>CM053589.1:13568612-13616738 GCA_028646515.1 Pseudochirops corinnae
CATATAAAAGAGGCAAGAGAAAACTGTTACAATGGAGGGGAAGAACAAGAAGGTGAAAGAATGGAACAACTTTACTCTCATTGAATTTGGCTTAAGGAGGGAATAACATACACACTCAATTGGGTATCTTACCCTACAGGAAAATAGAGGGGTAGGGGATAAGAGGGGAGGGTGATAGAAGGGAGGACAGACTGGGTAGGGAGTGGTTGGAAGCAAACATTTTTGAAAAGGGACAGGGTCAAGGGAGAAAATAGAATAAGTGGGGGGGGGGATAGGATGGAAAGAAATATAGTTAGTCTTTCACAATATAACAATTATGGAAATGATCTGGTTAATTACACATGTGCAAACTATATTGATTTACTTATCTTCCCAGTGGGGGTGGGTGAGGAGGGAAGAAGGGAAAAAAATCTGGAACTCAAAGTTTTAAAAACAAACGGTTAAAAATTTTTTTTTGTTTTTTATCTGCAAGGGGTAAATAAGATATACAAGTACTGGGGTACAGAAATCCATGTTGCCCTACTATAAAGTTGTGGGGGGTGTGATGGGAGAGGATATAAGAGAGAACAGATTGGGGGAAGGGGTCTTCAGTAGGCTTGCTATTTTGGGGTGGGGGTAGGGGAAAGGCGGGGAGAAAAAATTGTAACTCAAAAGTCTGTGGAAATGAATGTTGAAAACTAAAAATAAATAAATAAAATTTTTTTTAAAAAGGCAGCCTGAAAGTCAGGAAGACCTCGGTGTAAACCCTATTCCTGGCACATGCTAGTTGTAGAGCCTCTTAGAGTCCCAGGAACTAAAGTGATTTGTTTTCCTAAGGACAGGCTCTATCATGTCAGCCCCCTTCCCCCACTCAGTAAACTCCAATGGCTCTCTATCTCCTCCAAAATGCTCTGTTTGGCATTCAAAGCCCATCATAACCTGTTCCCTGTTCCACTTTTCCAGGCTTCTTACACCTTAATCCCTGACACTTGCTCTCTAACCCAGGGACACTGAACTCCTGGCTATTCTATGAACAAGATTCCATCTCTCTGCTCTGCGGATTTTCTTTGGCTGTCCCCTATGCCTGGAACATTCTCCCACTTGGGTTCTTCTACTGATCTCCCTGGCTTCCTGTGAGTCCGGACTAAAATGCTCCTCCTCCTATAGGAAATATTCCCCAACTCCTCTAGATTCCCTGTTAATTGTTTCCTGTTAATCCTGTATATCCCTTGCTTTGTATATATTTGCATGTTGTCTCCCCCATTAGATTAGAAGCACCTTGAGGGCTAGGGCAGTCCTTTGCCTCTCTTTGTAACTCCTGCGTTTAGCACAGTACCTGGCATATAATAAAGTTTTAATAAATATTGACTGATTGAGAAGTGCCTCTACTACAAGATTAAATGCCAATTTGTACTTGCAGGGGGACCACATCTTTAGCCCTGAAAATGAAAATCACTTAAGAATAAGAAAAACATAAGCATGAATAACCCGCTGAAGCCTTGTCTTATCCTCTGTTTTAAGGGGGTACAAATGAAAACATTTCAGGATAAATTAGGTGAAAATTCCTTAAGATTACATCAGTAGCTCAGATACTTGTGTTAAAAAATGCTGTATTGGAGGCTCAGAAACACTTAGTCATGATAATTTAAAATAATATTTTCTTTTCGTGCATTTGGGACCATGGGATGGAAACTGTCAAGCTGATGAGTTGATAAGTGATAACTTTCCGACATAGCTGGAAAAAAGATTAAAGACAAAGGATAGAAATTGTGAATACTCAGGCACTGCTTTTGGTTTATGAAATCTGATATCTCACTGACCTCAAACTTGAGATCAGTCAACCTTTTCAGCAGACTTCTATGCCTCCCCCACCCCCCACCCCTGCTATTTTGAGTCTGGAGCAGTTTCTTAAAATAATATTTAACAACAATCATTAAAATAATAGTATTTAAAACAATAATTGAAATGTCTAATGAGGGTTTGCCAAGCTTTAGGCTGGAGAGCCAAACTCAACCTGCTACCTGTTTTTTTGTATAGTCAAGGAGCTAAGAATAATTTTTGCATTATTAAAAAATATGTTTTAAGATACATATTATGTATTCTTGAATTCATTATTTAAATATATAAAACCATTCCTAGCTTGTGGACTTTATAGTTACAGGCACTGGGTCAGATTTGGCTCCGAGGGCTATCATTTGCCAGCCTCTGGTCTAAAGTGTCTTGAGTATTTTTTTCACAACAATCCTGGTAAGTACATAATATTACTGGTGCAACCCATTGAAATGGGAATGGGAATTTGAAGATCTTGCCTGCCCCTTAATAGACCTGCAGGGGAGTTTGAAGACCTCCTCTGCTTTGAAAGTAAACTCTGCCCCCTGATAGGCTGAATGTAATCACATGGAGCCTGTGGTGGGAGGATTTTGCTGAAGAGAAGCAGAGCCCACAGGAAGCTGGGAGTCAGAGCTAGATAGACGGTGGGGGACAAGAGGAGCTCTAGCAAGGAGATAATTTTGTGAGTAAATATTGATCTTGTATTGATTTGTGGGAAGGCTGAAGGATGCTGTGGCTCTCAGTGTTATTACAGCTTCTTAATATCTCTGGTATTATGATGGAATCAGCTTACTGGTTTGGGGATTTGGTTTTCTGGTATCTAAATAAATGCTTCAGTTCTGTCTTCTACCTGAAGAATCTGTTATATCTTGCAATCCAACATCATGTGATACTTATAGTCATGGTCTTTATCGTGATCGTGAGTGCTATAATTGCATTGGCGCTACACCCAACACTTCTTTTTTGGTGCATCACTGGGTTCCATCCCAGAACTCTGAAGGTAGGGGGCTTCTGGGAGAGAGTGTGTCAAACAGGGCAGAAGTGATAGAGGACATAGTAGGGAGTTCAAGGATGACAGGCAGGAACAACATGCATAGAAGGAGCCTTTTGTCACACTGGGGTCTGTCCTTAAGTCTATTCTACTGCCCCACCTATCTAGTGATGAACAGGCATTGAGGAACACTGTAGCCCAGCTAAGAAGCTGATCGGCAGGCAGGATTGGAGGTCCCAGCTAACAATGGAGTGGTGAGTGAGGAAAATTGTATGGAGGTGGAATTAGTGCTCTGGTTGCCAAGTTCCCTAATCTTGGTTACATTTGGCTTTGTTTGTACAAAAACTTTTCAAATTAATGTAACCAAAATTATCCATCTTGTATTTCATAATGCTCACTTATCTCCTGTTTGGTCATAAATTCTTCTCTTCTCCATAAATCTGACAGGTAAACTATTCCTTGCTCTCCCAGATTACATACAGTCTCAGTCTTTTTATCTAAATTGTAAACCCATTTTGAGTTTACTTTGGTGAGCAGTGTAAGATATTGGTCTATGCCCAGTGTCTGCTATACTATATGAAGCAGCTTTTGTCAAATAGTGAGTTCTTATCCCAGAAGTTGGAGTCTTTGGGTTTATCAAACAGCAGATTACTATAGTCATTGGCTGCTGTCTCTCTCGTGAATGTAATCTATTCCGCTGATCACTACTCTATTCCTCAGCCAGTACCAAGTAGTTTTGATGACTGCTGCTTTATAATACAGTTTAAAATATGGTATGGCGAGGCCACCTTCCCTAGCATTTCTTTTCATTAATTCCCTTGATTAGAATGGTAATTTGAGACATTGTGACAATTCTTAAATCTAAAAAACCCCAATTCTTATTTCCTCTACTGTACTTGCTGAGGCAGAAAAGAATTGTGATTCCAGGTTAGCCCTAAATTAGCCACAGTGCTACATTAACCACAACCCACTAATGCCCTAGAGAGTTCTACTTAATGGATGGTCTACCTCTAGTATTCTTAGTCACAACTTTATGAAAGGGGGAGGATGACAATGCTACTGACAAAAGAGGTGGAGCAAGGGGATTGAATAGCCCACTCTCTGAGAATCATAAAAGGCTTTGTTTCTCTTGAGTTCCCTCTGGAATGGGATAGAATATGCAGCCAGCAAGGTAAAGCATTAGGGATGCCAGGGAATGGTCCTTTTTATTGAGTAGGACCAGGCTTGTGGCAGCATACCTCAGTAATTAAATAGGAAGTGTAATTTCCATATTACAAATGGTAAACATGAGGCTTAGAAAGGTTAAGTGATCTGTTTGTGGTTACAAAGCTAGTAAATGTCAGAATCTGGATTCAAACTCATGTTCTGTGACTCCATCCAGCTATGATGTTCTTTCCACTATATCATATAGCTTTATTATGGAAAGACTGTGTAATGAGCCAAGTCCTTTCAGAACTAACCCTGGCATTAGGGAGTAACTTTTGAATCTGGATAGAAAGAATGCATCTTGGAACTCTGCCTCCTAGTTGGGTTACTTGCATACTGTTTTAAAATGTAATACGGGTGATTGGGAACCTCTAATTTGCTAGACTGGAACATATCCCATATACTCTGGCCCATTTGCTGAGAGACCCATGTCGTTCTGGGATGACACAGACATGCCTGATTTATTCTCATGACTGTTGTTGTTGTGTTAGAGATGACTGCTCCCTCTGAATTCATGGTAAATGGATTGCTGAAATAGTGAAGTCCCCTCAGTATCAGATAGGAACTGATCTTTCCTATGGTTTTGTCAGAAACTGCCTTTCTGAGAAGGTAGAGTGCTACCCTGGATTGGAAAGTTTATCAGATGACAGAGTCAGTTCCTATTTGCCCAGAGTCTACCCCTCCTTGGGCTTCTACCTTTCTACCTGGGGAGGAGGTCCCACATTTAGATTGAGTTCCGAAGCCCAGCCAGTGGGAAGAGGAGCCAATGGGTGAGTAGGGTTTCTCTGCTGGGGTCTATATAAGCTTGCTTTGAGCTGTATGCTCTTGCACACCCTTGCTGTTGCCCTTTTGGGCACCGCTGGGAATATCCTTTCTCCTGAGAAAGTAATAAAACTCCCATTTTGCCCTTCTTAAGAAAAGTCTCTGACTATTTTAAAGAGGTCACGAACACTGCACACAATGAGATGAAGTTTTTTATGATTAAACTTTATTTTTAATTCATGGAATAAAACAAGCATTTCCATAACGTAATAAAATAAAAAAGATGGTTGTATATGGAACTACAAATCTACTGTGAACAACTTGCTATTCCTTTCAAATATACAACAAAGTTGTCATGTAAATTTCTTTTTTTTCTTCACCATTCTCCTCCCACCCCGGAAATGGCCACCATTAGATACAAAGAGGTGTGTAAATGTGTGTGTGTGTGTGTGTGTGTGTGTGTGTGTGTGTGTGTATGTAAAATTATTCTATACACACTTCTGTTTCTCATTTCCTTCTCTGGATGCAGATAGCATCTTTCTTCATAGGTCCTTTAGAGTTAATTTGGGTATTTATAATAGGCAAGATGACTTATTGGTTCAAAGTTGTTCTTAAAACAACATTGCCATTTACTGTCCACCATGTTCCCTTGGTTCTGCTAGTTTTGCTCTTCTTTATTTCATGGACTCCTGGGAGTCCATGTATTTGGGTTATCAGAACCCTTCTCTTTGGAACTCAGATTCTAATGCCTTTTGTCCCTTGGACTTCCAACAGATGATGTGAGGGTGGGAAGAGGCGATTTCTATCCCTGTTCCCAAGCCCAGCAGTCGTGGCAGTGACAACATAGGCACAAAGCAGTGGGAGACTTACTTGCATAGGCAGGGCTGAGATTGGACTTTGAGTCCCTGACTACCTTCTCCCTTTCTGTTTCCTTCTCTGAGCAAAGGTCAACAATTTTGCAACTGAAAAATGGACATTTCCAGTCCTGATGGTTACCTCCTGAGTTAAAGAATTCTTAAGTGTGTTTATTATATCAAGGGGGAAGAGTACAGCTTCAGTTAGGAGCTATGTGACCTATCTGGCTCAGTTTCTTCATCTATAAAATGGGGATAATAAAAACATCTACCTCCTTGGGTTGTTTAAGGATCAGATAAGATAATATTTGCCAAGTACTTAGCAAACCTTAAGGGCCTCTATAAATGCTAGGTATTATAGGCAGCTCTGGGGCAAAGTGGATAGAGCATTGGCCCTGGAGTCAGGAAGACTTGAATTCACATTAGGCCTTAGAATCTACTGGCATATATGACCCTAGGCAAGTCACTTATCATCTTTATTCCTCAGTTTCCTCATCTATAAAATGGGAATGATAATATTGCCTACCTTGCCGTTTCAGTGAGAGGATCAAATGAGATGATATTTATGAAGTGCTTTGCCAACCTTAAAACTGAGGGACCCATATCATTCTGTTAGCTGTGTGTTAGCTAAATAATAACTAAATCTTATCTATTATTTCTAAAGGAAGCCATGCCTGATTGTCTAGGAGGTCTAGACCTTTTGAAAGATCCCTGGAAAGGGAAGGTCTGGGGTTGATGGGGTGCTTGGGTGCCTGTGCTTGAACCAGAGTTTGCAAAATCACATTTCTCCCTAGCCTCAAATCTCCTCAGCCTCAGAGCATTATCTCTGCCCCTTCCTCCTGCTAGCACTCTGCCTCGCAACCATTCATGAAATGTTTATCTCTCCTTTGTATAATAACCAGCTGCACCCATGAATCCCTCACTAGAACTATCTGTAAGTAACTCCCTAGCCCATTATGCACATCCTGGATCCCTCATTAGCTTGGGACATATGTATACTCCCAACATCCATCTTGTCAAACATGACATTGATGCGTAGCAGACTGGGCACTTCTTAGTCAGCCCTGACCGCTAGTTGACTTAATGACATTTCAAGCCTAAAACCACACCTCCATGCAGCTCCACCTTGGGCTATTTCCCCATGAATTATGGGCAATACACCTGTGCAGTAGGTATTAAAAGTGAATGTTCCTTTAAGCACTGACCACTCTTTAACTCCTCCCTAATCCCACCCTTACTCACCTAGTTAGCATAATTGGCACAGGTTATACTAAAGATTATTCTATAAAAACTTTAACTCTATCCCTTTAAGGTTGCAGGTTCCCTAAGACCTCCTGCCTTCTGTATAGTATAACAATAAACTTACCAACTTGACTCAGAATGCTTGAGCCAGTGAATTTTCTCCAGACTGCCCACCAACGAACTCTGGTCATTGGGGTCCCTGAAACACCTATCGTCTCTCGTCAGGGTGACTGTGAAATATTTGAAATATGTGCTCAGCAGGTCCACAAAGTTGTTTTGCTTTGTGGAGACCATGTAAGAGTGTAATGGATTATTTGAGATGTTTTCTACTTTCTGCATTTCTTCCTGTGTACCTTTGAGTTTGCTTTCACTTCCCGGGGGGAAGAGGTGGAGGGATAAATGCTGTCCTATGCCTGCTACCCATATTATACATTTAATGCCTTTTCTAGAAAGAATTCTATTCCTCACATTTTATGGAAGACTTTAAACATGAGATATACTTAAACTTTGTTGAAAAGATTTTTCCAAAGTTACTCTGGGATAGGAACACAGACAAGAAAAGGAGAAAACTGACTCCTCCTCCACTCCATTTTTTGGTCAGAACTAACTTGTAGGCTTGTAGGCTTCCTTGTAGGCTCAGATTCCTTCCCTTTGTTGGGAATCTCTGGGACATAGCTTACATGAAGAAAAACAATTTTCCTAACACACAAAAATCTATTTCATTAATTGAATAGTGACCATGCATATAGTAGGCACTTAATAAATGTTTAATGATTGATTGACCAAAATTAAGCATTTCTTTTTAGTTCAAAATGCAGGATACTTCTATGTGAAGCTGAGTTCACCATATAAATTATCCCATTAGAATAGGGATCCGATGCCTGATTTTTTAATCTTCTAACCAGTTGCATTTCTTCCATAAAAACACTTAACTTTTCATATCAGGTTGCTCCTCTATAAAATGACGGGGCTGGATTAATTGATCTCTAAAGTCCTTCCATCTCTGACAGTCTATGAAACATTGACCATTCTTCCTCATACCATTAGCAGAAAGAGATTGCATTTGGGTGAGCAGTAGCCAAAGGGACAGTCTTTTTCTATTTTCAATCATCTAAGGCTTATCAGGGAAAGCCTAGCCTCAAGGACACTGTTTACTTGCTTTAGGTACTTTGCTGGTTTTGATGGACAGATGCTCAGCTCACTATAGAACTGTTTCACCATCCATATGTTAAACACATCTACAGCCCCTCATTTGGTAAGTCTCAAAGAGCTATCACTGCTAACAATTTGCCCTCAATAATAGGGACTGGGTCCAGATTAACATAATCATTGTATCAATTAGGAAAGTTCTCTGGTCTCATTTTTTCCTAAATTACGTCCTTTATCATGATGCTAATTATCAACTGGGTCTTAAAATGCCTTGAAATGTCTCTTCAGTGAAATGAGATTCACATTTCTTAAAGATTTGTCTGAGCATCTGACATTGTTAACACATCTTTTCCTATGCAATCTAAATTCTTCAGAAAGTGGTGAATGCAAAAAAAAATCAAACTTGTCCTTTCATAAAATTGTGATTCTTCATAAAGAATAGATAAGTTAGAGACTATATTAACTAGAATATTTAGGGCAATAGCATGTTGTAGTTAATTTTTAGGGCTAACATGCATCATAATTCTTTTCCGTCTTTGCTAGTACAATACAAAAATAATTTTGTTTTGAGATTTAAGAATTTTCACAAGTGACTCAAGATCCCCATTCTAGACCTAAATTCTCCTGGGCTAAGAATATAAATATAGGGAGACAGCTAGGTGGACCAGTGAATAGAGCACTGGCTCTGGAGTCAGGTGGACCTGAGTTCAAATGTGGCCTCAGACACTTAATTAACACTTACTAGCCGTGTGACCTGGGGCAAGTCACTTAACCCCAATTGCCCTGTCTTCCTCCCTGCAAAAAAAAAATATATAAATATAGGAAGTATAGGAGAATGAATCACAAAATCATAATTTTAAGAACTAAGAGGGGACGTTACAAGTCATCTGCTTGTTCAGTCACTTTAGTAGTGTCCTACTTCTCATGGCCCCATTTGGGGTTTTCTTGGCAAAGATACTGGAGTGGTTTGACATTCCTTCTCCAGCTCATTTTATAGATGAGGAAACTGAGGTGAACAGGGGTAAGTGACTTGCCCAGGGTCATACAGCCAGTGTGTAAGGCCAGATTTGAGCTTAGGCTCAAAGGTCCAGCACTCTATCCACTGCATCACTATAGCATCTAGATTATACCCATTTATTTAAGAAAAATGAGGTCCAGAGAGGAAAACTGATAGGCTAAAAATGTGAATTGACTTTGGGACATACCTTTGAGAAATAATTTTTAAAAAGACAATATGATGTGCTGACTATTTGCATATACTTTGTCCCCCCCCTCCCTTTTTTAACAGTAAAATGTATTTATTGAAGTTCATGAAGAATTCTTTTTGTTGGCTTTGGTTTTATGGCAGAGGTTTCTAAAAATGAGATCAAGTTCTAGTTTTGTCAATGTGAACGACGTTAAAGACAACACATTGCTATTTGATTCGCTGCTGCACAGTAAGGACCATGGGACCTTTCGATCTGACTTGCAGCTGAAACCTGTGCGTGTTGCTCCCCGTTAGAACGTGACCTTCTTAAAAGCAAGTCCTGCCTTGTTTTCCTCTTTGCATCCCCAGTGCTTTGTATAGTGTAAGTACTTAACAAATTTTGTTTCTTTCATTCATTCTCTAAGGTCCTCCCCCATCTCCCTTTTCTAAGTTCCTTCATTTTGAAGAGGATCTCAAGCTGATCTTCATTCCATTCCCTGCCCTTTTCCTGACTTCTGAACTTCAAAAATATCTCCCTTCTGCAGTCTCATCTTGGAACTTCTTTCAGACCCTGGGGTTTTCTAGCCACGGAACCCTTCAACCACCCTTGTCACCATTTCATCCTGGAATATCCTACTGTAAATCTTTTCCCTTTCTCTCATTGATGAGTCAAACCTCCATTTTGTAGAGGGGCACAGGTTAGCCTTTATTCCCCTCCTGTTCTTGTTCCTAGGTTCTCAACTTTAAAACCATACTCCTGCCTCAGATTCATTCATCCCTCCAACCCGTGCTTTTCAGCTCCCTTTTATGTTGTCATATGTCGTCAAGCTGCTCGAACACAATATATTGCTTAGTCTAGTGCCTGGTGCATGGGAATCTTTTAATAAATGCCCACTTCCTTCCTTTGTTAGGGTGGAGAGGTAGCAAGGGAAGTGGGGTGGATGTTGAGAGTGAGGGAAAAAAGAAAAAACCAAAGGGTATACATTTAAAATATAGCAAAGAGAGTAGAAGGAAGTTCAGAGGGGACATAAGGAAGGAAAAAAGAATTTTTAAGGCACCTACTATGCCCCAGACACAATGCTAAGCCCTTTATGAATACTACCTTTACAATCCCCTAAATAACCCTGGACATAGATGCTAGTATTATTATCCTTATTTTATATATAACACCAGCTACTCTAGCCCTGACTGCCTGAAGGCCAGGCATGTTACAGTTCATCCCTCTCTCAAGGTTCTCTAGTAGCTTTTCTTTTTTTGCTTTTTGGAGGGAGGAAGGCAAGGCAGTTGGGGTTAAGTGACTTGCCCAAGGTCATACGGTTAATATGTGTTAAGTGTCTGGGGCTGGATTTGAACTCAGGTCCTCCTGACTCCAGGGCTGGTGCTCTATTCACTGCTCCACCTAGCTGCCCCCTCCTTGGTAACTTTAGAGAGTTTTGGAATTCTAGGCTCGCTGTCAAAAGCTCAAGTCTCCACTGATACTATTAGCTCAAGTATATGGGTTGGTCTCTTATACCTATTTACTCACTAATAGATTAGCTTTTACAAAGGAATATTTATTTCAAAAGGCATAATAATGAACATACATTCATATGGGACCTACTCCTTCCATACCACCTCATACTTTGGTAATGGGAAATCCATTCCCCCCAAAAAAACCAGTCCCCAAAAGAGGAAGGGGATTTGATTCATAATTTGGCTCAATTCCTATAGAGCACAGTCCCAAGTCCAAGTCCAAAACCCGTCTTAGGTTGCAGTCTCAGGTACCCAGGCTTCTCTGGGCTTCCCTGTGGAGTTGCTTAGTTGCAACATTCTCCCTGTAGAATGTTGGCTCCAAAGTCACCATGGCTTGATGTCAAGCCAAATGGAGTTTACCTCCTGAAGCTGAGGACAAACAAAACCAAACAAACGAGACAAAATATTCTAGACATGGTATAAAAGGAGAGCAAGGGAAGGAAGGAAGGAAGCAAGGAAGGAAACCCTCCTCCCCTCCCCCTCACTGGTTTAGTTCATGGCACCAATACTGTGGGTGATCTCTAATCTTCACCCATTAGAGAGGATATAGCCACAGGGGGAGAGGGGAGAGAAAGAGAGAGAGAGACAGAGACAGAGAGAGACAGAGACAGAGAGAGACAGAGAGAGAGAGAGAGACAGAGAGAGAGAAAGAGAGAGAGAGAGAGAGAGGAGAGAGAGGAGAGAGAGATTTTCCCAGTCTGGCAGTTTTTTTTAAGGACACATAACCTTCCCATACTGGAATATCTCTCTGCAAATCCTGCTCCATTGTCCCATTGGTGAATTGGGTTATCCATTTTGTAGAGAGGCCCAGGCTTATGCAGCCATTCAAAGGAAAATACTTATATCTATACAGTGGAGGAATACAAGATGGGAGGGAAACTGCTTCTAGTAGTATGATACCTCCATATCAGGAGATCTTGGCAGGGTTAAAGCCCCATTACATGTAATTGAGGAAACTGAGGCAAACAAAGGTGCAGGGACTTGCCCAGGGTCACACAGATCTCAGGTCTTCCTGACTTCAGCCATGCACGCCATCCACTATGCCATTGAATTGTCTTTGTCCAGTTCCTTAGGACAAGAAAGAAGGGAAACAGAAAACTGACATGTGCTTTAAAAAAAAACCGAACAACAAAACCTCAAACTTCTACAAGTTGTACTCGGGGATCTTTTTGCATATAGAAATGATCATGTTTCTTAATGACTGAGAAGATAATCACTAAAAAGTATTTAATAAAAGTCGGGGCGGCTAAGATGGCATGGTAAATAGAGCACCAGCCCTGGAGTCAGGAGGACCTGAGTTCAAATGTGACCTCAGATACTTAAAAAAAACCAACCCCCCCCCCCAAAAAAAACCTGTAGCCGTGTGACCTTGGGCAAGTCATTTAACCTCAAGTGCCCTCCAAAAAAGCAAAAAAACAAACAAAAAGTATTTAATAAAAATCAACACCACGCCAGGAAACCGAATCACTTCCATTTGAATTGTTTTAGGAAGACTAAAGATTACTTTAAGATTGCAGATAAGATGCCAGACAGTGACGTCCTTTCTTGAAACTTACGTTATAATAGATGAATGAATAAAGAATTTACTAATTGCTTACTCTGTGCCAGATGCTATGGTAAGAGTAGAAGATGCAAATAGAAGGAAACGAGCAAGTTCCTGCACGGGAGCAGCTTACATTCAGATGGGGAAGACTGGACAGAAAAGGGAGCTAGAAGCAGGGGAGGGAACCTGCAGAGGCAAGGCAGCTGCTGAGGAGGAGGGAACAAAGTCTGGATGTTAGTGATGGTGAATCACAGAGAAGGCCTTTCCTGAAATGGTGTACCAGGGAGGCCGTGACCAACCAGAAAAAGGAGTAACCCATCATCAATTGGGAGAGTTTTTTCAATGATGGGAGGGCATGATATTTCTCTTTTTACCTTTATACATATAACCATGTTACACACACACACACACACACACACACACACACAAGCAGAAAGCTCTTGTTTTATGTAAGTAAACCCTTTTGCACACCCCTGTGATTTTTACCTAAGGCAAATTTGCCCATGGACCTGGGAACAGAGAAGCAAGAGCAGGAGAAAGAACAAGCCGGGGGCAAGGCCAATCATGAAGGGGTCCTGGCTGAAGGGGGCAGACAAGAAGACTGGACACAGATGGGTGGTATGTGGGGAGCTGGGGACAGACATGTGGTTCCTAAGGGGACTGACCAGGACCAAACACTTGGGGGGGTGGAGTGGAGCAAAAGTTTCCTCTTGGTGGAGGTCTCAAGCCTCCATCCTGCAATAGCTGTCTCTCTGCATGTCCATTCTTCTGCTTTCACTTGGAGGTTATTTTGGGGGGGTATAGGGGGAGTGCATGGAGTGTATGGCACACCTTGGAGCTCCAATCTGAGGGGCATGAGTGGAGAGAGCAAGCATAGTACTGAACAGTAAAGTTAACATAGGGTCTTTTTTGGAATGTGATTTCTTTCAGAATTCTTTACATAAAGTTAATTTTGAATAATGCAAATTTATGTCTCTATATAAGTTATCTTTCACACACATATATACATACACACATCTATACCTTTATACACACACACATATACACACACATATATACATATATACATATATACATATATCTATATATCTATATATCTATATATATCTATATCTATCTATCTATCTATCTATCTATCTATATATATATACACACACACACACACACACACACACGCATTTTATGTTATAGAGAGATAGATAACCTGGAGAAGTATTTCTAAATATCACTTTCATCCACTGGTTCAATTTGACCTTCAAAATCAAACTCAGTCTACTTTTCTTTGGTATGCAATAAGAATTTTATATTTATCAAATCCAAGTAATATTTGGTTTCACTGAAGAAAGTTTTCACAAGAGAAGTTGTTCAATGTGTTTTTTGGTAAAATCACATGATTGGCTATCATTCTTATATATCAAGTGATTAAAACAGCGTTTTGAATTGGAAGCCATACTCAGTTCTATATGGGAGAGATAATTACGGATTAAAGCCAGGGGTGTGCTAGTAAATGTTTAACAACCGGCTCTCCAATAAAGCATGATACATTTTAAAGTTTAATCAGCACCATTAACATTTTCTCCATTACTTTAAGAAGTCTAGACAAACAAAACAATACATCAGGCCATGCTTGGTAGCATTTGCCAATTTCTGAGGTGTAAGTGATCACACTCCGTATTTTGAAAGTTTTTTGCTCTATATAGTTGGGAAACTTTGAGTATTTGTTATGGGAGCATCTATTAAAAATGCTTTAAAGTTTAATTCTAAAGTATCTTTATCTGATTATAATCTTTTATTATTCCCTTTTCTCCTATGCCTTACGGCTCCCATTATTCACCCTCATTGTGACCTCTATTCCCTCCATCTCTCATTCTTACTCAGGCCAGTACTCCTGCAATGACTACGCTCTCGACCCTTCCCTATCTCAGTCCCTCAGTGAATGAATTCAACTCAAATACCCTTGAATTCTTACATCTCCCCCCACTTATCTGATTGTCAAACCGTAACCCTGAATTATTTCCATTCTACCTGTCCTTCACCCCTCTTCTCACGATGAAGAACCGAGCTTGCTTAAATCTCAAAAATGTGCTGACTGGTTTGACTGAAAATTTATTATCTGATCTCAACAGGGTCCTCACTGCAGCAAGGCAAGCATTCTATTCTTCCCTAATTGGGTCACATTCCCTCTTTCCACAGTGGCTATTCCAAACGTTTTTGTCTCCCTTTAAGCATTCAGTGGCATCCCCTCTGCTGCAAACCTTGAATTTTCACGGAAAAAAAAAAGGCTCCATTTGCCAAGAGCAAATTATTGCCTTCTCTTCATTTCTTACCATTCAGACACCTGCCCCCTCTATCTCTTCCTTCACTTTAGTAGTTTCTCTTTGCCAGGTTCAATCCCTCTATTGGCGGTTCTCAACCTGTGGGTTGCGACCCCTTTGGGGGTTGCACAATCCTTTCACAGGAGTCACAGGGGTTGCCTAAGACCATGGGAAAACACATATTTCCAATGCTCTTAGGAACCGAGACACTGCTCCTCTATCTGTCTCCAGGCGGGTCCACCCACATGCAGATACACCCACATACGAGTATTAAAGGGTTGCTGCATTAGGAAGATTGAGAACCACTGCCACATGCTCCCCTGATCCCAGACCCTTCTGATTTCTCTAGTAAGTTGCCTCTACTCTCTCTCTTTTTAATCTTTTCCTAACAATGAACTCTTTCCCTGTTGCCCAATATCTCCCTCATCCTTGATAATAATAGTAATAAAAAAAAAAACAACATGCCACAAACTCACTTGGTCCTGTCATTGGTACAAGCTATTTTCCTATATCTCTCTTCCCCTTTGTGTCTAAATTCTGTGAGAAAGCCCCGCTCAGTGTCTCTGCTCCCTTTCTTCTCACTGTCTTCTAGACTTTAAAATCAGACTTCTCACCTATCATTCAACTGAAATTGCCCTACACAAAGTTACTGATGATCTGTCTCTAAACTGCCAAGTCTAATGGCCTTTCTCAATTTTCATCCTTCTTTAATTTTCGTTTTCAGTCTCCTTTGACCTTCATCCAAGTCACACTCGTTACCCTTGGTTCCCCCTGGGGCTCTGTCATAGGCCTTCTTTTCTCTATATACTGTCTTATTTAGTGATGTCTTTAGCTACCATGGGTAATAGTATCATTTCTATTCAGATGAATCCCAGATCTGTATTTCCAGTCCTGCTCTTTCCCCTGAGTTCCCATGTCACATTACCAGCACCTCATTGGACATTCCAAATTTCAAACACAACATATTAAGAACTGAACTCATTATTAAATTATTAAAATAAGTAGGACACAGGGCAGCAAGTTTACCTTAATTTCTTCAGGTTAACAATATCTAGTATAACCATAGGGTTCTACAGTAAAGTCAAACTATCTAGTATAGTGGTTCTCAACCTTCCTAATGCTGCGACCCTTTAATACTTGTATGTGGGCATGTCTCCATGTGGGCAGACCCACCTGGAGACGGATAGGGGAGCGGTGTCTCAGTTCCTAAGATCATTGGAAATATGTGTTTTCCAATGGTCTTAGGTGACCCCTGTGAAAGGATCATTCAACCCCCACAGGGGTTGTGACCCACAGGTTGAGAACTGCTGGTCTAGAAGCATAACAGAATAAGATAGTCCTGGGGTCCTGATTCTACATTTAGTTCAACCCCTTCCCCTTACCAATGAAGGAACTAAGTCCTGAGGCCTAAAGAGTTAAGGGGCTTGTTCATTTCACACCCAGCTAATATTTGATAAGAAACAAGATTCAAATTCTGACCTTCTGGTTTCAAATTCAGGCTCTTCCCATTATACATAGCTCTGTCTGAGGCTCTCTTCCTTCTGACCTTAGTTTTAGAGCCTTAACAAACACAACGTACTCTCCCAAATTCCCCTCCAAACAACTTTGAAATAATTCCTTAAAACAAATTCTGGAGTGGCAGAAGCAACAAAAAGTTGGGGTGAAACAATTTTCCAACCCAAAACAAGGTCAGAAGGAAAAATCTGTCTCACTGAGGTGGGACTGGAACACAATCCAGTATGGGCAAGTCAGCAACAGGCACTGGGGGCATGTGATAGACAGAGAAGCCTGGGGTGAGGTAAGATGAGACAACTGGTCAGAAGGAGACTATAGGGGACTCTGCTGGCTCTGGCTGCAGGACTTTCTTGTATTGCCCTTAAAAAAGTCTGGGTCAAACCTTGATAAACTGGACTCTTCTCAGCAATGCACAGCTATAAGACAACTCTACAAGTCTCAGGATGGAAGGAGATGTCTACATTCAGAGAAAGATCTAGAAAGAACAGAGTGTAAATGGAGACTGAAGCAATCTACATGCTATCGCTCTTTTCCATGTTTGGTTTTGTTTCCTTTTTCCCACTGTTCACTCCATTGGTTACAACCCTTCTATACAACCAGACTAACATCCACTGTGAAAGTATTTGCAGATCCTGTACTAGATTGCATGCTGACATGGGTGGTGGGTGGGGAGAGGGAGGGGAGAAAATTTTAAACTCAAGGGAATCTGGAACTGAATCTTGTAAACTAAAAGTAAATAAACAAATCAATTAAAAAAAAAAGTCTGGGTCAGGATCCCAGGGTAAGAAGGAACACTAGCAGAAATGGCAACCTTGGTCACAGTTCCCAGGATGGAAAAAAGTGCTTGTGATCCCTCATAGACCAGAGCACAGACCAGGAGAGCAGTGACCACATCTCTCTTTAGATCATACCACCTTGGAAGAACTGAAAACTTATAGACTTACAGAACTAGCTCTGAAATAGCATTAGACTTGGAGTCAGGAGGAAAGCCTGCATTTGAGTCTCAAAATTTCCCAGAATTTCAGAGCACATATACACATGTACACACTTACCACTTCAGCCTACCTTATCATTTGAACTTATACTTGTAGTAAAATAAGCCAAAAGCAAAATCATCACCAGTAATACATTTTATAGAATGACATTGATCTGTGACATACTTCTTCAAGAAATATTAATTCATTTCTTCCCCTTCTCTATTCTTTTCCACTTTTAGAATGCTTTTACATCCAACCCCCTTTGTGGGATTTGTATGTACATATTCTTTCTTTTCTCAATGACCCTCATACAAGGTCATTTTTACTTCACACAAAGAGACTTGTAGATGACAATACCTTTGATTCTTCCTTTACTTAACCCAGTTAAGAGTGATTCTACATTTTTACCTCTTCTATTTCTCCCTATTGGAATGGAGCAACATTTCTAGAAATGCTAAGTCATGAAGGGGGCAGTGAGTTGCTGTGGAGCTTTATGTACAAAGTCAAAACCCTAGGCTAAACCCAGGCCTGGTGGTTCACAACCTGAATGCCTAGCTACTCAAATTCCCTAAACACTAGATCCAGCATTAAAAACAGAATGACAGTGGTATATCAGACATTTTTGAAGTTATGTTCTCTTAAGTCCATGAACCTTCTTCCCCTTTCCTACTCCATTTAACCTCTAATATAATTCCTGTTTCTTCAACCATGAACCTCTCTTTGTTCTCTGAATGACTCTAAGACAAAATGAAACTCCTAAAGGGGAATTGTGTTATCTTGGTTAGCCCAGATGTGAGGGTGCTTTTGATTCTCTTCTATATTTTACCAATGTCCCCACTTCTTTGTGTGACCTTAATCTGTAGTGCTTCATTCTAAGAAATATTCAATCCTTTCTTCTTCCCTTCCTTTCTTTCTCTAGCTTACTTTTTCTTGAGTTCCCCTTTAAGAGTTTCACACATAAATGATCTCTTTTCATTCTCTTAATGGCCTTCAAACAAGGTGAGGGTCTTCATCTTATCTATGAAATATTCAAATATAGATTGATCTGTTAGGCTTTTTCCATATAATAAGTATTTATTTTACTTTATTATGTTTCTTTTATTTGACAAATTTGAATGTCAAACGTTCTATACATCTCTTTTTTCTTTGGCGTGTTACTTGAAACTATACACTAATTTCCTTTACTTTCCAGAATATTGTATCCCAGGCTTTTGTTTTCTCTGTAGTGAAGAAAGAAAAGTGGGAACTTCATACTATTTTTGTCTGACAAGTAAAAGGCTTGGATATTTATAAGATTTATTGTTAACATTTATGTTTTGGCTTTTGACCAAAGCATTTCCAGGTGAGTTAAACTTGAGGTTTTCCTCTGTACTTTGCTCTCTGTTTCCAAAACTTCTGGATAGTTTTCTCATATCTTTTCCCAAAGCATAGTATTTGGGCCTTTTATTTTATTGTGTGTGTGTGTGTGTGTGTGTGTGTTTTCAGGGGGTGCCAAAAGCTATTCTGATTGTTTTATCTTCAAGGTCAGTTGTTGTATGCAGCATATAGTGATCTTAGTTGCCCTTCCAATCTTAGTGCTTGGCATACAAAATGCACTTGAATGTTTATCGATTAATTGATCCAATATTATCTTTTTTTGTTCTTGTGTTCTTTCACCTCTCTATCTCTGAATTTTTGAGTTCCAAATCTATCAATTTTCTTCACAGAATCCACTGTTCTATAGAGATGATCTATCATTTTCTAAAGTATTCTTTGTTTGCATCTTTCTGAATTCTTTTTAGAGAGTTCTGTTTTCCATTCTTATTTTTTTTATTTGTTTTATTACTCTTTAAACTCTTCTGGAGGTTTTTGTAGTAACTTCATTATTATTCATAGGGATATCATAATTGATATTGTATTAACCCTTTATTTTGAAGCTTTCTCAATTGTTCTCTTTTATCTCATAATGTACAGGTGCTCTGTATAATATACTGGTCCCCCAAAAAGGAATCTAAAGTTGGATTGCTGAGCTTGGTTTTCTTCCTTTGCCTGCTCATGTTGCCAGTCAATTAATTTGATTTTTGAGGCACAGTAGAACTCTGCTTTCAGAGGGGAGAGCTTTGTCCCAAATCACTGGGGTTTTCACAGCTGCCAGAGCTATTAGGAGGCACAGTCTCTGCAGCTTTCACCAGCTTTGGCTCACTGAAAACACACTTCAGGACCACCACCCAAGACCAGGATCCCAATCCAGGCCAGTTAAGGCAAGAGCACTTAGCCTCTAAATGATCACTTGGCCCCCCTGCAATCTGCAGGCTGCGAGCTCTGAAGCAGCCACCTGGAAGTGGCTGCAGGGCCACCGCTTCTGCACTTTCTTGCCCTGGGGGCGGACAGCTGAACCCACTTTTCTCCCCCCAGTTTTGCTGAGTTCCACTGATGTTTCACTTTGTCCTTGTTTCTTATGGGTTGATAATTCTGGAAACTTCCACAGCTGCTGGTGATCCACTCTCTGGAGTGCTCCAGCTGCAGCTTGTCCTGGCCTCCCCAGGGCCAAGCCACAGTTTCAGGCTGGGCTCCCAGCGCTCTGTGATGAGCCCTTCCCATACTGCCTGCTGGGCTGCCCCCAGCAGGAGATGTGTTTTTCTCTAATTTTGTGGGTTCTGTAGCTCTAAAATTTGTTTAGAACAGTGGTTCTCAACCTTCCTAATGCTGCGACTCTTTAATACAGTTCCTCATGTTGTGGTGACCCCCAACCATAAAATTATTTTCGTTGCTACTTCATAACGTAATTTTGCTACTCTTATGAATTGTAATGTAAATATCTGATATGCAGGACGTATTTTCATTGTTACAAATTGAACATAACTCACAGGTTGAGAACCACTGGTTTAGAGTCATATTTTATAGGTATTTGAGGTGGTGATGGTGAGAGCTGCGGAGTTCTCCTGCTTCTAGTCTGCCATCTTGACTCCACCCAGCTTGTTGTTTGAACAAACCTAGGACCTCATCTGAAGGTGTTTACTCTTCACAGGGACTCAACCTTATCCTGGGATTTTTCTTCAGGTCTTCTTTGATTGTACCAGGAGGACCACTATTCTGCCCCTACTCTTATCTATTTTTACTGCTTGACATTCACCCTAAGGCATAATTTTATCTCTTTTATGGGGGAAAGTCTTGAGAGCTTGGAGTTTTCTGACCTTCTCTGCCATCTTCAAAGAATCTTCTTGACATCTTACTCAATCACCCTGCCAGAAGTCTGTCTCAAGACCTTACTCTGTACTGAGAACTATACTAATATATTATAAACTACCATTTCTAATCCCATATTCTGCAGGAAGCCTGCTCCTCTTAATTCTGGTGCCTTCCCTCTGTTAATTATTTCTTATGTATCCTATATATGGCTTGCATTGTATGTATTTATTTTCATAAACTCCTTGAGTACTGGGACTGTCTTTCACCCTTTTTTGTATCCTCAGTCCTTGGCACATAAGAGTCACTAAATGAAATGATTGACCTAGACCATGGAATATGTGAATAGAATGGCCTTTTATTCTTTCTCTACAGTCAACTGATCAATCACCAATTGAGCTCATCTATATGTGTATATATCAAAAAGGCATAGTAAATGGTCTCTACCTTCAAGGACTTTACAATTCATGTAGGACAAGACTGTGAGACATGAAAGAATTAGCCAACAGAACCATAACCATATATAACAAGGCCTTGACTCTGCTATCCCAACAATGTACCCTGTAGGCACTGGAGATGAAAGAGTTAACTGTGAGTGGTCACAGCTAGGTAATAGATGTGGTTGAAAAAAATAATAATGTAAATATATCATTATTAAAGCAGGGGTTGAAAGGTGAGTGAAGCATCCCCTTAATGCTCTGGGGAAGAAATGAAACGGTTTTATAGAAGGAAGCGAAGCGCTAGGAAATTTCGAAAATTGTGATGAGTTCTGTGATATCAGCAGCAAAAATCAAAGTTCATTTACTTTGTTCCTTGTAGTTCAGCACAGTGGCTTGAATCACCTAGTGATTCATCTAATCACCCTGTGAGTTTGCCTAACTCACACATCACAAATTACATTTGCGGTCTTCTTATCAGGCAAACAAGGAAATTAAACACAAGCAGCTACAGAGCCGCTGAGTAATACGGCCAGGTATACAGCCACCCGAGGCTGCAACTATCAAAGCCCCATTAACAGACCGTTTCCCACTGTGCTTAATAAGGTTTAACGGCTTCGAAGGAAACCAGCTTTACCATTTTAAGATCAGAAAATTGGGTAATGCAATTATTAGTGAGAAGAGGATTGTCTCTTCTAGACACTCAGTATGTGTGCTTGTGGTTTGAAATCAATTGCTCTTTTGTTGCAGAGCATGGTAGGGGTGGGGAAAAGGAAGGAGAAGGTTGCTTTTCAGATGTAGTCATTACTGAACCATTTAAGTACCATCATCTGGATTCAAATAGCTTTTATCCAGTGAGGTTAGGTCTGTAACTGTGCAGGTGCCCAAGGATGGATGGTATTCCTATTCATTTCTATTACTCTGAATTTTCCCTTTTTTTCTTCTTACTATATAAAACAGGGTGTGAGTGAAGTAGTGCATGGTAGACCCCAGGGAGGATTGCCGGGGTCACTAAAATATGTCCCTGTATGACTCTAGTCTTTTCTGTTTTCTTCTTTCCAGATTATGTCAAACGGTGCTTGTGTCTGTCTAGTTTATAGGGTTGAATTCTGACTGAATGCAAACTCAGGGTTTCTTTTTATTCATGGATCCAGAGGGCAAGGTGAACAGCTGGATTGCCATTCATGTATGAACAGTATTATTCTGGGTAGTGATTTCTGTAATTTATTATAATAGTTCCTGGAATTTATAGTTTTAGTTTTTATTATATACCTTTAATTTTTATTTATTTTATTATGTATGTTTATACATAACAAAATTTTTTAAATATAATAATGAAACACATGTAATTCATTTTGTAAACATGCATATGGGAATGTATTGTGAAAAGCAGGCACACTCCATCGAGTTCCTAACTGACTCCCTAAGCACTTCCAGGGAAATGTGAATCACTGCCAAAAGGACTTGGTGTTTTGGTGACACAGCAAAACCTAGGGGGTTTCCTTGGTCTTTTCCTAACCCCATGAAAGTGACCATGGGATGGAATAGTTAATCAGTTAAAAAGGAGAAACAGATAACACTCTCCACACTTGACTCAACATTTCCAAAATCCCCCTCATCTCCCTTTGGCCCACTCCCAGCTTCCTGAGAGGCAGATCTTCCAGAACCCAGGAGAAATGGTGGAAGGCAAGCACATGGTAACTAAAGCATAGGGAATGTCTTAGGATAGGCTGACCCCAAGCCTTGAGCCCTGGTAGCCTTTTCTGTTCTGTGTTCTATTCCTGTACACAGGTGACTAAGTAATCATACTCTGATGGATGTTTTGAGGCTTAGAGACAACCTTGGAAACATTCGAGAGGTCCAGAGATTATTGCTCCATCAGTCAGAGCTGACTGGTGACAGGAGGATCTTTTGCATCAGAGTACAATCAGCTGACAGGAGGCGAAGCCCAGCTCCCAGTCAGAAGACACAGACCTGGTGGGTATTGCTTGGTTAATGCAGAGTTAGGGTGAAATGGAAAATGTTGATTCAGCAAATTGCTTCATGTCTTGAAGTTTTAAGTATCTGCCTGCTGAGAGAGTATAACAGTAGTTATAAGTTACTTCTTATTTAAATTTTTTTGTCTCTACATGTTTTTGGATGACATATGTTTTAAGCACCAGATTTTGGTATAGGATAAATAGGTGTCTTAACCCTGATCTACATTTTATATTGTATATTTTACTTCCCCATCTTGGGGAGAGACTAGCCAGGAGTCAAATCTAAAGTTATTCGGGACTGGGGAACATAAAAAGCCAAGGAGTGGGACAAAGAAGAACCCAACAGGCTTCAAACCTAAAATTTGTACCTGATGGAGTAAGAGCAATGATCAAGAAATCCAATGTGAAAATACAACAAGTGACTTCTTCCACTCTGGAACGTTACAAAAGGTGAACCAGCAGTTCATGGACAACAGAAAAGGCAGCAGCAGTGCAGGCAAAGGAGCCTACAATGTTCTAGCTTGACCAGAACTACTGATGTCAGGGACCTATATAACTTGCATGGCTCTCTGTGTACTGGCAACAAAGAGTAGAGTACTCCCATGAGAAAGCCCCAGGGTACTTGGAAACCCATAGAGGGGTGCTTGTAGGTCTGGGGGAAAAGCCACAACTAATGTGTTAGGACAGTGACTAGGCCAAATATGGCCCAGACCAATATATACCTCAGTCCTTGCACCCTAACATGGGACACTTTTAAAAGCCCTAAACATTCAATACTATGAACCTCAAAGATCCAGAAGACCTAATTTCAGCAAGTAGAAGTTAGTGTAGGAATCCAAAGGAACCAGGGCAAGATCAAGCAGGGCTAATCACCCCCATACAAAAGCATAGCAGAGGTAAGAGCCTAACCCTGGAACAAAGCCCCAATTTGGGATCTAAAGATGGAGAGATGGGTATGACAATATGCCAACCAATATCAGGCAGCTAAGTAGACATGAGAATGCTGGACCTAGAGTCAGTAAGACTTTAATTTGAATTCTTAAGACACTTACTAACTGTGTGAGCCCACACAAGTGACTTAACCTCTTTCTACCTCAGTTTCCTCATTTATAAAATGGGAATACAAATAGCACTGTCCTCTCAGGGTTGTGAGGATCAAAAGAATTAATGTGTAAAGCATTGTGCAAAACTTAAAGTGCTAAATAAATAATTTAATTTTTAAAAGACTTAGAAGTTTAATATAAACATATACATACATACATATATATACACATACATACACATACACACATATATACATGAATACATATATATATGTGTGTATACTCAGAGATTTTGCCTATGAAATTTGGGAGTGTTTTCTATTTAGAATTTCTTTCAAGGGTGATCTATGGATTCCTTCTATTTTCATTTTGCCCTCTGATTCTAATAGATTTGGCTATTTTCTTCTTAAGCTTTTTTGAAATATGGTATCCAAGTTTTTTGTTTTGTCATGGTTTTTAAGGAGTCCAATAGTTGACAAACTTTCTTTCCTAGACTTATTTTTGATAAGATATTTTATACATTTAACCATTTTTTTTCAAACTTTTAACTTTGTGCTAACATTTCTTATTGTTTCTTGGACTTGTGGAGTTCTGTTCGCTCCATTCTATTTTTTCCCCAGGTACTGAATTAACCCTGGCTCCTGTTGTGAGTCCCAGTGCTCTGAGCAGTACACAAGTAGGCCCTGTCTTCCTACTGAGTGACCAGCCAAGGGCAGTTCTTTCCACTGTTTCTGTATTGATAGGTTAGTGCTGGGATGTGGCTTCATACCCCTATTGCTGGGGCTCTCACTGGCTAGTCCCACCTCCTAATGCGCTTGGAGAGCTATCTGGCTTCAAAGGCCTGTTTTCTATTTGCTGTCTTCCCTAGTATGGGCCCTCTCTCATGGCCCACAAAACTTCAGACTGTGTCTTTGAATTCACAATGGCACAAGCTACCCAGAACCTGCGGGATTCAGAGTTTATCACAACTTTTCTAGAGCGACTATTACCCCTGCCTCCATTGACGTGTGTGTGTGTGTGTGTGTGTGTGTGTGTGTGTGTGTGTGTGTGTGTGTGTGTGTGTGGTTCTGGACTCAATGGGGGAATTCACTGATGTTCTTTCACCTTCCTTTTTAATTCTTGCTTTCTCTGGGGCTCTTTTCAGATATTTGCTGGGGGAGGGGCAATGTGCATGAGAGAGCTGGGCTCCTCTACAACCTTTCACATTGACATCTTCAGTAAAAGTAGACTCTAACATTTTGGTTGGCATCCAACTGAAATATGCTTTGAGTGTTGCTTACTATAATCTTTCTTTCAGTCATCCTCTAACAGGAGGTGCTCCCAAAAGATTCACAGAGTTTTGAGATTAACCATAACTTTACTTCAGAAGGTAAAGAATTGAGCACAAATCTTTAACATATACTTTCTGTTCCTCAGAATCCAACAGACATAAATAAGGTCAAAATGCCATGGGCAAGAGAATTAAACATGTATGTCATTACTAGGAGAATCTGGAATATGATAGGAATTTAAATTGCATTTTTACTCTAGGTTTTAACCCTAAATTAATTCTGTCAAAACTAACTTTCAGGCAGCAATCATATGACAAAAGAGGGTGTGTAAGGTAATGGATTGCATTGGTAATAAAGAACTACAATGGCAAAAGAGGGTTTGAAAATGGCACTAAATGATTTGGAGATTATACTCAGCTTTCCACAGAAAGCCTTTGAGGACTGAATCCTAAGGATATCATAGGCCTGTGAAAGGAATTTCCTCCAACCTCCCTTGCTGCAGAGTGACCTTTTGGAACTGAGAATGCAGAGTGGAGTTGGATGAAAGCAATTATCCAGGGAGTGAGACAGCTAGCCAGCTTAAAAAGGATAATCAGCTTTTGGAAAAATTCTGAGACAGCCACCTAACCTTGGAAGTATGTTACCGTTTATGAATCAACATTCTATCCCTGTTCAGGGCTTTTTTTTTAACAGCCAGAGAATGAGTATGTATTGCTTACCATGTGTACATGGATTTTCTAAGTAAAATGAAAAAATGTTTAGCTGCTTATGTTTCAATTTGAATCTTCCATTTTCAATTTACATTATGCTTTAATGCAAAAAGGGTGCTTAATTTCTAGGATTAAAAACTCAGATTCACAGCATCCAAGAACTGGGAGAACAAACATTAAATCCAGAATGCCACGAGGTTTCTAAGCTGCTGAAGAAGGAGGAAGCATGCCTGGAATGAAGCCAGATGGGGTCATGAAGAGTTGGCCATGACTGAAAACCACTCAGCCATGACAATAAACTTCCTGACCCACGGCCTGGAGTTCTATCTGCTAGACCACCTAACTGCCCATTCAAAATTTCTACATTAGGGCAATGTTCTGTCCCATTTTTATCTCTAGTTCAGCTTCTGCTTGAAGATGCAAGACCTGGTTGGGGGATGGGAAAGACCTCACTGAAACAACCCATTCCACTTTTGGATAGGTGAAAATATCATAATTGGTTATTATACCAACTTTAAATCTGCTGTTATGCAGCTTCTACCCGTTGCTCCTAGTTTTTTTGCTTTCAGATATTTGAAGACTCTATCATGTTCCCCCTAGTCTTCTACAGTTTCAACAACCAGACTTCAGGACACGATATCCAATGTCCTCACTATGATGGATGAGGCCTGGCTTATTGATCTCATTCTTAAAATGTGGCGCCTAGAATAGAACAGAAGAGAATACACCAGAACATCGTACTTTAATGACCCAGAGGCATGATGACACAGTAGTGATAGGAACATCACTTAGCCTTCTATTGACAAGAGTTTCTTCTTTACCCAAAACAGAGCAACTAAGAACTTCTTGACTTGCCTTCATGACAATTGCATCCTTCAACATATGAACAACCCAAAAGGAGACGATTTCTATTCTGGAAATGATTCAGGATTCAAATTCACCATCAGGAAAGAACTGGTTGCTGGTTGGGGTGGAATGGTGGAATTTTTGTAGGAAGTGATCATTTCCTCCTAGGATTTGTGATAGGGAAGGAAAGGAAATCCAGGAATAGTCAGATACACTTTTTTAAGTTTTAGAAGAATAGATTTGCAGATTTCAAAGGGTACAGTGGAAGGATACGTATGATCCCCTGGACAAAAATCCCACTGGGAAAGTCATCCCAGCAGGGTTGGGAAATTCTCAAGAATGAAATTTTAAAGAAACAAAGAAATAAGTCTTATAATGAGGGAAAATGGGAATTTTCTTATGAGATTGATGTGAATGTATAGAGAACTCACTAACAACTCAAGATTTTAAAAAATAATACATATATGTACACATACACACATGCTATATACACATATGCATGCATGGTGTGTATATATACATATGAACATATATACATATATGCATACACACGGGCAGGCAAAAGAGGGACAATGCAAAAATTTGGCATGGTGACTTCTGGGTCACATGATCAACAAGATGGAGGCCTAGATACTTTTTCTAATTTTCATGACCTCTCAAACCTCCCCAAAATAAGGAATATGCAAAAAGATAGAAAAGATAGCTTTTTCCATGATCTAAGACACTAACATGGTAAAAATCCATGAGGTAACAGCAGAGAAGACAAATCTTCCATTTTCATTATATTTATTCAGTATCCTTTTCTCCACTGCTCCCCACACTTTGGTAGAGCTGAACAAACTGACCCCGGGGTTTGCAACAGAACTCAACTCTGGGCTCCTTCCCACACCTACCTTTTCCCCTCCAAACAAACAAAAACCTGAAGCTTTCTCTACCTGGGACTGTAATATGGCCGATACCTAATGCTGAAATAGTATTCATCCAGAGTTGAGAGGAGAAAAGCGAACAAGGGCAGGATACCACCCCCCATTGTGTGTGTGTGTATGTGTAGGTCTACATGAAGTTTGAGGGGAAAAGGGGGCACTGGCCTTCATTTGGCACCAGTTCTCTCCCCCTAGAAATGACTTGGGGCAAAGATCAAAGCTTGGTGAAATATAAATTGCAGGGGGTGGCTAGGTGGTGCAGTGAACAAAGCACTGGCCCTGGAGTCAGGAGGACCTGAGTTCAAATCTAGCCTCAGACACTTAACACAAAAACTAGCTGTGTGACCTTGGGCAAGTCACTTAACCCCAATTGCCCTCCAAAAAAATGCAAAAAAAAAAAAAAGAAATATGAATTGCACAGCATGAAAAGAGGCAATAAATCAATCGGCATTTAGTAAGCACCTGTCACATCCTTGTCACCGTGGTAAGCATTGGGGTTAAATAAGAGAGGCAAAAGACAACATCTGCCTTCAAGGAACTTACAATCTAGTTGGAGAAACAACACTAAAATAAGTATATAAAAAGCATGCTTTATACAGGATAAATAGGAGGTAATTAACAGGGAGAAGGCATTGGAATTAAGAAGGGTTAGGGAAGACTTCCTGTACAAAGTGGGAACTTCATTGGGACTTAAAGGAAGTCAGGGAGGTCAGTAGTTGGTGTGGAAGAGGGAGGAGGTAGAACATTCCAGGCATGGAGGACAGCCAGAGAAAATGCCTGGAATGAGAGGAATGAAGTTTCTTGTTTGTGGAATAGTCAGGAGACCAGTGTCACTGGATCGAGGAATAGGATGTAAGAAGATTGGAAAGGTGGGAGGGGCCAGGTTGTGAAGGACTTGAATGCCGAACGGAATATTTTGTATTTACTCCTAGAGGTAACAGGAAGCCGCTGAGGTTTACTTGTGGAGGGTAGAGGTGGGAAGGGGGTGACATAATCAGATCTGTATTTTAGAAAAATCACTATAGTGGCTGAATGGAGAATGGATTGGAGTGGGGAAAGATGACGCAGGCTATTACTGTGAGGTGATGAGAGCCTGCACTAGTCAGAGGAGAGAGCAGGGAGTTTTTGAGAGTCATTGCAAAGGTGAAATTGATAGTTCTTAGCAACAGCTTAGGTATGGGGGTGGTGGTGGTGGTGAGATTTAGTGAAGAATTGAGGATAACTCCTAGGTTATGAGCCTGAGGGACTGGGAGGACCCTGTTACCCTCTCTACAGTAAAAGGGAAGGTAGGAGGTAAGGAGGGTTTCAGGGAACAGATAATGAGATCTATTTTTAATATATTGAATTTAAGATGTCTATAGGACACCCAGTTTGAAATGTATTAAAGGAAGGTGATGTGAGACTGGAGGTGAGCAGAGAGGTTGGGGCAGGATAGGTGGATTTTAGAATCACTAGCATGGAGTGGTAAGGGGAACTGATGAGATCACCAAGTGCAGTAGTACGGAAGGTGAAGAGAAGAGGACCAAATACAAAACTATTCTGCACCCATCAAAAACTACAAGAGAGAATTAAGTAATTTGCTCCAAAGAGCAAAGGAGACCAAAAGGCAACCCAAGGAGCCTTTTGCTCCTTTTTGCAAGGAATCTTGCAAATCTGGGTCATCCTATTAATGAAAAAATGGGTATTCAGCAAAAAGTCATTTGAAGTATTCCTACAAAGAAAACCAGACCAGAACAATTAATTTGCTTTTCAGACACTCTTGATAACAAAAATATAAGAAAGGTAAATGAATATAGCAACCAAGGAAAACACAAGTGAAAGAAAAAAAATTATTCCAGAATTTTTTTTTTAAAAGAAAGACATCTATGGAGTTAATAACAAAATACTAACAGAACCAACATCATGGTTAACAGTACAGACCATGAATGGAGACTGTTCTTTCAAGTGGTATCCATGGAGATGAGGATGAAAATGGAAATCAAAGAGAAGTGATGGTGGAGGAACAGGCCTGAAACATCATGTGCTAAATTTCACAATGCCCCACCTGTAGGTTAATATGTTTTGTGGTACTAAACAAACTGCAGAATGGAAGGGTACATAAAAGAGGGGAGGAAGGAGATATAAAGGAATATATAATGTATTATCATCAAGTAAGTGATTAACAATGAAAGAAAAGAAGAGGGCCTGGAGGGAAATGGGTAAGTATGCTATACATATATTCAGACTTTTGTGATGTACTGATTGGTTTTGCTTATTTTTCTTTTCTTTTGTCTTAAAAACATCATTTGTTATATGTGATGACTCTCTGAGAAGAGCACGTGAAGAGATACTAGAGAAAATATTGGTGATGTTGAAAACAAAAGACATCAATTAACATTTATTTAAACTTGGAAAAAAATTGATATAATCCCTTAAGAATATCATCAGGAATGCTAAATGTCAGAATGAGCTACAGTTAAAAAGGGCTCCCTGATGTATAGCAAATTTTGTTCCAGTCCCACATTTCTATTGTGTATATTTTTGTTTTTTAGATGTTTCTCGTAAGCAACACATTGTCAGGTTTTTTTTCTTATCCAATCTCACTCCTTTTCATTTTATTGGATTGTTTGATCCATTCACATTTAATATTATGGAAATTAGGCTTATATTTCTCCATTTTTCTCTAATATTATTTTTTCCCCTACATGGATTTTTTTCCTTTTTCTCTGTAAAGACAGCACTTCATTTCTTCAGTTATCTTAGCTTTATGTATTTTAAGGCAATCCTATTCTCCTAAGCTCTCTTCTTCCACCCTGAAATTTCTATTGAGCTTCATTCTTAGAAAAACAAATTCTTACAAGTGATAGAGAGGTTGGATGTTTTGTCTCATGGCAGACATTTTTCCATGTTCCTGAGTATGCAGCTCTTTATTATTCACTTCTCTCCTCACTATCATTTTTTTTTATTTGTCATTAAGATCTTCTTTTATTTTTCTGTGTGCCAGTTCCCCCACCTCAAAATTAGGTTACCAGATACATTCGCTTCTATATGTACCTAATCTGTTCTAGTGATAGACTTCCTTTATTCCTTAACTAATACCAAAATTTTGATAATATTATACTTTATTTTAACATAAAAAAAATTGAGTTCCAAATTCTCTCACTCCTTTCAGCCTCTGACTCATCCCTTGAGAAGATAAGCTATATCATATAAATTATATATGGAAGTCGGGCAAAACATATTGCCAAATTAGCCATGTTGTACAGGAAAAAAATAAAAAGAACAAGGTGAAAAAGTATGCTTAAATCTGCACTTGAAGTTCATTAGTTCTATCTCGGGAGGTGGATAACATTTTTTAATAATGAGTCTTCTGGAATTTCTTCGATCGTTTTCTTGATCAGAGTAGCTAAGTCTTTCACAGTTAATCATCTTCACAATATTGCTATTACTGTTTCCCTCACTCCACTTAGCATCAGTTCATACATGTTCATGTATATCTTCCCAGTTAGTTTTTATCTAGTGACCTTGTTCATAATTTCTTATAGTAAAATAATATTCTGTCACGATCATATACAACTTGTTTAGCAATTTCCCAGCTGATTCCAATTCTTTGCCACCATAAAAAGAACCGATACATACATACATACCTACATATATATATATGTATATATATACATATATACATATATATCCTTTGCCTTTTTAAAAAATCTCTTTGAGATACAGAATTGGAACAAAGGATGCAATATTCTCATTGTACTTGTATCGTTCAACCGCATTTGAGATGTGACAAATTGTAGAATGTCTAGAAGCAGAGGTTCCCAAACTTATTTGTCCTACTACCACTTTTTAAAAAAATTACTCAATGTCCCTCTGGCCCTGGAAATCTACTTTCTTAGCTTTTTAACAGTTTTTTAAAAAAATTTGCATCATTTCAAACTACTACTGCCCACCAGGATTGTTCCAGCTGCCCCCAGGAGGGAACCTATGATAGAGGAAGGCAACTAGGACAGTGAGAGAATAGAAAACCTGTCCCATGTGTTAATTAGTTGAAGGAATCGAGAATCAGTAAGAAGTAATTAGTTTCTGTGAAAAATTCCAGGCAAGCCAGTTGAATGCTAACCGGTTGGCAACCCTAGGGTTGTTTAGCCTAGGGAAGAAAAGACAAGGAGGATTGCAAATATTATCTTCAGATGTTTGAAATGTCATTACATGGAAGAATGAATGGATTTGTTCTGCTTGATCTCAAAGGGCAGAAGTAGAAGCAGTGAGTGGAAGCTAGGAATTAAAGAGGTGAGGGGAGAGACCACCAACTGAAACTAGCTTTCTCCTTGTTAAGCACCTGATTGAAGCTAGAATCCCCCAAGAAGGTAGAGGTTTATAAGAGACATGGAGGTGTAATAAGGTATAGTTAGAAAAGGGTGATTTTGGTGTGATGATTACATTTAGCTCAAAGTAAGTTCAGTTTACCTCAGGGTGGAGAAAAATCACAGTTTTGGAGACTAGAATAGGATATTTTGGTTCAAATGAGAAAGGGTATTCCCCAAGATGTTGACTAAAGTATCTAAAAATCAATAATAGGAACAATCTTATGAGCTAGGTTCCTTCTTGTTATCCACATCTTTTAAAATATCTTTGGGCAGTGAGGTGGTACAGTGGACAGAGCACCGACCTGGGAGTCAGGAAGACCTGAGTTCCCATGCAGACTCAGATACTTGACATTTACTGGTTGTGTGACCCTGGACAAGTCACTTAACCGAACATCTCACCAAAAAGAAATTAAACATCTTCAAGCTTTTTGACTAAGTTTAGGAGGCAGATTTAGGAATAGTTTAAGGAAAAGGTTCCTGTTAATTAGTACACACACACACACACACACACACACACACACACACACACACACACACACATACAGACACACACTCATTTATATACATAATTAGTTGTACAAAAGTGGAATGGCTTGCATTGGGAAGTAGTTGATTCTCTTTTACTGTAGGTCCTAAAGGAGAGACTGGACAACTATCAATGCGACGTTATAGAGGGGATTCATCCTTAAATATGGGTTGTATTCCCTACTGCAGAGGAGAGCTACTAGCTAATTCTAGCGAGCATTTATTTAGTGCCTACTACGTGCCAAACACTATGCTCAGTGCCTTACAAACTTCATCTCATTTGGTCTTCATAACAACTCTGGAGGGTAGGTACAATTATTATCCCCATTTTACAGATGAACAAACTGAGGCAAACGGAGGTTAAGTGACTTGCCCAAGATCACACAGCTAGGGTCTGAACCTAGATTTGAAATCAGGTCTTCCTGACTCCAGTCCAATACTCTGTACACTGTGTCATCTAGCTGCTTCCAACTATTAAAATTCTATGACTCCATGATGCGCAATAAACAGAAAAACCCTGTGTGTGTTTATAGAAGTGACAGTTCTTGCCAGATGGAAACAGTTTCTCAGGATATGGATACTGAATTTATAACAGTATCAATATGTCAACCATACTTGATCTCTAAGACAAATATCAGTAAGTGTGCGTCCAAAGATGCCTGCAACAAAGAAATAAATTAGGAACACTGTGTGCAAAAAAAGATTTTAATAAAGATCTAGCCAGCTTAATGCTTGGATATTGCTGCTCTTTTTATTATGACGTTGACAGCAGTTCAGTGAAAGGCAAGAGGAGAGGTAATAAGTAGACCGAGTCTGATTGATGTTCTTGGTACTGATGTGCTACAATGCAGGCAGAATGATGACTGGAAACTGGTATAAATGGCCTATTTTGTATACTCTGCAGTACCTTTTGACTTGTACCCTGTTTCACAGGAAATCTCTGAATAAGCTTCTCTGGAAGCCTAGCTTCCAACATCCAATTATTCCTATGAAGAACAGTCCTTTTATCTTTGGGTCCTTCCTTCGTCTGTCTTGGAGGTTGAGGGACAGGTAGACAAAAACCAGTACAGAGATAAATAAATTCATAGAGGCAGACATCAAGGGAATTTTAGCAACATCTCTGGGCATCTTTCACTAGTTTATCTGTGTTTACTTCTGAGTATAGAGAAGGGTAGAGGAGCCATCCAGATCAGTCTGCAGGCCTTACAGATTGAAATTCTAAGTTCTCTGCAAATCTGGAAAGTGTCTGCACCCTGGGAGCCTAGCTTTCATCTGTATCAGATAAAGGAAGATTGATCACGGTTACACACATACACAAACATAGAGATTTCACCACAGAAATACACTAGAAATGTAAATTTAAAATGTAAATTCAATGGTAAAATAATAAGGCCTGGGACAAGGGAGAGGAAAGGAAAGGTCTAAGAAGGACAGGATAGGTAAAAGGACAGATTTGTGTCGAAAAAAACCCAAACCAAATTACAGAAACAATAGAGAAGTTCATCAAAGAAAATGACAGAAATGAGACAATTCACCAAAACTATATAGTTAAACTTAAGAAATGGAAAAGTCTCTATTTCTAAACGCTTTTATCAACAAAAGAGAACAAATAATGACTTAGAAATCACTTTTTTCTTTTCTTTTCTTTTTGGAGGGAAGAAGGCTGGGCAATTGAGGTTAAGTGACTTGCCCAAGGTCACATGGCTAGGGTTAAGTGTCTGAGGCAGGTGTCTGAGGCAGCCTTTGAACTCAGGTCCTCCTAACACCTGGGCTGGTCCTCTATTCACTGCACCACCTAGCCACCCCTAGAAATCACTTTTTTAAAAAAACCCTAAATAAGAAATAAAAAAGCTCCCAACTAACAGAACATTTGAATGTCTTCGAGGATCACAGATGTAGTGAAGAAACATACAGACTCAGGACAAAAAGGTAGGGAAAAGGAATACAATAGGAAAAAATGAGGAAGAAAATGAAGAAAACTTATTACTTTCAATTTAGAAACTCATAGGTCCTCAGATCTTTCTCATTCCCGCCTTTCCCCTCATTACCTTTGTCCCAATCCCCCTCATTTTTCAGCTTCATTTTACCTGTTGTCTCCTGTATTCGATTGTGAGCTCCTTGAAGACAGAGACTAACTTTCTTAGTATCCCTAGTACTTAGCACTTAGCACTGAAGCTGGGCTTATAGTAGGCACTTAAATGTTTATTGACTCTAACTCTACTTTACGTAATTGGAGTTTATAAGAAGAATGCACAATCATGGAGAAAAAGGTGGAGGGAATGGGTTGTATCAATGATTAATTGGACCCCTATTTTATTCCAATCAGTATTAATCAGTTTGCTATGGTTCCATGGGGGGAATGATTATAAGTTTTTTATATTAGGCCCCAGAGCTGTGAATTGCAGATTGTAGAAGGCACTTGCTTAATCATAGGAAGCTAATTAGAGGACCCCACCCCACTTTTGTTTTCCATTGTTATGGCGACCAAGCCCAGTGTAGCAGAGGTGACTTAGTGCTGTGGAAAAGCTCCCAGATATTTTTGTGGCCCAACAAGTAACGTTTTTGCCAGCCTAGGGGCTGCCTTTCTACCAGCCTGTTGGCCCATGTAGATGTTTTGACATCTGTTTTTCAGTCCAGCCCATGAGTCTGCTCATCAGTTTGGTAGGATCTCCTGAAAGGTAAAGATAGGTCTGTCAAGGCCTGCTCATCAGCTCATTTGTCAGCCAATGGGATTCTGTATTTTGTGTAGACCCTCCTGGAGAATTAAAGCCAAGATCTATCAGCCAATAAAACTTTGCATCGTACTGCACCTCTTCTGTATGATCTGGCTGTTTAGCTCTCTAAAACTAAGGCTCTGGAGGAAGGGGGCATCTCAGATCATGAGGAGGATTTGCTGGCCACTTCATTAGACAGGGTCATGAACCCTTTAATAAAATGTTATTGGTTTGGAGTTCTGTCTCAGTTTCTTTTATTTATTTTTATTTTTAAATTTATTTTTAATTTATGGACTAAAACAAGCATTTTCATAACATAGTACAATAAAAAAGCCTGTATATGAAACTGCAGATCTGCTTTGCACAACTTGCTATTCCTTTCAAATAAATAACAAAATTATCATGTAAATTTCTTTTTTTTCTTCCCCCCACCCTAGAGATGGCCACCATTAGACACAAACATATATATGTGTATATATGCATATATAATTATTCTATACATCTATTTATCAGTTCTTTCTCTGGATGCAGATAGCATCTTTCTACACATATCATTTATAGTTAATTTGAGTATTTATAATAGTCAAAATAACTTATTCACTCAAAGTCATTGTTTTCTTCTTTGGTCTTTTTGGAGGAGAAAGGCAGGGCAATTAGGATTAAGGGACTTGCCCAAGGTCACACAGCTAGCAAGTGTTAAGTGTCTGAGGCTAGATTTAAATTCAGGTCCATCCTGACTCCAGGGCTGGTGCTCTATTCACTGTGCCACCTACCTGCCTAGTTGCCCCCAAAGACATTCTTAAAACAATATTGCTGTTACTAGATGCATGCTCTTCATTATTTTGTTTAGGTCTCTCCACTTTTTTTCTAAGATCATTGAGCTCATCATTTCTTATAGCACAGTGGTATTCCATCACAATCACATATCACAACTTGTTCAACCATTTCCCAATTGATGAGCATCCCTGCAATTTCTAGTTCTTTGCCACTTTTATAGCTGCTATAAACATTCTAGAATATATAGCTTCCTTTCCTTTTTACCTAATCATCTTTGGAAATAGTTTCTGTTATTGTAGGTTGGGCAATTTTGGACCCCACACAGCATTTCATGATCTTTACTCTTCTCTAAATCATATAAAGGAAGGTTGAAAATACATACACTGAGAATTTGGTGTAGAAATACATTAAACTCAAAAAAGGAAACAAATAGAGACAGGGAAAGGGAAGAGGAGAGTTTAACGGGTAGGGCAGCCTAGAAGGGGCTGCATGATGTCATAGTAATGCTAACATTCTACAAAGGGGAGAAGAAACAAGTTTCTATTCAGAATTTTAATATCTTTAAAGGTTATTGAGGGAGTTAAATAAGAAAAACAGAAGACTTGAGAGTTCATGGGTTCTCTGAGGGTTTGAAGTGGGGAAGGAGAAGGGTAAAAGGAATACGTTATTGTAGAAAGGAAGGGTAAGAGAGCAGAACTTCCTATCTTTTCATAGTTGGGGTGTGTGAAAATCTGGAGGAAGAGGAGAGGGAAGTGAATAGCAAATGAGCCCTGCTTTTATCTGCAATGGACAAAAGAATGCTGAACACACAGTTTGGGGGTCAAAATCTAGCGAACTCAACAGAGAAATAAGATCTATCAAGAGGGAGGATAATGTCAAGGAATGAACAGCCACAAGTAAAACAAACTTCCCAATACTAAAAGGGAATTAGATGAGGGGAAAAAGAAGAAAACTAGAATCTAATGCATCTCCATCAATTAGGAGAAGGATAAGCAAACTATGACATACCACTGTAATGGAATATTACTGTACCCTGAGAAACTGTCAAAGAGAATTTCAGAGACTCTTGGATAATATGAACAGAGTAAAGTGAACAGAATCAGGCTAACAAGTCATTACAAGGACAACAGCATTGGAGAGAAAAACAATTTGGAATGACCTCTGAACCCTGACCAATGCAATGACTATCCATGTCTCTAGAGCAGTGGTTCTCAACCTGTGGGTCATGACCCCTTTGGGGTCAAACGACCCTTTCACAGGAGTCACAGGGGTTGCCCAAGACCATCGGAAAACACATATTTCCAAAGGTCTTAGGAATTGAGATAGGCTCCTCTATCCATCTCCAGGTGGGTCTGCCCACATGCAGATATGCCCACATACAAGTATTAAAGGGTAGAGGCATTAGGAAGGTTGAGAACCACTGCAGTTTAGAGGACTCCGATGAACTCAATTTGCAGACAAATATTTTTAGACATTAGCTATTACATGGGCATTTTTGATTGACAATGTTTATTTGTTAAGAGTTGTTTTTTTGAGGGGATGGGGTGAGAGTTTTGTTTTCATTCAGTGAGTGGGGCATTGGAGGATGAGTGAGGTTAGCAATATTGATGGGACGAGGTTCAGGCCGTGGGAACCCCCTTGACCTCTCCTTGAATCTTCCCACTGGATGGGGCATTTGTCTGAGGCCATAAGCCTTTCATTATCACTATGCCCAAATCCTGTTACCCTTGAACTAGCCTAGCCCTCCATTGTCTGTCATCTCCAGGTAGCCTCCAGCTATTTCCCACCCTAAATCCCATTACTGGAGTCTGACCTTATTTAACTCCTCCTGAAGACCCTCCCCAAACTCCTCCCCTAGACCCCCTCTGGATTCCTCCCACAACCTTTCTGTATGTAAGACCCCATCTTGCCTCCTGAGGTGTGAGAGCACTGGAGAATGATTTAGCACAGACTCAGTCTGTATCAGATGATTCTACCCTGCTTCCCCAATACAAGAGTCATAGATACTGAGGCTCCTTAAGTGTCTACACATTATGGTGAACCTTTGATAAACTTTGCTTTACTTTGGCTGAGAGAAGACTTGAGTCAAATTCATTTGGCAGAACCTGGTGTGTTGGTGAATGGGAAAAGTGAAACTTCTCAGCCCATGAGTTTTGTGGGAGCAAGCCAGAGTTTTGGTTTCACCATTCCTCCCCCTCCCCCTCTACTGCTGCCATATCAGCATCAGACCTCTTCCGGAGTTTTTGACCTCCAACCTTGCTGGTGACCTGTCTCCCTCCCCCTCCCTTGCTTTAGAGTTTGCCAAATGAGGGCACGAATTGTACCCTGGTTCCCTGTCCACCTCCCAGCCAATGGGGGATAGTGGTGGGCCTCCTTGTGCCTGCCTCCCAGTCAATAGGGGATAGTGGTAAGCTTCTTTGTTCCTTATCTTTGGGGGAGATTTTCTCACTCAGATTGTAAGCCTGCCTCCCGGCCAATGGGAGAAGGGACAGCAGCGGGGAGGGGGCCTGACTGTGTTAGGGTTTAAATTCTTGCTCCATTTTCTGTAACATGCTTCCTCTCCCTGATCCACCATAGAGAGGACCGCCCCCTTCCCTTGGGGAAAGAGGATAAAATACTTCTTGTTCCTTCCTCAAGATACTTCTGACTTTTGATTTTTCTTGGGTAGGGGATTTTTGGGGTCCCTGTACCCCACACATTGGTATTTTGGGGTATCAAACACCCATAAACCTTAAATCTTAACAGATGCATAAGAGAGTACCAAAACATTTTAAAATATGAACTCTTTATCTTTCCCCCCAGACTCTTCTGTCTTTCTAAATGTTTTTTTCTTTTTCAAGGGGGGAAGGCAGGGCAATTGGAGTTAAGATCCAAGGTCACATGACTAGTAAATGTTAAGTGTCTGTGGCCGGATTTGAACTCAGGTCCTCCTGATTCCAGGACTGGTGCTCTATTCACTGAACCACCTAGCAGTCCCTCTAAATTCTTTATTGATATCAAAGATACCACCATCTTCACAGTCACCTAGGCTCACAACTTTAAGTGTCATTCTCAATTTTTCTCACACCCTCCCCACCAATAGCCAATTTGTTGCCAAGGTCTATTAATTTTACCTTCATAGTATCTCTCACATACACCCTTTTCCTCCTTTGACATTGATACTACCCTGGTATAGTTCTTTATCATTTCATGCCTATTGAATAGACTATTCCAATAGACTGTCAGTTTGTCTCTCTTCCATAAATCTATCCCTACTCCCATTCATTTTCCCCTCAGCTGTCAATAAATGCAGATAAATAAATGCAGATTAAAAACTCTAAATAAGAAACTAATTATTAAATTATTATTAAATTAAACAATATATGACCACTCCCTTCATCCTCAATCAATTCCACTCACTCCCTATCCCCTCTAGGATCAAACACAAAATAATTTGGCATTCAAAGTCCTTCATAACATGCCCCTCCTCCCACCTTTCCATTCTTCTTACACTTTCTACTCTCTCCCACAAATTCCGTGTTACAGTGACTCTGGTCTCGCTATTACTTGAAGAATACACTATATCTCCTGACCATGGGCATTTTCACTGACTGCCTCCCATCCCTGGAATACTCTCCCTTCTCATCTCCAATTCCTGGTTTCCCTGGCTTCCTTCAAATCCCACCTGCAATCCAGCTATCTACAGGAAAACTTTCTGGGTGCTTCTTAACACCTCCCCTGCTCCCAATTATTGCTGCTACCTTCCTACTAAAATTATCTTTGATTTATCCTGTTTATAACTTGTTCGGTTATTGCTATTTGCAGGTCCTTTACCCCCATTAGACTGTGAGCACATTGAGAGCAGGGCTTGTCTTTTGCCTTTGTAATCCCTAGCACTTAGAGCAGTGCCAGGCACATATTCAATGCTTAATAAATATTTATTGGCTGAGCTTCAGTTTCATTATCAATGAAACAAAAAGATTTGACTAGATGGTATGTAAGGTCCCTTCCATCTCTAAATTTATAAACCTATGACCTTTTAAATACCTAAGTAACTAAATTTTGAGTGAGCCCCCTCCCCTCAAAGATGTCTATGTCTCTTAAACCTGATTTGGTTCTGGATTGATCTTCAATAAACTCCTTGTTTCCCTAGAGAAAAACTCAAACATCTAGGATTAACCTTCAAGATGTCACCATTGAACCAGGGGCCCCTCTAAAATTTGGGTGCATACCAGGTTCAGTCTCTGTGACCTCTCAAACAGAGGCAATTTTCTCTTTGAATTCATTCCTCTCACTTGGATTTTACTCTGGAAAATGTTGAAATATCACCCATGACTCTTTTATAAGAAAAATATACTATCATTTATTAAGTGTCAGGTACTCTGCTAGATGCTAGGGTTACAAAGATTTCAAAATAAAATGATTCCTCTCCTCAAAGAGCTTATATTCTATTAGGAGAAGGGGAAAATGCCCATAGAAAAGTATAAAGAAAATAATTGCCAGATAATTAAATATATAACGGGGAAGGAGGGCACCAGCTATTAGAGAGATCAGGGAAGTTTTTGTATAGAAAGTAGTACTTAAATTGGTTCTCAAAGGAAGTAAGGGATTCTATGAGATGGAAATAAAGAGGGAGAACAGTGTGGAAAGAACAGAGAGAAGACCAGTTTGTCATTATTATGAAGTACAGGAAGAGGAATAGGGCATAATGTGGCCAGAAGGATAGGTTAAAAACAAGTTGTGAAGGTCTTTAAAAGTTAAACAGGGAAGTTTATACTTAACTGAACTATACATTGCATTATATGACAGTAGTGTGCTGGTAAATGTTTAACAACCGGCCCTCCAACAAAGAATGATATACTTTTAAGTTTGATCTACATTATTAACATTTTTCCATTGCTTTCTTAAGTCTAAGCCCTCAATAAAACAATACACACGTCCCTGGATATCACAGCATTTATTGTCTTGCAGAAAATGTAGAAGATAAATAAGTCTCCCAGGAGCCCATGAACAGATACCCCCACTTCTGCGACCCACCTCCCAAAAAAAGCACTGAAGGGATTCACAGACCATTAAACAGACATAGGGAACACATAAACCACTCACAGTAGTTTCCTTCAGAAATAACTGACCTCGGGGCTGCTAGGGGGCAATGCTCTCGCATTCCACAGAATACCTGGTTATCCCTCAGGGTCCTACAAAGTCTGTCTCAAATTCATAAAGTCACCTGTCATTGGATTTTCCCTAGAGGAAAATATTCTTTGGAACTGCTAAACAGACAAATCACTTTCTCATGAGATTTTTTTCTGTAAAAGTAACTTACTGTTGTGGGGGTGGGGAGGATGGAAGCGATAAAATTTCCTATTTCCACATTTCATGACTTCAACTATGACTATTCCACCACCTCTGAAGTCCTCATGAAAAATCTTTCTCTTTCTGTGAAAGGCATGTTGTTTGAGAAATTCCTTTTTTTTCTCTAGAAGACCTGATCACTGAATTTTTAAACATGGGTTTATTCTCAAGGCAACCCCTAAGGCTAATGCAGTCAAAGAAATATATCTTCTCTGACATATTTCTGGAAGAGCTGAATCATATCAATCTTGAAATTCTTTCTATAAATGAAACCATAGGAAAGAAGGAGGTTAGAGCTAAACAGAATAATGGCTCAGCAAATACTCTTCGGAGAGGTGATGAAGGGATCTGATTTGGAATAAGCTTTATAGTATACCCTGAAGTGACAAGAAGCATTATTTTATGGAACGTGTGGCCATCATGTGTTATAGTACTAATTATAAGAGCACCAGGAAATGATTGTGGTTTATATGCCAACATTAGTTACTGAAATGAAGTAGTATAGAAAATCTACTAAGAATTGATAAGATCATCTTAATTAATCAAACATATACTCTTGATATTTGGCAACATCAATACAAAAGCAGAAAAAGGTGACGATAGGGAGAAATATATGTGAAAGTATGGTTTATGATTAAAAAAATGAGAAAAGCCAAGGACTTAGGGATTATATAGAAGCCATTAACCTCTAGATCATGAATGCTTTCTTTACAGGTATGTACTAGGCATGTTGAGCACCAAATAATGGAATGAAAGATGAAGGGATTTTAACAGATAGGGGAATCCTTGTTATTGATGTGGGAGTTATCTCTGAATCTGCTGTCTGTGTACAATCAGACCATTGACTTGTAAGATCAGAATTGTAAAAATAATAATTCTCAAGACTTGAGAATATTCTCAATAATGAGAAAAAGATAAATAAAGAGATTGAATCTTGAATTATCTAAACAAGTAATTAAAAATCAAAATTGGGAAAAGGACAACAGAACTGACATCAACACCAACAATAATTTCATCCAGAAGCTTCAATTGTTAAGCAGTTCCTCATCCTCAAAAGATAGACAAGTCCAAAATTCCCAGGAATAACTTCCTACAATTAATTCCTGAGGTACATCTCCTTGGTCAAAATTCCCAAGCATGATTAGAAAAACTTCCTAGGTTATCTCACCTGTTTCCACATCAGTAACTTTAATTGTATATCCTTCAAGTTCTTTCATATTTCTGCCCAATATTATTAAAATGTCCTTATAATTTTTCAATGAGTTAATTTTTAGTTTTTGACATTCACTTACATAAGATTTTGAGTTCTAAATTTTCTCCCCCTCCCCCTTTCCCCCTACCCAAGATGACCTGCAATCTGACATAGGCTCTATGTATACACTCATATTAAACATAGTTTGAGATTAGTCATCTTGTAAAGAAGAATTAGAACCAATGGGAGTAACCATGAGAAAGAAGAACCAAAAAAGAGAAGAGAGCAAATAGTCTGCTTTGATTTGCATTCAGACTCCACAGTTCTTTCTCTGGATGTGGATAGCATTTTCCATCATGAGTCTTTTGTAATTGTCTTAGATCCTTACATTGCTGAGAAGAGCTAATTCTAGTTAGTCATCGTATAATGTTGCTGTTACTATGTACAGTGTTCCAATTCTGCTCACTTCACTAAGTATCAGCTAATGTAAATCTTTCCAAGTTTTTCTGAAGTCTGCCTGCTTGTCATTTCTTATGGAACAATAGTATTCCATTACATTCATATATCACAACTTGTTCAGTCATTCCCCAATTGATGGGCATTCCCTTAATTTGCAATTCTCAGCCACCACAAAAAGAGCTGCTTAAAATATTTTTGTAAGGGGTGGAGCCAGGATGGCAGAGTAAAAGCAGGAATTTGCTTGAGTTCTCTCCTAACCCTTCTAAATACCTGTAAAAAATGACTCTAGAGGCAGCTGGGTGGCACAGTGAATAGAACACCAGCCCTGGAGTCAGGAGGACCTGAATTCAAATTTGGCCTCAGACACAAAACTAGCTGTGTGACCTTGGACAAGTCAGTTAACCCCAATTGCCCTACTTTCTCCACTCCAAAAAGGAAAAAAAAAAGACTCTAAACAAATTCTACAGCACTAAAATCCACAAAATGACAGAGTGAAACAAATTTTCAGCCTAAGACAAGCTGGAAGGTTGATAGGAAAGGTATGTTGCACCACTTTGAGAGAATAGTGCAGTCTAGCACAAAGCACATTGGCATAGACTGGGCCCCAGAAAACCTGGAGCAGGCATCAGGGGACTGAATGACTGAGAGTCATGGCAGTTTCCAGATTCCTCAACTCACAAATACCAAAGACAACTTAGAAGGTCAGTAGGATAGGTCTGTTGGGACTTGTGTGAGAGAGGAGTCTGGTCCTGCCCTAGCCCTGTTGGAAGCTGCAGCAGTTGCTTCTGGAACTCTCAGATCACAGACAATGGGGGGATCAAGCAGCTGATCAGAGGAGGATTGCAGGGATCTCTTTGCTGGTGCTTAGGGAGGATAATCTTGCTTTGTCTATGCTTGGATCTGGGTCATAGTCCCAGGGTAAGGAGGAGTTCTGATGTGGCAGAGCTTGTGGCAGTGATGGAGAGGAAATCCTCACAGTTCCAATGCAGAAAAAGTGCTTGTGGTCACTCACACACCAGAGCACAGGCCAGGAGAGGAGTAAATACTTCTCCTTTCATCATACCACCTAAGAAGAACTGAAAATTTACAGGTGCCTAGAAGCATCTCTGAAAATAGCTGCACAAAACCAATGAAGCTTGGAACAGTACACCCTCTACACAGGAAGCAGAGTCCTATTTTAACAAAGCTAAAAAATCAAGTAATTGACTGGGAAAATGAGCAAACAGTGGAAAAAACTCAAGACTATTGAATATTACTTTGGTGATAAAGAAGATCAAAACATACAACCAGAAGAAAACAACAAAGTCAAAGTTCCTACATCAAAAGCCTCTAATATGAATTGGTCACAGGCCATGGAAGAGCTCAAAAAGGATTTTGAAAATTGAGTAAGAGAAGCAGGGGGAAAATTGGGAAGAGAAATGAAAGTGATGCAAGAAAAACATGAAAAATGAATCAACAACTTGCTAAAGGAGAACTCCCTCCCCCCAAAAAAGTACTGAAGAAAATAACACCTTAAAAAATAGACTAACCCAAAAGGCAAAAGAGGTCCAAAAAGCCAGTGAAGAGAAAATCTTAACCAACAGAATTAACCAAACAAAAAAGGTAGCCCCAAAGTTCACTGAAGAAAATAATTCCTTAAAAATTTAAAATGGAGCAAATGGAAACTAATGACTCTATGAGAAATCAAGAAATTATAAAGCAAAACCAAAAGAATGAAAAAAATAGAAGACAATGTAAAATATCTCAGTGGGAAAACAACTGACCTGGAAAATAGATTCAGGAGAGATAATTTAAAAATTATTGGACTACCTGAAAGCCATGACCAAAAAAAGACATCATCTAGACATCATCTTTCATGAAATTATCAAAGAAAACTGCCCTGATGCTCTAGAACCAGAGGATAAAATAGAAATTGAAAGAATCCATCGATCCCCTCCTGAAAGAGATCCTAAAAGGAAAACTCCTAGGAATGGTAGTCAAATTCCAGAGTTCCCAAGTCAAGAAGAAAATATTGCAAGCAGCCAAAAAAGAAACAATTCAAGTATTGTGAAAACACAACCAGAATAACACAAGATTGAGCAACTTCTATATTAAAGGATCAGAGGGCTTGGAATATGATATTCTGGAGGTCAAAAGAGTTAGGATTAAAACCAAGAATCATCTACCTGGCAAAAGTGAGTATAATCCTTCACAGGAAAAAATAGACATTCAATGAAATGGAGAACTTTCAAGAATTCTTGATGAAAAGACCAGAGATGAATAGAAAATTTCACTTTCAAATATAAGACTCAAGAGAAGAATGAAAAGGTAAACAGGAAAGAGAGATCATAAGGGACATATTAAAGTTGAAGTGTATACATTCCTAAATGGAAAGATGATATTTATAAGTCATGAGACCTTTCTCGCTATTAGGGTAGTTAGAGGGAAAATATATATACATATATACATACAAACACAGATATATACTTATATATATCCCTGTGTGTGTATATATATGTATATATGTATGTATGTATGTATGTATGTATGAATGTATATACACACAGAGGGCACAGTGTGAGTTGAATATGAAGAGATGATATCTAAAAAATGAAATTAAGGAGTGAGAGAGGAATGTACTGGGAGAAGGAGAAAGAGAGGTAGAATGAGGTTAATTATCTCACATAAAAAAGCAAGAAAAAACTTTTACAGTGGAGGGGAAGAGGGGGGAAGTGAGAGGGAATTAGTGACCCTTACTCTCACCAGATTTGGCTTAAAGAGGGAATAACATACACACTCAATTGGGTATGGAAATCTGTCTTACCCTACAGGAAGGTAGGAGGGAAGGGGATGGAGGGGGGAATGATAGAAGGGAGGGCAGATTGGGGAAGGGAGTAATCAGAATGCATACTGTCTTGGGGTGGGAGAGGAGGGAGATGGGGAGAAAATTTGGAACTCAAAATCTTGTGGAAGTGAATGTTAAAAACTAAAAATTAATTAATAAAAATGATGATTAAAAATAATAAATATTTTTGTACATGTGAATCCTTTTTCCATTTTTATGATCTCTTTGGAATACAAACCTAGAAGTGGTATTGCTAGGTCAAAGGTTATGCTCACTTTTATAGCCCTTTGGGTATAGCTCCAAATTGCTCTCAAGAATGTTTGGAGCAGTTTATAACTCCACCAACAGTGCATCACTGTTCCAATTTTCCTACATCTTCTCCAATGTTTGCATTTTTCTGTTTTATCGTGCTAGTCAATCTGACAGGTGTGATGTGGTAAAATGTCCCTATTCTTAAGGTCTGGGTATATTCCTGATATTAGACCTTTATGCTTTTCAACTGAAAAAAGCAAAAAAATACTCCTGTTATCTTAGTTCTCATAATTTCTAGAAATTGGTCCATAAGTATGCACATTGATGTACTAAAGTTAATGCAATTAACAAATGTACAGTACTGCAGATACTGTGGTTAACAGTATAATGGTACAGCAAAGCAAAAACCTGAATTCATGTCGTGAAAATACGAAAAAATGATTTTTAATAATTACTATCTTGGAGATTCAGAACTTCTCCTAGCTCCCTTCTTCCAAGAAGGACATTTCTGATAATGAGATTGCATTTACTTTCCTTATCCTGGAAAGCACAATCCAAGCTTGGAAGTGATTTAATCTAAAGTAGGGAGGTCCCTTTTGTTCTGCCCAGGCTTGGGTGGAGACAGATTCTACTGTCTAGATAGCCCAGATCCTGGGGGTATTTCCTCAGTTCAGAGGTAAAATTATGATGGGGTGATATCAGCCCCTGTTGAAAGTGTACCTAAACTATGCATCTGTGTGGAATGTGAAAACTTCTCAGAATGGGTCTTGGAATTTGGTGTGAGGTTCGAGTGTTGGCCTCCCCCTTCCCCCTTCGTTGTTGCTCTCAGTCAGCAGCAACCCTTTTAGGAGTCTTTCGACCCTCACCTAGCTCCACTGGCCCGCCCTTCCCCCCCCCCTCCCCCCCCTGTGGGAGCCTCCTCCTGGCCAATGGGAGCCAGGGACAACCTGAGCTCACCTCCCCAAATAATGGAAGTGAGGGGCAATGGGGGAAATATGACCCTGCTGTTTTAGGGTTTAAAAACTCTGTTTGCCCCATATTGCATGCCCCCTCTCTCTGATCTGTCATGGAGAGGACTGCCCTCTTCTCCCAGGGGAAGAGAATAAAAATTTCCTGTTTTTATCCTGAGAAATCTCCATGTTCTTGATTAAATTTTGAATGAGGTTTTTCATCCCCTACACACCCAAACCCCAAAATGAGCCCAGTTCCAGACTGGCTCCCTTGGGGAGCCCAGTTCTGGAATGCAGCTCCCATGCAATGTATACAGCCTGCCTTGAAAAAAATGAAACACAGACTTGGACAACTTAACTCTGTTTGTCTTTCTTAGACCAAACTCTGTGTATCTTTGATAAAAACAATACCAGTGACTTTTTCATGAAAGTAATTACACATTCAGTAGCTTTCAAACTTTAAAGAAATTTTACGTTGTTGTTATTCAGTTATTTTAGTCTTTATGCAACTCTTCATGACCCCAACTGGAGATTTCTTGGCAAAGATATTGGAGTGGTGCGTAATTTCCTTCTCCACCTCATTTTATAGATGAGGAGACTGAGGCAAATAGAGTCAAATGATTTATACTATATCAATAAATGCAGCACTTGGATAACAGTAGGATGAAGTGAAGCCAAGATAAACTTGTTATACCTCTGAAAAAACCCCAATGAAACAATACAAAAATAAAAATAAAAATTACGTTAAAAAAAATCCAGGATATAACCAGAAAGGAAAAAAAATTCTACTTGTTTCTGAAAGAAAACAGGCTACAGGAAATTGCTTAAAACTTTCTAGCAAAATCAAAGATTTCCCCAGGCCTCAATTTGCTTGCTTGAGGCAATGCCCATTCAATCACAAAGGACTAGGCAAGAATTGAAAGAGTTTAGGATTCATGGTCACACACAAAAAAATCAGTTTGGGGATGCAGATCCTCCAAGTTTCCCAAGAAAATTATTAGCTTACAATTACAAAATGTAAACCAGGAGGTTGGTAGAAAATAACTGCTAGTTAAACTCATTTCAAGCCATTGAAATCTAAACAAATGAGCCAGAAAAGACTTGAACCTGGGCTTTTATTGACCATTCGATGAAAACCTGAGGCAATTTAGGCTTTTTTTTTAAAAAAAATTAACTTTTGTGTTTATTTTTGGTTTACATCATTCATTTCCACAAGATTTTGAGTTACAAATTTTCTCCCCATCTTTCCCCTACCCACCACCCCAAAATAGCCATCCCAGTGTATCCCCTCTTCCCCCAATCTGCTCTCTCCTATGTC
>CM053589.1:13617238-13653481 GCA_028646515.1 Pseudochirops corinnae
ATTTAAATAACTGTGTTTCAGAAAAAAAGAAGTTGAACAAGCCATTAATGAACTCCCTAAGAAATAATCTCCAGGTACAGATGGATTTGCAAGTAAATTTTATCAAACATTTATAGAACAATCAATTGCAATACTATATAAACTATTTGGGAAAATAAGAGAAGAAGTCCTACCAAATTCTTTTTATGATACAAATATGGTGCTGATACCAAACCAGGAAGAGCCAAAATAGAGAAAGAAAATTATAGACCAATTTCTCTAATATATATAGATGAAAAATTTTAAGTAAAATATTAGCAAAGAGATTACATCAACTTATTGTGATTATGATACTCTATGACCAGGTAGGATTTATACCAGGAATGCAGGGCTGGTTCAATATTAGGAAAACTATCAGCATAATTGACCATATCAGCAACAAAACTAACAGAAACCATATGATTATCTCAATAGATGTAGAAAAAGTTTTTGATAAAATATAACACCTATTCCTATTAAAAACACTAGAGAAAATAAGAATAAATGAAGTCTTCCTTAAAATGATAAGCAGCATTTATCTAAAACCATCAGCAAGCATTCTATGTAATGAGGATAAGTGAGAAACATTTCCAATAAGATGGGAGGTGAAACAAGGATGTCCATTATCACCACTGTTATTCAATATTGCACTAGAAATATTAGCTTTAGCAATAAGAGAAGAAAAAGAAACTGAAGGAATTAGAATAGGCAGAGAAGAAACAAAGCTCTCATTCTTTGCAGATGATATGATGGTATACTTAGAGAATCCTAGAGAATCAGGTGAAAGCTATTTGAAATAATAAACAACTTCAGCAAAGTTGCAGGATATAAAATAAGCTCATATAAATCATCAGCATTTCTATATATTACTAACAAAGTCCAAAAGCAGTAAATAGAAAGAGAAATTCCACTTAAAGTTATTGTAGACATTATAAAATATTTGGAAGTCTACCTAACAAAACAAACCCAGGAACTATATGAACACAATTGCAAAACACTTTTCACACAAATAAAGTCAGATCTAAATAACTGCAAAAACATCAGTTGCTTGTGGGTAGGCCAAACTAACATAATAAAAATGACAATTCTACCTAAATTAATTTACATATTCAGTGCCATACCAATCAAACTACCAAAACACTATTTTATCGAACTAGAAAAAATAATAACAAAATTCAGCTGGAAGAACAAAAGGTTCAGAATATCAAGGAATATGATGAAAAGAAATGCCAGGGGAGGTGGCCTAGCCATGGCAGATTTTAAATTGTATTACAAAGTAGCAATCATCAAAACTACTTGGTACTAAGAAATAGAGCGGTGGATCAGTGGAATAGGTTAGGCATACAAGACAGAGTAGTCAATGCTATAATAACCTATTATTATTATTTAATAAATCCAAAGACTCCAGTTTCTGGGATCCGAACTCACTATTTAACCAAAACTGCGGAGAAAACTGGAAAATAGTATGTCAGAAACTAGACATAGACCAACATCTTATACCGTATACAAAGATAAAGTCAAAATGGATACATGATCTAGATATAAAGGCTGATACTATAAGTAAACTAGGAGAGAAAGGAATAGTTTCCCTTTCAGACTTATGAATAATGGAAGAATTTAGGACCAAACAAGAGATAGAGAACATTAGGAGTGACTAATAGTGCAGTCAATAGAGCACTGGCCCTGGAGTCAGGAGGACCTGAGTTCAAATCCGGCCTCAGACACTTAACACAAAACTAGCTGTGTGACCTTGGGCAAGTCAATTAACCCCAACTGCCCTACCTTCCTCCTCCAAAAAAGCAAAAAAAGAGAAAGAGATAAAGAACATTATGAAATATAAAATGGATAATTTTGATTACATGAAATTGAAAAAAGTACAAACAAAGCCAATGCAACCAAAATTAGAAGGGGAAGCAGAAAGCTGGGAAACAAATTTTACAACCAGGGCCTCTGATAAAGGCCTCATTTCTAAAACATATAGAGAACTTTGTCAGATTTATAAGAATACAAGTCATTTCCCAACTGATAAATGGTCAAAGGATATGAACAGGTAGTTTTCAGATGAAGAAATTAAAGCTATCCATAGTCATATGAAAAAATGCTCTAAATCACTATTGAACGCAATGAGTAAATCCAAATCAAAACTCTGAGGTACCACATTACACCTATCAGATTGGCTAACATGATAAAAGAGAAAAATGATAAATGTTGGAGAAGATGTAGGAAAATTAGAATACTAATGCATTGTTGGTAGAGTTGGAAATGGATCCAACCATTCTGAGAGCAATATGCCCAAAGGGCTATAAAGCTGTGCATACACTTTGATCAAGCAATCCCACTTCTAGATATGTATATCCCAAAGAAATAATAAAAATGGGAAAAGGACCCATATGTACAAAAATATTTGTAGCAGCTCTTTTTGTGGTGGCCAAGAATTGGAAATTGAGGTGATGCCCATCAATTAGGGAACTACAGAAGAAGCCATGGTATATGAATGTAATGGAATACTATTGTTCTATAAGAAATGATGAGCTGGGGTGGTTAGATGGTACAGAGAATAGAGCACCAGCCCTGGAATCAGGAGAACTTGAGTTCAAATCTGGCCTCAGACACTTAACACAAAAAACTAGCCATGTGACCTTGGGCAAGTCACTTAACCCCAATTGCCCTACCTTCCCCCCTCCAAAAAAAAAACAAAGAAATGATGAGCAGACAGGTTTTGGAAAAACCTGGAAAGACAGAGATGAACTGATGCTAAGTGAAGTGACCAGAACCAGGAGGACATTGTATACAGTTATAGCAATACTGTGTGATGATGAACTTTGATAGACTTACCTCTTCTCAGCAATGCAAGGATCTAAGACAAAACTCCAAAAGACTCATGATGGAAAGTGCTATCCACATGCGGAAATGAACTATGGAGTCTGAGTGCAAATCAAAGTATGCAATTTGCTCTCTTGCTTTTGGTTTCTTCTTTCTCATGGTTCCTTCTATTGGTTCTAATTCTTCTTTACAACATGACTACTCTGAAAATATGTTTAATATGAATGTATATGTAGAGTCTATATCAGATTGCAGGCCATATTGGAGATCCCAACTCCAGGGCTGGGGCTCTATTCACTGCACCATCTAGCCACCCCTTACAATTTTGCTGTAGGTTATTATTAGCAGGTGGAAAATCCCTGCTGAGCTGGACGGTGAACGCCTGAGAATGCTGCTGACAAAGCAGCAATGACTGATGGACGTCTCCTTTGACCAAATATGGGGGTTCTTTTCTTTAGTCAAATATGGGATGAATTTCCTTTGCTTCTTCCTCTTAGTCAATCATGTGTGTACTCTGCTTCTAGACCTGACCAGTCATAAATTATGATGCCTCATTCTATTTTCAAAGATCTTTTAATGTCTATAAGATACATCAGAATTTAAGCAGAGAGATACTTGGCCATGAGAAAAGTCTTGGATCCCATTGCTTAGGGACTGCTGGTTTCCCTGATAAATTGATATGTACTCAGAGCTCTGCCTCAGTTGCCCTTGGTCTCAGCTGGATTTTTTTGTGGCCCAAAACATAGAGAGTAAATAAAGTGATTGAATCCTGAATTATCTAAAGAAGTATCTGAAAATCAGAATTAGGAAATGATAAAAGAACTGAAATTAACATGAACAATAATAATTTCATCTAGAAGCTTAACCAATGTTAATTAATTGTTATAACAAGGAGACCAAAAGAGCCCAGAAAGTGTCTTAGTCAGTAAATATCTGACGACCTTACCAAATGTAAATGGCTGACCAGAGCAACACCAAATCAGAATATAAACTATCCATAAAAAGAGGATGATGGATGATTATGAGGAGTATCTTCTCAAAAGGCAGAGAAGGAGTGGCATTATATACAACTAAGCAGAGGCATCTCAAGGGCATTCGAAAATGAAAATGAAAGGATTACTATTATCTTAATGTAGACAGAGGGAAATTCTGAATAGCAAAAGCCCAGTAAGAGAAAACATGGAATTCACAACAGCATGGTAAAGCAAGCCATCTTTATTGTGGGGAAGTCCTCTGACTCAGTAATACCACTACTAGGTCTATTTCCAAAGATAACTAGAGAAAAAAAAAAGAACCTATATGTTCTAAAATGTTATAGCAGCTCTTTTTGTGGTGGCAAAAAACTGGAAATTGCAGGGATGTCCATCAAGAATGGTTGAATGTGCTATATGATTGCGATGGAGTACCACTGTGCTATAAGAAAAGATGAGCTCAATGATCTTAGAAAAACATAGAAGTACTTGCACAAAATAATAAAAAGTGAAATGAGCAGAACCAAGAGAATACAGTATACAAAAACAGCAATATTGTTTCAAGAACAATTTTGAGTGAAAAAGTTATTTTGACAATAATAAATACCCAAGTTAACTATAAAGACATTTGAAGAAAGATGCTGTCTGCATCCAGAGAAAGAACTGACAAATAGAAGTATATATAGGATAAGTGTGTGTGTGTGTGTGTGTGTGTGTGTGTGTGTGTGTGTGTGTGTGGGTGGGTGTGTGTGTACGTATACCTATACATGTCTAATGGCGGCCATGGAGGGGTTAAGAGGAAGAAAAAAAAGAAATTTACATGATAACTGCTGTATATTTAAAAGGAATAGCAAGTTGTACATAGTACAGTTGCAGTTTCTTGTGCAATTCTCTTTTTTTTAAAATTATGTTATGTGGAAATGCTTGTTTTATTTTGTAAATCAAAATTAAAATAGTCTTGAAATGAAGCAATCAGGGAGAATGAGGGAATCATGTCAGATCCTTTAGACCTCTAGATAGAATTGGATACTTCGCTGAGGTCCCAGAGGTATTAGGACACAACCCCAAACTGGAGAGACAATTGAGTCAGGCAGATTTTTATAGAGTTTTTATCTCTGTCTAGCAAAATTAGATTTTGAGGGATGGGAGTGGGGAGCTTGGACCTGGGGACTGGTGCTGATTCATGATGAGGGAAGGGAAAATTCTTGGATATTTGGCAACCAGTAGATATTTTAAATCCTAGGAAAGGGAGTTCGGGGCTGTTACTACTGGTCTTACTGTTACAGAGTGACTCAGCTTCTCTCTTAGGGGTTTTTGAGCTTCTGGGGGCTTTTTCCTTTAGCAGATCAGGGTGGCTATTGTATTTCTTGCAACTGTGATCAAGAAAAATGGAAAAGATTTTCAAAAGTCATTTTAGGGGTGGAGTCAAGATGGCAGCGTAGAAGCAGGAGAACTCTGCAGCTCTCCCCATAACCACCTCGAACACCTATAAAATATGACTCTAAACAAATTTTAGAGCTCCAGAAGCCACAAAAATACAGAAAAACAAAGTTCCTGCTGAAGGCAGCCCAACAAGCAGATGGGAATGGCTCATCACAATGCGCTGGGAGCTGAGACCAGTTTTAGCCCGAGGGTGGCCAGGACAAGCCAAGGCTAGAGCACTCAGGAAAGTGGATCACTGGCAGCTGTGGCAGTTTCCAGAATTATCAAAAGTCATTTTAATCAATAAAGAGAATGAAACCAACATGCTTGGACTCATGACAATAGTCTAGTCCACAAAGAGAGGTCAGACTTCCCCTTGCATGAGTCAGCATCAGTCCCCAGATCTCTTGTTTTACCTCTGATTTTATAGGAAAAGCCTCTAGCATTTCTCTATTACATATGATGCTAATTCTTGGTTTTAGATAAACGCTATTTCACCAATCAAGGAAAGGTCCATTTATTTCTACATTTATTAGTCATTTTAGCAGAAACAGATATTGTACTTTTCAAAGCTTTTAAAAAAATAATATGCTGATATTTTATGTGTTATTTATGTGGTTTATTATGCTTAAAGTTTTCCTTGTATTGAACTAAGTCTGCATTTTCAGCATAAATCCAACTTGGTCATGGTGTATAATTGTTTTAAGATGGTGTTACAGTCTCTTTACTAATATTTTATTTAATATTTTTGTATCAAAATTCACTGGACTTTATAGAATAAAGAAGAAATATATCACCCTACATTTTTCTGTCTCAGTTTTGCCTGAGTTTTTTTTTTTCCTCAGTTTTGTATAGTTTTGTCTTTCCCTGGTTTAGGCATCAAATTAGTGTTGTACTGAGAATGAGCAAGTGAGACCATTAATCTTTTAAAGTGGAGTTTAATAAGCTGGCAACTGCAAGGGGTGAGCACCACCCAAATCAAGCAGCCTCGAGATGCATTTCCTCAGGGCTTCTATAGACAAAAGTCACAACACAATTGTTACCAGGGGGAAACCACAACTTAAGTCAGTTGCTATGCAAGTGGGAAAATACAGAAGCCAAAAGGTAGCAATCAGTTCATTGCCTAATGATTGTTGCCCAGCAATCAGTTTGTTGCCCAACTGGAAAGTTCTCAAGTCTATTCTGAGAGCTAACCAAAAAGGGTAATAGGTACCAGGTAGCAGGTTTGGGCAGGTCTACTTGGCAGGTTTGCTGCCCAGGCGGGGTTTGTTGGGTTTTGGGCAAGTCTTCCAGGCAAATTTACCCACCATGAGGGGAAGATGGGGGATGTTAGGTTACAACATTAGTAACATAGCCTCTTTTCCTATTTTTCAAATGATTATTTAATATTTAATTGTTTCTTTAAGAGTTAATACAATTCACCTTAAAATTCATCAAAGTTCTTCATAACCTGGCCTCTTTCTAAATTTCAAGTATTTTTATATCTTATTCTCTGCCACATATCTTGCAATTCAATGACACTGGCCTCTCAGTCATTCTTTGCCCAAGATGCTCCATCTTCCTGTGCTGGGCACTTTCACTGGCTATCCTTCATGTTTGGAATCTTCTTCCTACTCTTCTCCATGTCCTAGCCTTCCAGGTTTTCTTCAATGATCACCTAAAATACCATCACCTACAATAAGTCTTTCCCCACTCCCCTTAAAACTGGTTTCCAACCTCTGAGATTTACATGATTATCTCCACTTCATCCTGTTTATATCTTGTTTGGACATGGTTTTTTGCATTGTTTTTCCCATTAAACTTCAGAGCCTTACTTTGTATTCCCAGTGCTTAGAATACAGAAGCTACTTAATATATGGTAATTGACTTTACTTTCAGTGGAGAGTCCACTGTTTTATGTTCTGCCTTTGGTTATGAGCTTCTTTGATTTGTTTGCTTCTTATGACTTTTCTGTGGTAAACGTAGTGAAAGTTATGCTAAATGTAAAGCCAAGCACGAGCAGCTTTCCAGAGGACTGCTGTTGTGAACAGTTTCAAGGTTCTGATTACACAGTATAGTGAACTCTTTATTTATTCGGTAAAAAACTAAGACAAAACATTCATAGGAATCCAAGTACAGCATTCACAATGTTGTGACATAACAACTTATAGTTTCTACCAAAGTGGTCACATAGTTTTAAGCAAAAGATAACATTCATTTAGTAACTCAATAATGTAGTAAGTCCTTAATTCAATCATCCTTAAGGAGGCAAGCCTCCTTAACGTACACAAAGTACAAAGGTCAAGATTCTCCAGCCCTTGGTCACATTGTCTTAATCTCTCAGTCATAAAGTCTTCTTTCTTCTTAACTGGATATTAGTTTCCAATTATCCTTAATACAATCATCCTGAAAAGGTATAGGATACAGAATACAAAGTCCTCCATCCCCAGGCCAGAGTAAATCATGATCTTCTCAGTTTGCATTAGATACCTAAGAAGAGTCTTTTCATCTTGACTTGAGGCACACTCTCAGCTTTCATGGTTCCTCTTCCCTGGTCCCAGCTCCTGCCTGAATCTATCCAACTGTCATCTGAGTTCAAAGGCGGACAGCTCTCAGTTTCTTGTCCAGCTCTTTGTGCAGTTCCTATTCCATATTGAAGTTTACAGTGTCTAGTCCACCTCAAGTCCTTCACAGTTTCTGTTCCTGGGAAGACAAAGCTTAATAAAGCCACAATAACATTCATGCACATTGCCGGCATCCTTATCAATTCACTTTCTGCCTGTGAAATCAACATATACCCAACAACAAGGTCTGAGAAATCAACACAAATTATCAGTATAATCCCAGGACCTCTGAAAATGTCAGTAAGACCCTCCTCCAGGCTTTCTGTAAACATACAACAAGAAAATCCTCTTTCAGGACTTCTGAACCAACAGTAAGGTCCAGGGCCTCTGTAACAACAGCAACATTCTCTATCAACAGATGAATCTGACAAAGTGATATCAAAACAGACAAAGTCCCAGCACCACAGTCATGCTTCCTCCCAGTTCTCCTCTCTTCTCATTTCTCAGTTCTTCTCAATTCTCTACTCAGTTATGCTCAGTTCTCAGTTCAGTTCTCAGTAGTTCTGGCTGGCTCTCAGAAGTTTACAGCAGTTCTCTCTCTTTTAGCAATTCTCAATTCAGTTCTCCAAAGTTCTGGCTCTCTAGCTTGGGCTTTTCCATCAGCAAGTTCCTTCCACTACGGGATTCACAAGTTCTAGATCTTAATAATTGATACAATCATGAACTTGAAACAAGGTGCTAAGTACCTGTTTGCTTGCCAGTACAAAGGGCAGTGAAGATCTTCAAATCCGGATTACCATTACACTAAGTGACCCATTGGGCCCAGTCCTGCTTGTAAATCAATACTGGGGGAGAGAAATCAGTATTGAAGGAAGCTCTGTTAGGGGAGGTGTCACCCAGTCTGCAGCTTTTGTATTACCTGCTACCTATAATGTTCCAGGTTATCTCCTACCTGTTAAATATCACAGACAGTCAAGTGGAGTAGTTAAGATACAATGGCCCACCCCTTTTGATGATATGGTTCTATCCAAATTGTCATTCTGAAAGTTAGCAATAAAAGCTGGCTCCATCTTGAATCCCTTACTGATCTCTAGTGATCAGCCCCAAAATGTATTACTACCTTGACATTTTAATAAACTCTTTAAATTATTTTTCCTGAATTTTGCTTCATTAATTAGGGGAAAAGCCAAATCAAAGAATTTTCCTTTTAACTGGTAAAATAAAGGCTATCCCAATATATAACCAACCCCCATATTGAATCAACACCCACTGAATGCTTATGTAGGAATTGGGAACCCTGTGCTACACTATTTGGGAAAACATGGATGTGAGCTATACCTAAGCTTTATTTAGTATATTTCTGCAGAGTGAAATTCTAAGTTGATGGTACAAACCAAAAGGGGAAATGCCTGTTGGGGTCAGCCTTTAGGATTCAATCTGGTCCAGGTGAGCTCAGGGTGCTTTAGGGTAGATGGTTTGTGGGCTACATCTGTCAGGCTCAAGTTATCCTATACTTCCTCTTTTTCATAGCCAAACTCCTCAAAAAACTTTTCCTCCCTTGTTGTCTCCTCTTCCTCACTTTTCAACCTCCTGTAGTCTGGTTCCCCATCTCAACACTTAACTGAAACTACTTTCTCCAAAGTTACCATTGATCTCTTAACTGCCAGAACCAATGGTCTTTCCTCAGTTCCTCTTCTTTATTCTATAAAGTCCAGACTTCTCTATATGACATTTGAAACCCTAAAATTTGATTCTAACCTGAACTTTACAACTACTTCCCAACAGTAACCCTTGGCTTCAGCAGAAAGGTTAATTTTCTCATTATTATGTACCCTTTCCCTGTCCCCAATTCTGTGCTAATTCTCATTTTTGTACCTTGGTATAAGCCCCTCTATCTATCTAAATCCTTGAAGCAAGGTTAAACTCAGTGGTGACTTGCCTACATTTCTTCCATTTTGTGAAAGTTGCAGTGGATGGAATGCCGGCCCTGGAGTCAGGAAGACTCATCTTCTTGAGTTAAAATCTGGCCTCAGACACTTAACTGGCTGTGTGACCCTGCGCAAGTCACTTAACCCTGTTTGCCTCAGATTCCTCAACTGTAAAACGAACTGGAGAAGGAAATGGCAAACCACTCCAGTTATGACTCCATTATGTCCAGTGTGTCAAAGTATTTGGAGACAGCCTATTTCCCAGAGCTAAGGCCCAGTAAACAGGCTATGCTCTAAGCTCGGCATAACAACAATCCTTTGTGCTCTGGACAATCTCACTCTCTGGATGCTCTCAGCCACAGCAAAATCCAAGAATTGTTTTCTACCACCATGTATTCTTTGAGCTCAGACCTCAGCACCTGCTGTATCCATGTTCTGGTTATGAGGCCCTGCAATGAATCAACCTTGTCACATTGTTGCTATTATCCCTCATTGTTAGGTCTACAGCTCACTGTGTTTCCACGGATATAAGTATTGAGATCTCCCCACACTAAAATGGGTCCCTCTCACTGAGGGTGGGAATTTGGCATATGTGTTCTTGCTTGCAAGCTGTTTTCCTCACTTTGAAATTGATTAAACTTCTGTTTTTGACCTGACTCTCCTCTGTCTAGCCTGTTCTATTTGGCTCTGGCCATTCCCAGGTTAGAGGCCAGTTCCAGTCTAATTGACATTAATTGGTGTCAGAAGTGGGATTAGACATGGAACTGGGTCTTTGGACGTTCCAGTACCGGTGAAAGTGGAAGAGGCAACACCAGAGATTTATTTCTCCAGAGTCTGAACACCCCTCATCTGGTGAGTCCTCTGTCCCTTGTTGCTGCTGCAATTGAGCTCATCTTTCTTTGTGAGGAAAACTCCAAGGTCCCTCCTGTGACCCATTTTATCTCAGATTCCTCTGGTAAGGATATGCTTCTGAATTGTACACTTCTGTAATTGGGCTCTCTCTGTGCTTCTGTGGATTTGGGGCCTCTACAAGCACCTCTGTAAAATTATAACTGCCTGTCTAACCACATGTCTCAGTAACTTGTGTGCCTCTGCTGAACCAGTTTTGTTTGTATTTGTCTTGTCATTTTGTCTGTGTCTGTGACTTTGTAAGATGCAGAATGTCTGTGTCACATTTGTGCTGTGAGCTAGATTCTGTTAACTTGAAAGATTTAAAATGCAGCCAGACAGAAAAATTTCTCAGGATTGTAGCCAGAGTTTTCAAACTGGGAAAGATTAATGAACTTTCAAAGTTGAAGCAGTTATCCCAGTAAGCAGAACTAACTCCCACTTTCGGCTTTCTGTAAGAGATTAGGTTATAAGAAAAGAAAAAGCTTATAACACATTTTTCCCCCTGTCATTTCAATAATTGGCCAAGTTGGAATTACAGAAATAAGGTCAGATAATCAAAGTTTGTAGAACCTCAAAAAACTTCTTAGCAGATTTTGGAGGTTTAGAGATAAACATTAAGGAGCATGGAAATTAATCATTTTAAGATTGCAGGAGAGAAGTCCTGAAACTTTGGAGTAATTATAGGAACTCACTCCCTTCTGAAACATCTTAATAAGTTTTGGGGTACCACTCTGTAGAATTTGCTTTAAGGAAAAATAAGGATTAAGCCTTATAAAAGCTTACCAAAGTAATTGGAAAGATTAATAGTTTCATTGTTCTACAGCAACGAAGGCAACTAGCTTGGCAGTAATCCCAGAAATGAAGGGAAAAAATAGGTAAACAGTTTGTACCTTACTTTTCAGTTTTCACCCTATTGTGTTTAATAATCTTCAACTGCCAGTATCTAAACAAATTAAACTATTTCTGATTGGCAACATTCTGACATTGGGTCAAAGTATGGGTCCTTTAATCAGCAAGAGATACAAATTAGGAGTTTGTTTTTACTGCAAGAAACTTGGTCACTGGAAGACAGAGTGAAGAATGGAGGCAAGGGTGGATTCAGAAAAAGGGAAAGCATCCCAGAAACTATTGAGGAACCCTCCCTACAACCATGACCACTCAGCATGATGCAGCTTTGGATGGGAAATGCCAAGAGGAGGGGATATTCAGCAAACCTCTCTGCCTTCACCACTCCCCTTCCCTGGAGTCATGAGTGTATCTCAGTTGGGGGTATTTTAACAAGATCATTATAGCCCATATCTTTCTGTTAACCACTCTAATCTCTGATCAGATTAATAAAAGAGAATATTAGAGAACTGTAGGGAAACCTGAATTACATTCTGCCCTACCAGGTGGAGGGGTTGGGCAGCAGCCACAGGGAGGTCCCCATTAGCAGTGTCCTTAATGGCCTTGTGCCCCTGGGTATCCTGCAACCTGCCGCACTAGGACATCCTGCCCACCCTGCCTCAATAGCTGCAATTTGCCCTAGCCCCAGCAGCAACTATGCCACTGTCAGGTTGGGGATGAGGATCAGGCCTCATGGCCAGCATTTGCTTTACCTCACCACCAGGAATTACCACCAATGGGCATGTCCTAGCAGGAGCCACCCCAGCCCCTAGGCAGTGTGCCCTCTGTCACACACCCCAAAGCCCAGTCAGTCAGTAAGGTAGTCCCAGTCCTTGAGGCCTCACCCAGCTACTGTGTGGGAGGGTCCAGGTGCCCCTGGCAGCTTCTAATGTGGCAATATGAGGTGGGAAGAGCTCACTGTATAGCTATAAATATAAATGTTGAGATCTCCCCACACTAGGGGTGTGACTGGCACATTTGTCCATGTTTGCAAGCTGTTTTCCTCACTTTGAAATTAATTGAACTTCTGCTTGTATTCTCACTCTCCAGTTTCTAGTCTGCTTTGCTTGGCTTTGGCCATTCCCAGGTTAGAGGCCAGTTCTGGACCAGTTGACAAGTGGACACAACTGAAACAACTGAACAACAATGACAACAAGGTCACATATGTAGTAAAGTGTCAAAACTGGGATTCAGATTGAGGTCCTGATTTATATTGTTTAGTTGTATGTAACTCAGCGTAAACTCATCTTTATTGCCAAACACATCTTTCTGAAGGCACTACCATCCTTCCAGTTACCCAGGTTCACAACCTTAGTCTCAAACTCAATTCTTTACTCCCCCCAGTCTCCCTACATATCCAATCAGTTGCCAAATACCATCATTTCTATTTGTACAGTATCCCCTGAGAGAAATTATTATTTTCTATTGTATTAAAGATCAGTTATTAAATTAAGGTTGTTTTTCCTTTCTATTTCCTCATTCAGGGGCCAGCTATTACAGGTCATTTAGTCAGTCTCTGAAGAACATTGCTGATAGATAAGGTTCCCCAAATCCTCTGGGTACATGCTCTGTGATCTTGGGTGGGACCTCTTCCAAGTAGAAGACCTTACAAACAGAATCTAATCTAGTGAATTCGTATCCTTAGGAAATAATTCTATGCCCTAGCAGCCTACCCATACCCCCCTTCCCCCTACCTCCATTAAGAATCTAGGAGGCCCCAGCTTATGAAGGATAAAAACAACCAGAATGGTCTGGGTAGAGATGAATTCCTTTGTCCAGATTGCTAGAGGAAGCTGAGTCTTATCATCAAGTCACATTCTCAGCAAGAGGAGCTAAATATTTTAGCCCACCTCCTCATTAATTGTTCATCAGTCAGGGTTGATTTTCAACCTGTGGGTGTATCTCTTTTTCCAAAGGTATTTATGCATTCAGGGATCTCCATGGTTTTGCCTTTGGTTACTGAAAGAGACCACTGATCATCAATTTACTAGTTAGCCTAATTGATTATTAATTACCTAAATTATTAATCAAATTGGCTATTAATTACCCCAAAATGCTTTTTTCATTTGCCATACCCCTATTCTCTACTCATAAAGCCATGACCCTAGTTCAGTCTCTTCTCACCTTTTGCAAGGATTATTATGATAGCCTCTTATGTGGTCTCCCTACATCAAGTCTCTTGTTTTCTTTAATCCATCCTTTATAAAGCTGTAAAAGTAATTTTCCTAAAGCATAGATCTGACCATGTAACTGGCCAACTCTTGTTCACCCAATTTTAATGCCTCCCTATTACCTCTAGGATCAAACTGTTTAGAATTTAAAACTTCACAACCTGACCCCTTCCTACTGTTGTGGTCTTAAGCACTGCCCTCAGCCACACAGACCTGCTTGTTCTTCCTTACAAATGATATTCTAAATCCTGTCTCTCTGTCTTTTCACTGACTGTCCCCGTTTCCTGAAAGACTTTCTGTCACCACTATCTCTTAGAATCCATGTTTTCCTTCAAGAATCAGCTCAAATGCCACTTTCTCTCTTTCCCTGTCCCTCCAGATTCTAGTGCCTTCCCCTCTGAGTTTACCTTCTATTGGCTCTCTAGGTATTTTGTACATACCTGTTTATGTCTATGTTGTCTCCTCTTTTTATTTGTATCAGCAACATTTAGCATGGTGCCTGGAACATAGTGCTTAATAAATGCTTGTTTGACTTCTCTGCAACATCTGACAAAGCTTACTACCCTTTCTGGGCTCTCATGACACTGTTCTCTTTGATTCACCTCCTGTGGCTATTTCTTCTCAGTTGCTACCTTTTCATCTGTGTCCCATCTCCTAACTGGGACTTAGGAGTATCCCCTAAGGCTCTGCTTCTATTATTTCTTGTTCATCTGTAAAGCCAAGCATGAGCAGCTTTCCAGAAGAATGCTGCTGTGAAGAGCTTTTCAAGGTTCTGATTACATAGTATCGTGAATACTATTTATTCAATAACACATCAGAGTGAAACATTCACAGAAAATCAAAATACAGCATTCACAACAACTTATCACTAAAATGGCCACATAGTTTTCACCACAGTGGTCACATAGTTTTGAACAAAGTACAGTCATTTAGTCAATCAATCACTTAGTAGCTCAACCATTCAATCAACTCAACCATTCAATCATCCTTAAGCAGGTAAGCCCCTTAAGGCTTGCCTCCTTAAGGGTCGCAAAATACAATAATGAAAGTTCTCCACTCATGGGGCACACTAAGTTACAATATCAGTCACTACCCAGCACTCTCTTAAGGGGTAGTGTAAAATACACAGGCCATCCACTCTTCAGTCACAAATAAGTTACAATTTCAAGGTCATAAGTCAGTTACATCAATCAGTCATTACTCCAGTATCCATGGAGAGATCGTTTCATCTTGACCTGAGGTAGGTTCTCAGAATCTCTGGATCCCCTTCCATGGTCCAGCTTCTACCTGGGTACACCAAACTGTCACCTGAGTTCAAAGGCAGACAGCTCCCATCTCCTTGTCCAGCTCTCTGTGCAGTCCCTGTTCCATACTGCAGCTCACAGTGTCCAGTCCATCTTAAATCCTTCACAGTCTCTATCCTTGGGAAGTCGAGGCTTGACAAAGCCACAAACAGACAAAATATCAGCACCACAGTCATGCTTCCTCAGTCTTCTGCAGCTCTGGCTGGCCCTTGGACTCAGCAGAAGTTTCAGCTGGTTCCCAGAATGAAAATAATTTCATCCAGGTTCTCAAAATAAAAATCATTCTCTTCAGCCTGGGCCTCTCTTCCTCAGCCTCCAGAACCTGGCTCCAAGAAGATCTGAAATTCCAGCTAGGGCTTCTTCTTATATACCTTTTAGCTCCTCCCTGTTCTGCCCCTTCCTGTTACATCAGCAACTTCCTGTTATGTTAGTAACAGGGGTTCATACCTTTTTTTTCTTTTTGGAGGAGAGAAGGTAGGGCAGTTGGGGTTAAGTGACTTGCCCAAGGTCACACGGCTAGTTCTGTGTTAAGTGTCTGAAGCTGGATTTGAACTCAGGTCCTCCTGACTCCAGGGCCTGTGCTCTATTCACTGAGCCACCTAGCTGCCCTAATACCTTTTGTTTCTTAACAGAAGCTTGATCTAATTAATTTCAAACTAGGTGCTAAGTACCTGTTAGCTTTGCCAATAGAAGGGATCACATTACATTACTATTACATCATTTTCCCAGTGAGAGTTCTGAGGAGGGATGAAAATTTTTGGAATAGCTGTTGGGAGAGCATTAGTGAGTTGAAAAGGCAGGTATAAAAGGATTGCCTAGAAGCAGCAAGGGCCCAGTTAAGGATGTGTGACATACAATCATGGTGGAGCTAGTCAGAATGGTTGCATGATTTTCTCCATTTTTATTTAGCAGCATATATGTGGGAGTGAAGGTGGCCAATAGGAGTGATCCAGGGCTGAGGTTTGGTGGGGTGTAATAGTGAAATGATATGAGCGCTAGGGATTCAAGAGAGGAAGATAGTGAAGAGCTAAATTGGTTCACCAAAGGCTCAAGATGGGGAAAAAAAGGAGAGAGATCCCAGTATGGGGGAAATGACCTGGACAAGAATTGAGAGGTCAAAAGGCTACAGGTTTTAGTGCAGAAGAAGAGTAGGGTTTTGTTAGGAAAGGCAGAGAAATAAGTGAAAAGTCAATAGGTTATTGTCAGATAAGGGGATTTCAGACTTCTTGACTGTGAACGTGGTACATTTGTGGGTGATGGCAAGATCAGGTGTATGACCATCTTTGTATGTGGCTCAAGTAGGGTGGAGGAATAGGTCATAGAAAACGAGAAGGCTTAAGAACTGTTTGAGGGAGAGTCAATATGTATGTTGAAGTCCCCTAATATGAACGCAGTAGTGGGCAGGAGAGAAAAATTGTTAGATGTACTATATTCATTAAGGAAGGGGAGTGGCCTGGAGGTTTGTAGAAAACAGGTACCAGAATTTTAATTGGGTGATAGAGATAAAATTGTAACAACCTCAAAGGTGTAGAGATTATTGAGTGACGGAGGAAAGATGAAAATCTGGAAGTGGCAAAGGAATATTTCAGCTCCCTGTTCTTAACCAATGAGCCAGGAGGAATTTTAGTCAAATTGTATTTCTTTTGATTCTTCTTATACAATCTCTCATTACTGTCTTTTCATACCTTGGGGCCATCTCCAGTAGTCCTGATCTATAACTTGCCAGTGGACAAAGATGACTCTGGAGAAGTAAGGCTATTTACTTTGCACAACTCTCTCTCACTTAACTCCAATTCATTTTCAAGTCATGGTACCACCTTCCTGATGTCATGGTCCTCTTCAAAAAGGAAGGACAAACAACAACTCATACCTGGAATGCTTTCCCTCCTCACCTCCACTTCTTAGAATTTCTAGTTTCCTTCAGAGCTTAGTTCACCCTTCTAGGTGAAGCTATTCCCGATCCCCTGGCTACTAGTGCCTCCCCCACCAAAAAAAAAAAAAATCTTGTATTTATTTCATCCTCACTTCTATGTGTACATGTTGCTTCTTGCTAGAACGATACAGTGGATAGAATGCTAAACTTGGAGTCAGGAACACCTGACCTCAAGATACTTACAGGCTCTGTGACTGTGCAGATAACTTTGCAATGTCTCATCTTGGGCAGTTAAGTGGTGCGATGGATAGAGTACCAGGCTCATAGTCAGGAGGACCTGAGTTCAAAATCTGGCGTCAGCTATTTACTAGCTGGGAGACCCTGAGCAACCCTGTTTGTCTCAGTTCCTCATGTTTAAAATGAGTTGGAGAAGGAAATGGCAAATTATTCCAGTATCTTTGCCAAGAAAATTCTAAATGGGGTCACAAAGAGTCAGATGTGACTAAATAACTGTGTCTCATCTGTAAAATGGGTATGATAATTGAACCTACCTCATAGTGTTGTTGTGAGGACCATAGAGATACCATGAGTAAAATGTTGTGCAAACCAAAAAGTGTTATAGAAACACTAGTTACTATTTTTTTCTTTGTATTCCCAGATCTTGGAATACAGTAGACAATAAATGATTGTCGATTGAGAGTGTATGTTGATTAAAACCTGGTGGTGATAGTTTCAGGTGGACTGTGGCTCCTTGAGAGCAGACTGTCTTTTGCCTTTGTATCACCTATGCTTAGTTCAATGACTGGCACAGAGGAGCTCCTCAGTAAATGTTTATTGGCTGAGGGACCAGAGACAAAACAGTTGAGAAAGATCTTGGAAGATACTGTGAAGAGGTGGTCCTAGGAATGAATAGGATGAAGAGTAGGCTGGTTTTTATTTAGGAAATTATACAATGTTTTCAAAGATCCCTGACATGAAGCCTGTCTTTTTAACACCAACATCTTTCTGAAGATGCTAGGAGTTAAAGAACAACACAATCTCCAACAATTGAGTCTAGGTGACTAAAGGCGTATCATTAAAGGTTGTACATTGGGCATAAGCAGGGATGGCTTGTATACCAGAAATGTCCCTGGAAGGATCCGCAAGGAAAGTATGTGGGAAACAGAACCATATATCAGGAGTATGAGGGATGGTAGATGGACAGTCTGCCTGTTCAGAGACCCAAAGGAAAGTCTCTAGCATCTTTTTCAGGGGGGTTGTGGGCAGATAAAGACAAGAATCTCACAGGATGAGAAATCATGGATGGGTTGTGTTCAGGACTTACTGAAGGTACGTTCAAACAAAAGATATCATGGATCCATAAAACTTCTGAAGCATCAGACACAACCAAACCAATACTTGGGCTCATGAAAAGGTCAGGGAATTGCTTTTTGTCCTGGTCCAAATGGACAAACCTCAAGTGCAAATGAAGTGACAGTGCTTAGGTTGAATGTGGACAAATTTAAGTTGGATACTTTTAGCTGATTTAACTGTGGAGGATGTCAATTAACTTATAACATGGGAACTGAAAAAAAAAACAACTCAGAAAAGAAGTAGGACAAAGAGAGATAGAGGTCCCCCCACCCCCTCATGCTGAAGAAATGGACTTGCTTTGAGTCCTTGTGTTTCCTTACTTTGGGTTGGAATTCCTCTGCTGCTGAATAGTTTTCCCCCTCAATTTAATTTTTAAAATCCACAGAGTATATCCAATTTTAAAATATGCACACCAATTCAGATATAAACACAAATCTGTTTTAAAAGGTATGAGCTTCATAAGATGGCCAAAAAAATTTCTCAGTTGATTAAAAAAAACAAATACTACTCCAAAGACATTTAAATTGAATAGATTCCATAGAGGAAATTCAGACACTGAGGCTGTTGTTTATGACACAAAAAACTAACATCTGTGACTAACAGTTCCATGAGCAAACCTGGTAAATATGTTGGTACAGGTCTGAGTGAAACTGAAAAACCCCTTGCCCCAAAGGACTCCCAAACAGTCAGTTACTACCAGGTATAAATACAGGACCCTTATGTCTGAGCCTTTAATAGTTTACATCAGTGGTCCCCATCTCTGTGTCTTGTGGGTCTGTGATACAGGGATAAACTGAGTCAGAAGGAAGTATGGGGAGTGTGCTTTCCCTCTTTTCTCCACTAGGAGCAATTACTAAATCCATCTACACTTCCTTATGAGTCATAGTCCTGTCATATGCACATAAAAACAAACACATAGACTCTCACAGAACATCCAAAAAGATTCTTTTGTTTAGCCTTGTTGGGCTAAAATTTATGATGTTGAATGGAAATCCCAAGGCCTCATAAGAAACCCAGGCTCTCTTAATCTAGAAAAGTAGACACAACATGGGCAAGCTAAGTGGAGTCAGTGGAGTCAGAAAGGTGTCTTCTTGAGTTCAAATCTGGCTTCAGTCATTTAACTAGCTGTGTAATCCTGGGCAACTTAACAGGCACTTAACCCTGTTTGCCTGTTTCCTATTCTGTAAAATGAGGTGGAGGAGGACAGTATCTTTGCCAAGAAAATGCCAAATAGGGTCACAAAGAGTCAGATGTGACTAAAAACGACTGTACGACAGAGGCAGCAAGGTGTGATGGAAAGAGGGCTGTCTTGGAAGTAAGAAAACCTAGATTTGAGTCCTGTTTCTTCCACTAAGTAGTTTTCCGATTTTCCGATCTAAGGTTTCTCTTCACATTTCTAAATTTCTTTCCTCATAAGCAAAATGGGTGGCATTGTACTAGGAGATTTTCTGAAGCCTCTTCTAGCTATGACATTCTGTGCCTATATTGGGTGAGGAGACAGAGGCCTGAGCACTTATTCTCTCATTTAGTCACTTAATTGCATTACCTTCTCCTCTCCCACAACCTCCCATTGATGTTTTGTCAGCCACATGAGGGTGACATTAGGGAAATGTGTTGCATTGGTTCCCTGGCTTTTGGCATATTCTATCCATCCCTGGTTGTCCCTCAGATCTGAGTTACACGGTCATATGATACATGAGGATTTGCTGAAGTGACAAAGCTGTTAGGGTCAAAATATTCAATGAATTCTCATCTCCCAAGAGAGTCCCCTTAGAGCAGGCCTGAAATGAATCGACAAACAATGTGTAGTCATTCCCTGGTTTTGTGAGTTAAGGAACTTTCCCTGCAACTATTGGTGAGGGATCAGATGTGTTGAGTGGTTTGGTAATAGCAAAAACTGAACTTGAGGAGTGGAAGGGTTGAGGACTGAGGGCAGTTTTCCTTGACAACATGAGGTTTGGGACAGAAATATCCAGAATGCAGGGTGAAAGCAGAAAGCACATATGGTATTGTACATCCATGTAACTATCCATTCAGTGCCAGGGTGTGAGACTTGACTTACATCACATTGGTTCAATGTGAAATTAGTTTATTATCATTACGCATCCAGACAGAACAGAAACATTGTGGAAGTCTTCTCAGAGAACTCTGGTAAGCTCCTAAATAATTATGAAGGCTTTATAGATTACCCTTCATGATATACTCCCTCTAAAACTTCCCTGTGCTCCACAGCTGAGAAGAGTTCAAACCAGAAATGGAATGGACTGGAGTGGGTGTGATATGGATCTGTGACCCAAGAGCAAGAAGTTGTTTTATTTATTTTGTATCATCCCTGAGTCTGTCTTCCATAACATGGATAACTGAGAGTTTATTGAATGCATCAGCATGAGTGAACCCCCTGAAAAATGCAGCATAGTGGAAAATGTACTGTGTTTGGAGCCAGGAGACATAATTTCACGTCCTGGACTGGACACTTACTGTATGACCAAGTGAGAACGTGCTTCTCCTTGAGGCTCAATATTCTCATCTGCAAAATGAGGACAATAGTTGAGATACTTATATCAGAGGATTATTTTAAATGAAATGTTTTGTAAACTTTCAAGGGGTCTAAAAATGAAAACTTATTAAAGCTTTTTTAACTTTTGCATTTCTATTTTCACTTCTTGGGCTCAAGCCCATTGCGGCCTCCTTTCCCAACCATGTACCTAGGCTTGGCTCCATATGTGTTAGCTATCATTCTCAAAAGAACAGTACTTCATTTCCCTTCGAGTGTCTTTACAGACTTAACTACAGACATAATTCTGCCTCGAGAATGAACCTTCCCAAGCCAGTGCTGTTCCTGGTGGGTTATGAAAGAGCTGAAGCTTTGTCTTTAAAAAATTTAGAATGGGGTTCAAACTTATAAGCAAAGGTTTTCGTTCCGTTTATCCATGGTCAGTAAGAGTCACCTTCCAGAACCATGGAAACTGAGGAGCAAGGTGGATGTAAATAACTCTTCAAAGATCATATTTTAGAAACTTTCCCATTTAATGAGGGATTCATTTATTGGCAAAACTTGTGAGCTGTGTATAGTCACTTAACCTCTATTTCTTCATCTCTAAAATGGGGACAGTAATAGTACCTATCTCCCAGAGCTTTTGTGAGGTCCAGATACAATAAGATTTATAATATGCTTTGCAAACTTTAAAGCACGATAAAACATTAGTTATTGTTGAGACTAATAAGTAACATTTACATAGTACTTTACTACATGCTAGGCACTGTACTAAGTGCTTTACCACTGCTACTACCACCATTACTATGGCTACTACTACTCCCACTACTACTACTACTACTACTACTACTACTACTACTGCTACTACTACTACTAGTACTACTGCTACTACTACTACCACCACCACCACCACCACTACTTACCACAACTACTGTTGTTATTTCTTTTTCTTTCTAAGACACAGCATTGTATAATGGGACAGTATAGGACACTGAATTTGAAAGTTGGGAAGACCTGGGTTCAAATCCTGCCCCCAACACTTACTAGCTACGTGACTTTGGGTAACTTCTCGCTACCTCAAATCTTCTCGCCTCAAATGATGAAAAAGTCGGACACTCTAGGTTCTAACATCTCTTCCAACTTGAAGTCTGTGATCATGTGATTCTAATTAATCCTATTGTCAGAAAGGGAAGAAAAAGGCCAGCACACCCCAGTGTTACAAAACCTTGTATTAATCATCTCCCTTCACTTTCAATATATGAAATATAGCCATGATTTCTTAGTTACATGGGAGGAAATGAGTAATAAATACATTGTAGCAAGTTTAAACCACAAGGGTGTTTTCACTGGTAACAACATTTGAAAACTGTATACTTGCAAAGAAGGGCATTTCCAAACATTAGTATTTCTGTATATCAGTAAAGCTTTTACATGTAACAAACATGCTATTTTCATATATGATCAAAAATTTAAAATATGCATTGCTTGGCAACATAAACTAGGCAAAAATATCCCTTTATGCACTAATTTTGTACAGAAAAAGAGGACTAAATGCATGCATGTACAATATCGCTTGCTCGCATGGGGCATGCAACAACAAAAAAGGCAAAAGCTTGTTTAAAAGTTGGCTTACATTATGCATAAATACATAAGGGTTATATATTAATAAGGGAGGAAGTATTCTGTTTAACATTATTAACATTCCTGTTTTCTTCCTATTCCTCCCAGAGGAATACACATTCACCTTTAAGTAAAGATAAAGGAATTACAAAAAATAAAACTCACTTTGCAAACTCTGATGATTTGTATAAAATCAACATTAGTGTTATTATAGCTGTGTGTGCAAATTACACTTCTGCAGGATCTACTTGTCATCAGGCACATTCAGAAAGCCTAAATTTGTATTGTCTTTCTGTACCCCAAACTAGGGCTGACTGCAGAGATTTCTGAAGGAGAGACAAACTTGGGTTCTTCTGATTCCCTGTGCTTCTTCTCTCCTCTTTTCAGTTCTCCATCCTCTGTGTATAAAGTCCAGCCCAGCCCAGTGGCAAGCATGGCCTAGTTCTGGTTTTGAATCTCTGTATTTGTCTGGGCTGGAGGGGATGCTCTCAAGTTTCTAGTTAACAATGCAGAGGAGACACAAATCTTGTATCTGTAGCAGGCTGGGGGATGGGGATGGGGTGGTGTGGGGGCAAGGGCTTCTGGGAATGCTTCCATTTAGTGAAAGGTAGAAAATGACACCTCAAACGAAAAGCATGTTCCTCAAACAAAGGGTGACGGAGGTCGGGGGGACGGTAAGAAATGGGAAAGGGTCGTTGGTGGTTGTCAGCTGTAGCCCTATTTTTCAGTACCAATCAGACACAAGGATTTGATAGCTTCTTGGCCCAGAAACCATCATTCTGCAGACCGTATAGGGTCTATTTGGCTTGCTAGCCATCATTTAAGAAGTGGAACCCAAAGCATGTGAGAACAAATCAGCAGCAATATTTCATGTTGTATACATAGGGTGTGTGTCTCTTCCTACTGGTAATGGTAAGAAACCACTATGGATAAAAAGCACCAATAAAACATCATACATAAGGATAAGAATATTGTAGCAACACACCACTGTACCTGGAGCAGTGTGCAGAGATGCTAAGAATATATCGCTGAAATCAGAACAAGAACAAAAAAATATATGTAGTGAAAGTCATTATTCTGATTTTTAAAAAAATCATCTTACATTTTCTTATTATAAAACAGTTGCATTTGGAGTAAATGGGTAAATACAAAAAAAGGCACTGCCGCTTTATTTCTAAATATCTGACTTCACAGCGTTATGCATGCAACTGGCTTTTTTTTTTAAATAAATAGATTTCTTTTGCTTTAGGATTTTTTTTTTTAAATTGAGCTCTATACCTGCAGTCAATACAGGCTCCACATAGAGCAGGGGTAGTCTTCTAAAATTTAACAGAAACCCTGTTTTGTTTTTTTATTAAAACACTAAACAGCAAAACACAACTAAGTAGATAATTAACCTAAACACAGTCCATGAAAAATGAGCTTGAAAAAATGACTGATGTGGTTATTAATAACAGATATTATCACGGTTACCAGCCCCAGCAAGGTACTAAGTAACATATCCAAAAGTCTACCTCTAATCATCTGATAACCTTTGCTTCTATATTCAGTAAAGGAATAAATAGAAATTGTGTCATTTTCCTTTTAAAGACATGTTCTTGCTAATGCAATCGTGTTCACAATTTCTTTTCCGAGCTGCAAGTTTTATGTAGCTAGCATTGCTTAGAGTGCAACTCCAGATTCAACCCTCTCTCATTTTTTATACCAGCCATGTAATACTGTGGTTTCTTACCCTCCCTGCGATATCTTCTTAGCACTCTGAATAAACCTTTCCAAACCCTCCTTTCCTTTCTCATTATCTTCACTAGAATAGCCTTTAAACAATTCATACTGTTGTACATGTGATCATCCTTCCTCACAACAAAATGCAAGAAATAGTTTGTTACACACACACGCACACACACACACGCATGGCAAATGCCGTGAACATGGCATCATGGCATTTCCTTGGTTAGCAACAATAACAACACAAAAGAACATTTACTAAAAATGCTGCCTCTTTCTGCACATGGAGTTGGATCTTTAAATTGGGGACACCAAGTTTTAGGCCCGTTCCTTTTTTTGAAATGTGACTACATGAAGCAATGTTCATAATGGTGCCCTACAAGGCCTGACTCCAGTGTCGTGAAAGCAAGGACTCTCACAGAATAGAAACCAACTTTTAAAGTCTTTTCACCATCAAGATGGTGCATTTTTAGACTGATAATAAAGAAGGCCCTTTCTCCTGCGCTAACTTTGTTAATATATTTATAAACAACTGTAATATAAATACAGTGACTCTCCTAGCCTATTGTTTCATTCAGTCAATTCAGATCTTTAACATTATAAAAATAGTATCTAACTTACTCATCTAATGAACTGGCTTTAATGCCATCTCCTTGAACCTGCCTCTTTGGCTATGCATTGATACCCAGATTTATTTAGTCCAGATCTCTAGTACAGACATCGACTCCTGTGTGATTTCCTTTCATGCACTTTTCACAGCACCAAACTCTCTAACTTTCTTGAACTTAAGAAAGGGTACCATCTTTATGATACCATCACTATGGAATGACATCTTTCTTCTCTGTGTGTGGGAAGACTGACCAGCATCACAGAAAATCCCTGATTTAAACCCTGTTATCTTACAGGAATCTATTACAATCATAAAATTTCTCTCTCCTAAATATTAGTCCCTTCCTTCCTTGCCTTCCTGCCTCTACCCCTACCTTCAACAGCATCACAAAAGCCAAGGGACTCTGTGCTTATTCAGTGTGGAAATGGGAAGCACAGGTTTTTCCCCCCTGTTTTGTTCACTTTTGAACATTGGTGGACAGACTGTCCCCATTTGCAACCTTCATCCAGAAGTCAACTTATTCCATTCCCCAATGGCTCAGGGCCCTTTTCCCTCAGTGACTGAGTCCTCTATAGGGCTCATGTCCCATCGCTCAAGCTAGATTCCTTCTTCCTAAGACATGCTCACTGCCTATGTGTACATGGCATGTCTACAGGGTAAGTACAAATTCCCTCCTTACTTGCTTCCCTCCTTAGGCAAATGAGTGTGCAAACACCTTTGAGTGTCAGAGATTATTTTCTTTAAGCTCATAGCTTAAGGAGAAGTTGGTAGGGGTTTGGGGGTGGTGAGGGTGAGGGATAAGGACCAGGAGATAGAGGATAGATTAGATGGGGCTCAGTGAGTGGAGGGGGAAGAGATTCTGGGCTAGAAACAGATCCATGACAGTAAGGGTGCAGCATCTTTTAGAAATCACCTTGTGAAATAAGAGAGAAGCCATAACACTGATCACATGACACTCTCCTCTTAGCATCATTCACACTGCGTCACCCCTTCAAACTACATCCCCAGCCTTCTTGTCAACCTACATCTCTGCGCTCCAAAGTTAGAAAACAAAAAATCAAAACCCCAAACCCCATCAGTTCTACATGCCAGTGTCCATCTTTCCTAGAAGCAGAGCTTGGCAGCCATTTATAAAAACGCAATCCTGCTGCTATTTTAAAAATGAACAGAGAGAAAAACATCCCACATCATCATTAGGAACAAAAAGCCCTAACTGACATCTTTACATAGTATGTACCCTTTAGATTTGTTATTATGTAAACAATACACAAATTGAAGTTTATCTGAAATTTAGTTGGAGGAAACTGTCTCTCTTTTCACCCCCTTTCCTAAATGGCCCTATATCTCTGGTTCAGGCCAGAACCTCAGGAAAAGCCAATCAATGAGAGACATGAAAGGTGAAGCTGTGAGATGCCACCTTGCTTTGGTCACATGCATCTTGACTGATTTTGAAGCCAGGCTCTCTTCTCTACAGGGACTCCCTGGGGCCAGGGTCTTCTGCTTCCCGATGAGATGTTCCTTTTATATCTTTCTTGTTGTTGTAACTGGCCATTATTTCATCTGGGAAATCTCTCACCAGACCCACCTCTCCTCCCCTGTGTTCCCTCCTCCTCCACACTCCCCACCAACCCATTCTACTCGCTGTTCTACTCTTGATGTAATAAACGACAAAATAACCAATCCCGGGTCTAATGATATGTTTACAAGGACGACCTACGCTCTCACAAAATCAAAATGGGAGAGGGACCAGGAAAAAAAAAAGGTTGCAAAGTATCTCAGAGGATCCTGTGCAAGTCTGAAGATGGCTGACACTGGACCCGCAGCAGTCGATTTCACGGCCAGCGCGGTCACTAACTCCTTCAGTTTCTAGATAGTGGAGGTTCGGTCAACCCCATCTGAAAAAAGAACACAGCAGGAACAAGTGAAGTAAACACTAGGCACACACAGCCAAATATTTTACTGGCCACTAAGTGACCACTTGCATGGCAACAAATGTGTTCATAATACTTCCTCTGACTTGGCATTTGATCAGAAAGGACAAGTCCATGGAATTTTTTTTAACTACCAGTTTTGGTGAAATAATTATGACTAGGATAACTTAAAAGTAGGTGTCATCCTAGATTTTTATTCCTAATAATTATTTTTTTAAATAGAGGCAGAGGAAGGAAATGCAAGTGCCTTCAGTCTGAGATTATCTTGAAATTATCCTCTATAGATCTTATTTTGTACATAATTCTTGCATATTGTTTCTCCCCTTAGAATGTGAGCTCCTTGAGAGCATGACTGTTTTTAACCTTTCTTTATCTTGCCAGTGCCTGGCAAGAGTAGACGTTTAATAAATGATTATGGACTTGATTAATCTATAAGCCTTCTGATTTCTATATTATTGTACACTATTGTTAATTATGTCAAGAGAGGACTCAAATGTAAAGTGTGGATAGTAGAAATTCCAGAGTGACCCTGCATGTCATGGACCATGAAGAAGAAAGGTGACAGGACCCTGACTCTACTCTGGAGTAATTTCTGACATGCTAATATGGTAGTTCTCAGATGAGGCATTTTGAGGCAAGAAACAGATGACCTGTAAGACAGATAACAAATGTACTTTAGACCCATGAATACTTCTCACTTATTTTTTGGAGGAACTGCATTTTAGGACCTTACCTAAAAAGGACCAGGGAAAGATCAAAGGGATAGACTGCAATTGCCATTGAGTCCCTAACAAGATTGTGATGAGAATTTGAAAAATTTCTTTTTGTTCAATTTTATTACACTGTTCCTCCTGGAACATTTTGGTTAACTGAAGCCTATCTCCTGTTAATATTAATCTCACTGGACTAAATAACCAGACTTGTGAATGATAATATGAAGGGAAGACTTTTTGACATTCCTCAGATAAGATGACAAAGGGGATTTTGAGCTTCCCAAGCTATTTGTAGGATTTTCCTCTGAACTTTTTGGTTATCTCTTTGTGAAATGTAAATCTCCTCCACTCAATTAATCAGTCTATTATATAAGTCCTCCAAAAGTAGTTTAATTTGTAACCTACCTTAGTTTACCTATAGAGTCCCTAGGTTTGTTGGTTTGTTTCCTTACGGGATCTATGAGATAATGACTAAATTTGCTATGTATGTAAAAACTTATTTTTCTGTCTATGACGTAATTTTGTTTACAAAAAACCCTTTTAAAAATCCTAATCTTGGTTTAGGGTTACTTTTCTGAATCCTGAACCTGTGATCAAACATAATAAAAACTAGGTTTTTACCTCCGTAACTTTTGCATTGTGGTAAATTTTCATGGCAGCAGTAACTTATTACATGAACTCAAAGAAGAGATATTTCTCCCATATCAAGATCTAGAGCTATAAAGGATTCTCAAAGGGTCATCTAGCCCAACTATCTCATTTTCTGGATAAGAAAACTGAACCTTAGAAAGGTAAAGTAACTTGCCCAAGGTCACACAAGCAACTTTTTTGTAGGAGATCTAGGATATGAACCCATGTCCTCTGACTCCAAATTGGTGTACTTTCTACTCTCTTGTCTTATCTTTACCCTGATCAACCATTCTTCCTGGGGGTGTTGTGAGGCTCAAATGAGATAAATGCCAGGTATATTATTATCATTAGCCTACAGCCACGAGGCCTCCAGTCTCATGATGACTCCATTCTCTGAGCCTTCCACTGCACTCCTGCTTAGTTCCAGCAATGTTTATAGAGAAATACTGAAATGTGCTGATAAATATTTAACAATCATTCTGTGGTGAGAGAAGGGGAGTGTATGCACACATACTTTTAAGTTTAATCTGCTTTATTAACACTTTCTTAAGTCTAGAAAATCAACAAAAATTAGATATCAACTTCTGATTTGTAGTAATTGCTGATTTCTGGGATGTAAATGCCCATACTGAATATTTAACAACCATCTCTGGCAAGCAGGTTAGAGCTGGTTCCAGTATATCCCTGGTTCTGACTCTTAGGCAATGGACTTCACCTTCATGGTTGCTGATAGGCCCTATTAATTATATCTAGACTAGAGCTCTTAAACTTTCTCATTTTCCATGAGGTGGAACTTCAAGGTAACACCTTCCTGCCCTGCATGGACCAACTCTTCCTCCAGCCTTTTGAATAATGTCAAACCACAACAGCAGCAGCTGTATTGAAGTGATTGGATTAGAGGGACCTAGAGTTATCCATAAGCCACTCCTTGGGTTGAAAAGAAAATCTTTTGGTCCATGCCTATCTATTCTACATATAAGCCTAAACTCTGAAAGTGAAAGGCACTGTAGGTTTCCAGGAACCCCTACAGAATTCTGTACAAATAGTTCACAGCATTCACTGTTAATTGGGAGAATAGTAAAGGGAAAGCCTAGAATAACCCCTGAAATCTCATTTCAACATTTTCCATTTTTCCATCTTTATAAACCATGAATAGAATTGCTCACCAGCAGGCAAATGGTCAAGAGATAACCAGCAGGAACAGTGGAGAATGGGAAGAATGGTAGCTAAAAGAGAAGGAAGGGACCTAGATTACCCACTAACTGGTTAATTAGCCCCAGAATAATCAGGACTTGACTGTAAGGATCTCTATACATTATGAACAAGCTACAACTTCCAGAACCATAAGCCTTGGGTAATGTTCCCCTTCTATAGGAGCCTAGGAACAAAGAAGCTGAATTTTGGGTATTCTTTAACACTCAGGGCTATTAAAGAAGAGAACATCCTATAGTGACTGATGAAAACCTTAATCAAAAGGAATTTTTCACAGCACAGTCTATGAAATGTTGCTATCAGTAGTGGGTCAGGGCTGCTTCTCTCTCTCATAGTTCCCTGTCAAATTATCTTCCTGGTGACCCTTGAGTTAGGAAAGATACAAGAGAAGAGAAGGAGGAAAAGAAGGAAGAAAATGCATGGATGAAAGGGAGAAGGGGAAGGACAAAAGAAAAGAGAAGATAAATAGGAATTAGAAAGCAAAGAGGAAATGGGCTCAAACTGGAAGCTGAAGGGTATTGTTAGCTACATGGAGGAATTTCCTAATAACCTTAGCTACTAGAATGAATTATTGGTTATTGAGAACTCTAAAAATAATACCATCCATTGGAGACAGGTGAAGTAGAATCTTGACTGTATTAAATAAGCTGTTCCTAGGTTCCTAGCTATTCCCAGCTTTGCTTCTCTCTCCACCAAAACTGAAACCAATACTTTTACAACAATCTCCAGCAAGGCAAGGGCATCCTCTCCAGGGGGCTCGTAGCCCGGAGGATGAATGGTCATGGTGAAAGGGCAAGCTGTTCTTTCTTCCTAAATCTGTCCCAAATTGAATTTATCATCTGAGTTGATGCCATCTTTCACATGGCTTCCCATCAGAAGATATTACCGAGAAAAAGAATAACTAACTAATAATAACAACTAACATTTATGTAGTGTGCTAAAGTTGGTAAAGTGGTTTATAGATATGATCTCATTTGATCCTTACAAGAATTCTGCGAGGTAGGCATTATTTTTAACCCCATTCTGCAGATGAGGACACTGTGGCTAAGAGAGATTAAATGCAAATAAAAACAGGAGCAAAAATACTGGTTCAGAATGATCTTCTTGAAGCATCATCATGGATGGAAAATTACAGATTTAATCAGACACCTTTCTCTTCATAAAATGATGACATTGCTAATGAAAATAATAATGCTGATAGAATGTAAACAAAACATCAGCTGGCCAAGCTGTAAACAGAATGCGGTGAGGGGAGGAAAGTGTTCTCCTTCCTCGCACTCGGCCCCACCTCCTCGGGCTAGGGAACTCCTGCCCTCAAGCATCCCCCCTCTCATCAGCAAATGCTCCCCCACATGTTGAGCCTGAGACAATATTAAGAAATTGAGCTTGCTCTAAACAACAATAATTTAAAGAAAAACCTACCAGGTTCTTAACCCATGTTGTCTCAACATGAACTAGGGACAAAGATGTTGTGGACCCAATTCTTGCCCTGCTCTTCAGACTCATGTTGTCCCCATTATTTCCCAAGGAAGCTCTTGGCTCAGAACCAGCTCTCTGGGGGACATGAAGTCAGGAGGGAAAATGAGTGTCCTCCTTTAGGAACCAGGGGAAAAACAGTGACTATTATGTCTCCGAGTCTCAGTAGCTGAGACGTGTATAGAAAAGGCTCTCTAGAGCAGTGGTTCTCAACCTTCCTAATGTTGAGACCCTTTAATACTGGTATGTGGGTGGACCTGCCTGGAGATGGATAGAGGAGTGGTGTCTTGGTTCCTAAGACCATTGGAAATATGTGTTTTCTGATGGTCTTAGGTGACCCCTGTGACCCCTGTGAAAGGGTTGTTTGACCCCCAAAGGGGTCGTGACCACAGGTTGAGAACCGCTGCTCTAGAGCAAGCAACAGCAAACTCTGGCCCATGGGCCAGATCCAGCTTCCTGCCTGTTTCTGTACAGCCTGTAAGCCGAGGGATTTTTATATCTTAAAAAACAAACTTCATTTAAATACAAACTTTACTTTAAAATGTAAAATCTATTCTTAGCTTGCAGGCTGTATAGAAACAGGCAGGGGCTATGATTTGGCTTATGGGACACAGTTGGCCAACTTAGATGGTCTGAATATATCTGCCATCCTCTCTGCCAGGAGTTGAGAAGAACTATAGTGAGTCTTTGATACTAGAGTCCAGGGGCCGCTAGGTGGCACAGTGAACAGAGCACCGGCTCTGGAGTCAGGAGAACCTGAGTTCAAATCTGACCTTAGACTCTTGACACAACTAGCTCTGTGACCTTGGGCAAGTCACTTAACCCCAATTGCCTTGCCTTCCTCATTCCAAAAAAAAAAAATTAAATTAAAAAAAGAGATACTAGAGCTTGTTGGCAGCCAATTGTTGGATTTGATTGAAAAAAAAAAAGGAAGCCAGTGATTGTGTATAGAGGAGGACTCCTATTATCAGAGTTCACCATTAAGACGGCAGAAAAGGACATCTGCTCTGCTAGCTCCACCAATCTTCCCCTGGGGAAGAAGCAGCTGGGTTTGTGCTCTTGATTCATAACAACAAAGACTCAACTAACGCAACCCATTTGGTACAAGGAAGTAGATGGAGGAAATGTCTACCAGAGGGCCCTCATAGTACAGCATTGTCGGGTCTGACAAAGTAGACAGTGGAAAAACACAGTTCATTTTGTTAGCTCCACATATGGGCTATGGTTCTGCATACCATAGCCCACTACGTTGCTGACTTCAGCTACTGAAAAACAGCAGACTGTTAATGTGTTGCCCAGATAGAAATTTCCTTGTCAAGGATTAGGGGCGTCAGCCATCAGGCTCTACTTGAGTCATTTGGAACTTTTAAGGTATAAGATGAATAAGTTTGTTAGGATGTTTCTACTATTCACTATTGCCAGTTAAAGTTTGTCTGCACTAGGCTGAGAACAGAGGCTTAGAGCCTGGAATAAAGGCTCTAAGATTGTGTGGAAGTACATCCACAGTAATTCCCCTCTCTGTCTTCTCTTCCTTCTCTGACTGCTCAAGGCATTAGAGTGATTTAAATTTAATCTGAGTTTGGGGGGCCTGGTTTGAGCTGCGGCGGAAAAGGGCAACTTAGTTCTCTAAGCAAATAACTCATTTTCCAAAAATGAAAGAGGCTAAGGGATGGTCTGCTGGGCTGATAGAAGTCACTCCAACATATTCCCATGTGAGGCCCTTCTTCCCTCCCAACACCCTCTTCTCCCCCCCCTTCAGGCAACTAGAGCACATCGGTGAACAGAGGGCTGTCAAGTATGCACTTTATTCCCTCAGCCACTTTGGATAAAGAAAGAAACTCACCCCCAAGGGCATGTTCAGTCATACTGAGGCACAAGGATTCTAGCCTGTTGTTGATGTCAGGTTCTGTCACTGGAACCTGGAACTCTGCAAAGGGCAAAGGGGTTACATTGGTGATGAGCGATCTAATGGTCTAAACTTATATAATGTAAAATCTGGCTCAGCTGCATGGGAGCTCTTCCAATGAAGTCTTGGTGCGCATTCTCAGGGAAACGTCAGTTGGGTTCGCAGGCTAAGAAGAGAATTTATTTTCTGCTTCATTTAAGTATGACTAAATGCACACTATTGTACAGAGATTACCACAGGCACCTCGGTTAAAATAAGCTGGTCCCAACAGAGACAGTGACTGCTCCCTAGACTTACCTCAAAAAGGGCCTGCATCCTAGGCATGCTGCTGTGGGAAGTGTGACCTGCTGAAGGACCAGGAGAGAATGGGGAGGGAGGGATTTCAATTTCTAGACTATGGAAAAACTCTGAGGATACAGATGACCAGCTTCAGGCCAATTAGTTGTCACCATAATTACAACACTCATTTCTACAGCACTTTAAAGTTCACAAGGCACTTTCTATACAACAGCCCTGTGAGGTAATTAAGCACAAGCCCTGCTTTACAGATGAGGAAACTGAGGCTCGAAAAAATAATCCAATTTTAATCCAGGTATTTTGACTCCAATTCAGTATCCTTTCTCTTTCACCAGAAGATCAAGGATAAGTCCCTCGTCTCTCATGGTGGGAGGGCCCCTTAAGACAAATCATAAAACACTAGGTCAACCTGAGTAAGATTAACTGAGCGAGTTTATTTTCAGAAAATATAGGGGCAGCTAGGTGGCCAAGTGAATAGGGAACCAGCCCTGGAGTCAGGAGGACCCAAGTTCAAAGCTGTTCTCAGACACTTAACACTTAACTACCTGTGTGACTTTGGGCAAGTCACTTAAGCCCAATTGCCCTGTCTTCCCCCCTCAAAAAAAAAAAAAAAAAGAAAATGTAAACTCAGGAACTTTACAACAGCACATCAACTGACCAGACAGGGAAGGCTTACTCAACAGAATGGAATCAAGATCAGGACTGTGTGCCCAAAGTACCAGGTTCTGCTAAATCCTAATAATCTTTTAAGGTCTAGCTTTAGTACCGCCATATGATGCCTACCCTAGTCCATGTTAGTTTTTCTTCCTTTTGAACTCCTACACATCATCCTCTACCACTCACTTAATATAGATCATGTTGCCTGCTATTATTAATTTTCTTTTTATGAAATTTCACAATCTGGTTGTAGGTTTCAAGAGAAGAGGCATCAAACTTCATTGATAACACTGTCCATTGCTTCCATCCACAGTGCTCTGTAGGGGAAAGGCTCCTTTTTTATGCTTTCTTTCTATCCCTGGCACTTAGCATCCAGAGCATGACACATAGAAGCTTTTTATTTTCCCAGAGTTAAGTTTTAATAAAGGCTAAATGACATCATAAAGAACAGTAACTTGGAAAGAGTTAAGAACTTGTATCAGTGCAATGACCAATCACAACTCCAAAGGACTTGACATAAAGGTGATGACTCAAGATGCAGGACGAGATATGAGACTTTTGGACATGACAAACGGTGGATTTATTTTGCTTGAGTAGGCATATTCATTACAAGAGAGAAAATAAATCCTTATTGGCTGATAACAGATATTGAAAAAAAGGTTTATTGATCAAATTGTGGGAAGAAGAGATAGCTATAGGTGTAAAACATTCTAAGTCTCTTAACTGGGCATGGTGGTACACACCTGCGATCCTAGCTTACTAGGGAGGCTAAGCCTGGGGGGTCTCTTGAATTTGAGAGTTTCTGAGCTGCAATGGGATAAGCTGATCTGTACTGATTGGCATCAGTATAGTGAGGTGGGGAGGGAAGGGGAGAATCAGGTTATCTAAAGAAACAGAAACTGGCCAAAGTCAGAAATCAGAGTGAGTCAAAATTCCTGTGTCAATCTGAGTGGGATTAGGCTCATTGTTCTTCTAGCATAGGTAAGGTAGGGTGACCTCTTAAAAAAAAAAAAAGGATGAGGAAGTCCTACAATGGGGAATAAAAGGAAAATAAAGCAGGAAAGTAATTTAGGCCACTGGGGAGGGCACATCTTTAAATTCAGGCAGCCTGGATTTGAAGTCCTGGATCTGAATTTGAACAGGTTGGTGCCTTAGCTGTTAACTGGGGGAAATAAATATCTACCATCTATTTAACATCATAAGTAAAAGTTATTTAGAGCTGATTCTCAATTTATGTTTTATCCAGGACCTTTTTCTGGCTCCTCATTCTTTCTCCCATTCACCCTAAGTGCTCCCTGCCTCCCTTCCCATTAGACATTCTCACTACTTCTTTCCCCACCAGGGAATATACAGCAACAGAAAAATAAAGCAAAACACTGGGATGTAAAATGTTATTTCTTATTAGAATCCACTTGTAAGAACTGGCTGGAAAGAAAGATTAAAGTAGTGATTGAAAATGAGAATTTTTATGAATGTATACATACCAGTCATTCATGCAATCTTTATCCTCCATACCCATGGGTAATTGAGCCAAATGTATCTAAACTGAAGTAGTATTATTTAATAATGTAATAATAATGATAGCATTTATATAGTGTTTTGCAAATTTTGCAAAGTGCTTCAATATGTTATTTGATTTGGTCCTCACAACGACCCTGGGAAATAGGTGCTATTATTATGCCCATTTTTCAGATTAGGAAACTGAGAGTGAGGTTAAACGACTTGCTCAGAGTTCATAAGCATTTGAGGCAGGATTTGAACTCAAGTCTCACTGAGTCCCAGGCCAGCACTATGCTACCTAGTCATCTCTACAACTCAAGTAATCTAAAGAGAAGTTCAATAACAATGGGCATATTTTTAAAATCCTGAGGCCACCTTTTCAAATTGGATTCCTAACATAAGTGGAACTACAAATGAACAGTGTTGTTAATGTGTATAGATAACAATATTAGAATGTGTCTCTGAGGAAGCCTTGGGCCAGGGCAGGATATCGTAGATCCAAAGGTTTGTTCAGAGATAAGCTTGGAAGGAGAGATGCTGTTTGGTTCTTAAGACGGGTAAAACCAAACAGAGGGGATTTCAAGAAAAAATTAAGCGGATACGGTGGGATTTAGTTAGCTGGAAGGGGCCTTGGCTAGGGAATCAAGCAGCCTGGACTTTAAACCCTGGCTTGTACCATTTTTGGTGTTGACTTCTTGTAACGGTAATTACTCCTTTTTTGTATGGGCAAGTAAGCAGGTACTTAGCACTTTGTTTCAAGTTAAGCAAAGGTAGCAGGTACTTAGCAGTTAGTAACTGATCAAGCCACTGTTGGGGAAACAGAAGGTATGAACTCTGTCTCCTGTTGTTGACATAACAGGAAGGGGTTGGCTGAAACAGGAAGCTAATTCTGTGTGTATATAAGAAAAGCCCCAGAGAGACACAATCAGAATTTCCTGAGAACTCATGGTGACAGAGGAGCCCAGGAGCCCAGGAGAAGACTGAGGAAGCATGACCAGGATGCTAATACTTTGTTTGTGGCTTGGTTGAGCCTTGAATTCTCAGGAACAGAAATTGTGAAGGATTTGAGATAGACTGGACCGTGAGAACTCCAGTGTGGAGCAGGACCTACCCAGAGAGCTGGACAAGGAACTGGGAGCAGTCTGCCATTGAACCCAGGTGAATCCAGGTAGAATCTGGGACCATGGAAGGGGATCCAGGGAATCTGAGAACCGGCCCCAGGACAAGATGAAGAAAATATTCGACACTCCTTGGGGAATGCTGTGATGATAATGTGATTTACTAGTGACC
>CM053589.1:13653581-13675062 GCA_028646515.1 Pseudochirops corinnae
TAAAAAAGTGACTGATTAAGTCATCCTAGTTGCCCCATGAGTGGAAGACTGACTTGTATTTTGAAATGACTGAATGACTAAGTAAGGAGGCAGACCTCCTTAGGGATACCAGATGATTGTTCTTTTGTTCTTTGTTCTAAATACTGTGACCACTTTGGTGAAAACTATGTGGCCATTCTAATAATAAGCTGTTGTGAACACTATATTGTGATTTTCTGTGCTAAGATGTAATGTTGTGAACACTGTACCTTGATTTTCTGAAATGTTTTGCTTTGATTTGTTATGGAATAAATATAGAGTGTTCACTATGCTGTGTAACCAGAACGTGTTCACAGTGGCATTCTTCTGGAAAGCTGCTTGTGCATGGCATTACACTTCTCATAATTTCCCTATCTTGACTCTTAGGAAGAGTATTTTTGCATTGGGGTCCATCCATGTGAAAATCATATGCATGCAAAAATTAGAAGTCCTACAGGGTGTGAAATCCATGAAACAGAAACACACACAATTTTATATATAGCTCTTTGACAAATATGAAAAAAAAAATCAGCAATTATAGCCATCCATATGTTCATTGTAAAATTTAGTTTACTCTCCAGATATCCCCTTTAAACAAACACTGTGGAGAGATTTGGATAAATAAAGATGCTCGACATTTGGAGAGAAGTGTTTAGCTGCAGGATTTCTTGGCAACACACAGCAAATGCCATTTTCCAGGCCTGGTGTTGCGTGTTCAAAAAAAGAAGGCTGGAAACTGCAGAGCTGTGCTCTCCCCAAAGCCAACCAAACCTACTGCTCTTTTAGGTTGAAAGATGGGTCTGTCTCCTCCCCCCCACCCCCACCCCAAGCACCTAAATGATCAGAAAGGGGGGAATATGAAAGTGATCACAACAACCCCCTCTTCAACCTGCTCTGAGAAGCATGAAGTCTCCAAAGAAATGGAGACATGTCAAAGTTTTAGTTTCCTGATACTGTGGGCTTTTAAATTGGGTTTGATAAAAGCAGATCTACAGCATCCCATTACTTACACAAAGCAGGAAGCAGAATGTCACATGGCATCCATAACAGGCCTGAGCCTCTTGGCAATGATTCCCTTGGTATGTGGGGCTCCTGATGAAAAGTTGTAGAAGAACAGAGGAGAACCACCCTGGCCCCTCAACCTAACCACTGGGTTCAATACTACAGGATGCTACAAACAAATAAGTGATACTTCGTTTGGACCAGGATGCCAAATTTGCTACAGACCACAGGGACTTATCAAGACCATATGGTGAGTGAAGGAAGCAATCAATCAATAAACATTTATTAAGCCCCTACTGTATATCAGGGTGTAAGGCATAGAAGTGAATAAAGAGCTTATCTCAAAGTCAGAAGAGAAGGGTTCAAGCCCTGCCTCTGACACAATGGTTGGCTGTGTGGCACTGGGTAACACTTAACCTCTCATTATCTTGGGTAGCTCTCTTGTAGGTTACAGAGCTGGCATTGATCTACATCGGTGAAAGGAGTTCCTCCCTAGGAACTGGAGGCCCATTGAAGTTAACTGACTTGTCCAAGGTCAGAGGGGTATAAAGTAGCAAAGCCTGCATTTGAATCAAAATCTTTTAAACTCCAAATCCACAGAATTATCACTTCTACAAGAGGACATTGGGGACCTCAGATAATATTTTGACAATATCACTGCCTTCCCTCCTCAACATCCACACTGGTATTCTTGAGCTTCTGCTCTCAGATGAGTGTTAAAGCACGGTCCTCATCTGAATCCCTTATTCATTCCATTATTGACACTTAATGAATTATTCAGTGAATTACTGAGTAAACTATTCAATGACCACAATTTTGTAAACTGTGGGTTTTTCTTCTGAATCTTAGAATAAAAGAAAATTCCCTGCAACCCCTTCCTCTACTGTCTTACCACCTTTTCTCCTCAACTGCCTAATAACTATCATGGCCCTCCTCCTTTTCTTGATTTTTAAGAAAAGATGTGAAACTTGTCCATACTCAGACAAGGAAAATATTCAGATAATCCCTTGTAGTATTCTTTTCACCCTCTTTCTCCCACCAATGTATTTGCATTTGAACAACCCTTAAACCAGAGCTAGAATTATGGGTAGCAGTTGAATAGTAGGGAGGCATGACGTTTTGGGGTAGAGAGGGTCTTGTAGCTTTCTTGAAATCATACTATGATTTGAAGGTTACATTGCTTGGTCCCATATTCAACTACATTATTTTCTACTGAGCTCTGAGCAAGGAAGGACTTCCCAAACTCATGACTAATGACTTGGCTGACCAAAGTTTCTGTTAAACTCTTGTCGGTTCAATGAAAAGAGCACTGAATTTATCAGAACTAATGTTGCTTTTTTAAAAATTATGAACTCGACAGACATCAACAAACACAAACATTTACATATATATGTATACACATATATGAAGAACAGGAAAAGAGAAGGTCTATCATATATTGCTTTTTAAAAAAAAAGTATTTATCAAACTTAACATAGTCGTACCAATATCTTCCTGAGCTCAAATCTGACCTCAGACACTTATTAGCTGTGTGGCCCTGGACAAGTCACTTAATCCTGTTGGCCTCAGTTTCCTCATCTGTAAAATGAGCTGGAAAAGGAAATGGTAAATGACTCCAGTATCTTTCCCAAGAAAACCCCAAATGAGGTCACTGGGAGTCAGACAGGACTGAAAAATGATTCAACAACAACCAGGACTACCCTGTGCTTGTCTGTGGCCCCTTTGAACTTTGCTTCACTTTTCTGTGAATTAAAAAAAATTTTTTTGGGAAGCTCTTTTTTTTTTTTAATCTTACTAGCACTACCTTTCATGAGGTAGTCTCTCCATCCCTCAAAGTAAAAGCCCTCCCTTATAACAAACCAGTTTAGTCAAGTAAAACAAATTCATTAATTGGCTGTGTCTGAAAATGTATGTTTTATTTTGATCTTTTAGTCTTTCACTTCTCTGCTAATAGATAAGAAGTAGGATTCAAGTTTCTGGAGTCATGACTTGTCCTTACGTTGATCAGAGTTCCTAAATCTTTCAAAGTAATTTTCCTTTGCAGAACTATAACTGTATAAATTGTTCTTCTTGTGTTGACATCATTCTTCAAAATCTAACCTCAAATTTGTTTCTATTCCTAATTTCATTTCTGCCCTTAATTTCATTTCTAACCCTTATCCTAGTTCTATTTCTAACTTATTTTTTTAACCCTATTTCCATTTTTAACCTGAATTTTTAATTCACAGAAGCAAGGGGTATGCTAATAAATATTTAACAACTGGTTCTCTGAAATAACATGATACACTTTTAAGTGTAATCTACATTATTACATTTTCTGCATCTCTTTCTTAAGTCTAGACAATCACCAAAAAGGACAAATCAAGCACTGATTTGAAACATCTGTCAATTCCTGGTATGTATATGCTCACATTGAAAATTTAACAATTGGCTTTCAGGAAGCTGGTATGAACTGGGTCCATATCCCTGAAGGGTTTCTCTGAATCAGTCTTTTTCATAATTTCATAAGGTACAATAATATTCCATTACATTAGTATACCATAATTTGTTTAGCCATTCCTTCCCCCGCCATAGGAACTTACTTTGTTATAAATTAATTGCTACACGTGGCCAATATGGAAAGGTGTTTTGTATGACCTCATTATGTATAATCACAATCATTATGTATAATCAAAATCTTCAAGGACGAGGGAGAGAAAAGAGTTAATTTGGAAAGGAAAATTTTTTAAAAATGATTATTAAAAATATTATATGTAATTGGAAAAATCTAATAAAATAAAGATAAATTTTAAAATAATAAATTCATTGCTACTATAACTCTGTGCCCTCCCAATTTTCAATTGTTGTTTTGTATGACCTCATTATGTATAATCACAATCATTAAGTAAAATCAAAATCTTCAAGGAAGGGGGACAGAAAAGAGTTAATTTGGAGATCAAAATTTTTAAAAATGATTATTAAAAATATATGTAATTGGGAAATATCTAATAAAATAAAAATAAATATTAAAATAATAAATTCATTACTCCTATAACTCTGTGCCCCCCCCCCCCTTTCAATTGTTATTTTTGTAGATACAGATCCTTTTCTTCTTTCTTTGATCTCTTGGAGGTATATGCCTAATGGTAGTATTGCCTGGTCAAAAGTATAAACAGCTTAGTAGGTCTTTGAGCATTATTCTAAATTTCTTTTTAGAATGGCTGGACCATTTCACAGTTCTACCAAAGGCACATAAGGACACCTCTCTTCTCACACTACCCCCAACTACCACCAACTGTTATTTTCTTTATTCATCACCTTTGTCAATATAATGGGCCTCAGAGATGTTTTAATTTGTACATCTCTTATTATTGATGACTTGGAACATTTTTTTTTTCATGTTTTTTGATAGCTTGGATTTTTTCCTTTGAGATACTTCCATTCATATATTTTGAACATTTATCTTTTGGGGGAATGGCTCTTGTTTTTTTATTTTTGTTTTTCTTGTATATCTTGGCAATCAGACTTCATCAGAGAAATCTTTCCAGTTTACAGTTTTTTTTTCTAATCATGGATGCATTAGTTTTGTTTGTTTTCAACTTTAAGCAGTTAAAAATGACCATTTTATGTCCTGTGATCCTTTTTATTTCTTGTTTGGTTACTGGCACTCCCCCTAACCACAGCTGTGAGAATTATCTTCCCTCTTGCTTCTCTAATTGATATGTCTTTTTGAAGACCCAGCTTTGAATCAAGTTCTATCATTTACTATCTTTGTAAATCCCAGAAATTAGATTAGAGGTTCCCTGAGGTATCCAGCTCTAAATCCTGTGATTACTTCCTGGTCTTTTCAGTCTCTACTATCAAGTTTACTAATGTGAAGAATCAAGTGAAGAAGACCAGTGGATCCACTCTTATCCACAGATCTTGCTGTTCTATGAGCTCTTTAGTTAAGTTCCCAGGGGCAGTTTAGACTGGATTAGCAGGAATAGTGTAATTTCTAAAACAATAATCAGTCTTGCAATTTTAAAGCTAATTTTCCAGTGGAGAAAACACATCCTATATTTGTAATGAATGTGACTATTCTCTCTCTGGGACCAAAATTTTTTGGGCAAAAGAGACAGCATTAGTTGTGGATTGTATTAGGCCTAACATGATCTAGTTCTTTGGGGAGACCAAGTTTGGATTTCTTACTCATCTCAACATCTGGAGAGAAGCAAGATCACCAGACCCCTCCATTAGTTCGCTCGGGGAAGCTTCTAAAACCTTTTCATGTAGAAACAAGTCTAAAAATAGCCCCCAAAATTGCCTCCAAGGGGTTAGTGAGTTCAGTGAAGCTCAGGAAAGAGGGGAGAGTCATGCTGATCCTGGCAGGCTCATCATTATACTAACACACAAGACAGGGGTAGGTTCTAGCTCCTAGCTTTTTCTACAGTTCTTTGAGATGGCCAAAATCTTCTATAATTTCATCGAAATAATTTTCAGTTTGCAGGAAATCAATTGATCTTAGACTACTGGTGTTGCCACATGGTTTTAAGATGGTTACATTAAAGAGATTGTTTTTCCAGGAGGAAGGTTGTACCTCAAATGGGACCTCCTTTTGGTATTCAGCTTAGGGCTGATTATCCTCCATCCTACCATGCTATCAACAAGTCCCAAGCAATTTCCCAGTTCTGGGATTTCTGTTATTCTAATATTTTTAAAGATTTCTACTTGAAAGTATGAACTCTATGTCCTTGGAGGTATGAAATATTAAAACCAAAGAATAGTGAATCTGAGTGGAAAATTCTAGCTGTGGGGGAGAAAACAAGCCTGGCAAGTCCCTAGGAAGCCCTTTTCTCTTGGCCATTCCTTGGTCAATGCCTATACTGTTGTTACAGCCCCTAGCTTAATTACTGGTCAATGCTTGTATTGTTGTTACAGATACCAGCTCAATTACTGGCAAGAAATAACACCATGACTCCCCATTAAGATGAAAATGTGAAAAGTACTAGAATAGTCCAGCTCTCCCACAAATACCTTATGTTTTAAAAAGGCACTGAATAAAATGATGGTCAAGAAGACCAAAGAAACATCAGTAAGCTCCTCCAATCAATCCAGGATTGAGAGAGAGAGAAAAAAAGAGAGAGCCAGAAAGCCTGAGAGTGCTCAAAGGGAAGGCAGAAGCCAAAAAATTCTCAATAGAGCCTAAAAGTCAATGGGACCTTGGTCCTGGCCTGTCAGAGCAGCAAAGAGGGTCAAAACCAGACAGATATATCACTATTCAAGGAGAAAGAGCCAGAAATTGCATCAACATCTCAGGGAACTCCAGGAGGCCTGAAATCATCACTACCATCTGTACTGCGGTGTGATCCAGGACCAGTGCAGTGCTTGAGCAACCAGGAGGCCTGAGACATCACATGGTGACTGATAATGTCAAATGCTGCAGAGGTCAGGGAGGATTAGGACTGAGAAAAGGTGGTATCTCTTTCCAAGGGATCTCTTGACGTGGCAGGCAGTGTCTTGTTCTACTGCACTTCTCACTGTTCCAGGTGCTCTTTGTGAGAACTCATGGATCAGTCATATCACTAAGACTTCTGAATGTCATGAAAATGTCATGAAAAGCTGTGAACTGTTAAATGCCACCATGAAGATCCTATCTGTGGCACTAAATTATGGGTTGAGTCCTAAACCCTAATGTTATGATAATATCCCCCCCCCCCAACTTTAAATGATTGTCAAAAATTATGAATTTAGTAATATCTCCAATAAATTTAAAGAGCCAAAGGAAGGGGTTCACATAGTACCTTATCAAAAACCTGAGGATTATAGGGGTCCTCCAGTCTAACCTGCACTCGAAGCCTCTACAATACTCCTGACAAGTAATATATTCCCTCTACAATATTCCTGACAAGCTTGTGTCTTGTTGGTGGGGAATAGAGAGAATGAATCAGCTTTAAATAGATTATATCATGCTAATGGTGTTTGAAACTGTGCAAAAGCTTTTGAGTGTAATTATTTATAAAAGGAGAGGTGCACTCTGGGGATCTGTCCCTCATCCTTTCTTCCTGATATGTTTCTTAGTATGTTGCCCTACTCGGAAGGAGGAAGGAGAAAGAAAGCATGGCCTTCAGCAATAACATGTGATTTGATGTAGGCCGCTATGTGATGCAGTGGGTAGAGCAATAAGCCTTGAGTCACGAAGACCTGAATTCAAATCTAGTCTCAGATTCTTCTAGCTGGGTGACCTTGGGGCAAACCATTTCAAACTCTGTGTACCTCAGTTTCCACATCTGTAAAATTGGAATAATAACAGTACCTAACTCCCAGGGTTGTTGTGAGATAAGATATGTAAAAAGCCTGGCCCATAATAGATGCTGTATAAATCAAAGCTATTATTATTATTATTAAATGAAAGAAGGTACAACACTTCTCATTTCTGCCTCTCTCCTGAGGTCTTTTGAGCATGGGTCTATGATTTAACATCCACTTATCTTCCTACCCAGAACATCAATGGGATCACGGCTCTTTCCATATCAGATAATGTACTTTCCAAGTTTTATTTGAATAATCAGCACTGAAGAATATGAGAAAAAAATCTTAGCAGTAAGAAAGTATATAAGGAGAAATGTGCATGAATGAAAGAGTTCACTGATGAAGAAATATACTTAAAACTTCCAACTTTGCTTAGCAAATGTCTTAATAATATCTGTTGATTAAACTGTGCTGCACAGGCAACTGTGATCTTTTTCTCTCATCATGGGAATTTTCATTCATTTTAATGGTAGTCCTACAATAGTATAATTAATGAAAAATGGAGTCTTGTATTTAAAAAGATGAAAAAAAAAAGACTTGTAAAGCTAGGGAAAAAAAGTGGAAACATGATTTTGACGAGAATAATGTTAAGCTGGAATATATAACACAGCTGTACTAAAAAAAAATATTTTTCAATGAATGGATTAAAATCAGTCTAGGATGATGTAATAAACTACATTCTGTTGAGGTAGACAGGCAACTCAGTGATTTTTAATATTTTCATCAGTAAGGTGAATGATAGAATAGAACACATAAGGAATCATCAGATTGCTGCTTAAACTTCTCTTGCAATGTGTGCAGGCCCCACCTCCTCCAAGATGCTTAGTATTCAAAGTCTACCCATGTTCTGTTCTTTTTGTGAAGGAAATCGTGATGAGAGGCAGTAATTGGAAAAAGCAGTTTTATTACCATTATTACCAGCATTTTTCCTGGGAAAATCTCTGGGTCAGATTCTATACTTCTTCCCTATTCTCCATTGCCAGATCTAAGAACTTCCTCTTTTTGGAGGGCAGAAGGGAGGGGAATTAGAGTTAAGGAACTTGCCCAACGTCACACAGTTAGCAAGTGTCAAGTGTTTGAGGCTGGATTTGAATTCAGGTCCTTCTGACTCCAGGGCTCTGTTCACTGCACCACCTAGCTGCCCCTAGATCCCTCTTTCTTGGTAGAGCTTCACCCAAATGGAATCAAGCTTTAGCTATGGATCTCACCCAGCATACAGCCACATAAATCAGGGCATATCAATTGATAAACTTTGGGAGATCTAGAAAGAGGTGACTTGAGACAAATGTTGTGTGTCATTTGTTAATGTTCACCCAAGAAGGAGGCCAGATTACCTTCATCCACCCTCTCCAGAGTTACCTCCCCCCGTACTCATACTGTCACGATCTGGTGGGCAGAGACCCAAAAGAGGCTTCCTTTCCTGAGGGCATTGATGCCTACACTACATAGAAAAAGATAATGACTAAGATCTGATGCTGGACCATGAAGGACAAAGGACAGGGAATCAACTTTAAGAAAATTAAGGATCTGGTCTTCTCAGCCAAGTTTTGGGGAATACAAGGGACAGGAAAAACCAAGATGATTCAAGACACAATCCAATATCCCCATTTAATAAATAACCTTCAGTCCCCTCTTTAGAATGCAGCTGAGAACAGGGTATACAGCCCTGAACGATCTAAAAGTAGACGATCCAGCAATCTTTCCCCTGGGACTCTATGGCTCTGTGGGGTCCATGTTCTTGGAGATCTCTAGATATGAATGCTAGGCTGAGTGGACCTTTTGGCAGCACCGACGGGCAGAGACATTAAATGACCATTAGACTTCTGGCACCCTGCGACAATGGCTCTTCTCCTTGGAGAAGACTCCAAAGCTGCTATTTCTCACTTTTTTTTTTCTGCAGGATTCATCTCTTTTTGATGTCCATAGCGTTTATTGCCAGGTATGGCTTTTTAGCACCCCCTGTGCTTTTTTTTCCTTTTAAAAAAATCATTTATTTACTTTTAGTTGACAGCATTCAGTTCCACAATCCCTTGAGGTCCAAATTTTGATCCCTTCCCTCTCCTCCCTCTCTCTCCCCATGGCGGCATGCAGTCTGATATAGATTCTACATATACCTTCATATTAAACATTAGTCAAGTTGTAAAGAAGAATTATAACCAATGGAGTGAACAATGAGAAAGAAGGAATGAAACAAAACAAAAGAGAGCGAGCAAGTAGTTTGCTTCAATTTGCATTCAGACTCTGTATTTCTTTTCTCTGGATGTGGATAGCACTTTCCATCATGAGTCTTTGGGAGCTGTCTTATGGTGTTGGATTGCTGAGAGGAGGTCAGTCTATGAAAGTTAGTCGTCACAGATACAATGTGTCTGTAATTGTGTACAAAGTTCTCCTGGTTCTGCTCTCCTCACTCAGCATCAGTTTATCTAAGTCTCTCCAGGTTATTATGAAGTCTGCCTGCTCCTCATTTCTGCATAGTAGTATTCCATTACATTCATATACCACAACTTGTTTAGCCATTCCCCAATTGATGGGCATCCCCTTGATCTCCAATTCTTTGCCACCACAGAAAGAGCCACCATGAATATTTTTGTACATATGGGATCTTTCCCCACTTTTGAAAAGCAGATGCTTACCTGTTATTTGTGCTACTTCTAGTTACTGTTACTTATTGTTTACTGGATGGATGTTGCAGGGTCATAAAAATAGTTTAGGTAGGGCAAAAGAGGCTTCTATTATTAAATAGAAATGGTACATTCAAAATTGTACATGCGTGGGTCCCTTGGGTATTAGTATTCTTCACAGACTATGCTTCTGCCAGGGACTGAAGCTCCCAGTCCTGAAACTCCGCCTCTTCAGCTAGCCCAATGGGCGTCCCTCTACAAGGACCTGGATCCTAAAGGACACTGCTTTGATTGATTTAATGACAGTTTAACCCATCGTGAGAGACGCAGGCAACTAGATTTTAGCAACTGTTACTCAGGGTGTAGGTTACTTTCTCTATAAGGATCTGCTCCTTTATATGTTGCAGTTTAGTGCTGAAAGGAATAGAAAAATACTTTGGAATAAAGAAAAAATACTTAAATCAAAGTGTAAAGGATGTGAGGTATTGCTTCTTTCGTGCACGAATAGCTTGGTGCCTTAAAGAGGATGAGAAAACAATTTTAGTTTAACAAAAACTGCTAAAGGAAAGTTTTTCAGATTAGCTTTGGGCAGTTTATAAAGGAGACAAAATGAACCATGGCATAAAAATAAAGGTTCTAAAGATGCATGGTGATGGCACTTTTTAGGAGGACAATTTAATGGCTTAAAAGGGGCAGGGAAAGAATTTTTATCTATTAAAAGATGAAAAAAATAATTAAATCATAAAGAAACAGTTTTTGGAAACAGGATGGCTAGAGCTAGAGTGTATGGTGATTCCTCAGCTCAACTGCAGCTAACTGCCTAAGAGGGTAAAATTCACAAACAAAAAAGCATTTAACTGTCTGCGTAATAAGGTTTAATCAGATAAGGATTGTTAACCTCAAAGGGGGCAATTCATTAAGTTTTTATATCATAAGTATAAGATGAGTTACTGGGTACCAGAAAGCTCTAGTTTAAGCTATTGAAAATAGTGAGGAATGGACTATAAAAATGTGCATACCCTCTGACCCAGCAATACCATTTCTAGGGCTGTATCCCAAAGAGATCATATAAATGGGAAAAGGGGGAGGCTAGGTAGCACAGTGAATAGAGCACTGGTCCTGGAGTCAGGAGGACCTGAGTTCAAATATGGCCTCAGACACTTGACACACTTAGTGGCTGTGTGACCTTGGGCAACTCACTTAACCCCAACTGCCCTACCTTCCCCCTCCAAAAAAGGGAAAAAAACAAACAAAAAAATTAAAAATGGGAAAGGAGCCACATGTAGAAAAATATTTATAGCAGCTCTTTTTGTGGTGTCGAAGAACTGGAAATTGAGGAGATGACCATCAATTGGGAAATGGGTATCAAATGGGGAATGTCACAAGTTGTGACATATGAATGTAATGGAATACTATTGTGCTATAAGAAATGATGAGCAGATGGACTTTAGAAAAACCTGGAAAGACGTATATGAACTGATGTTGAGAGAGGTGAGCAGAGTTAGGAGAACACTGTGCACAGTAACAGCCACATTGTGCGATGACTGACTTTGATGGACTTCTGCTGAGACTTCACAGCAATGCAAGGACCTAAAACAACTCCAAAAGACTTTTGATGATAAATTCCATCCACATTCAGAGAAAGAAATATGGAGACTGACTGCAGATCAAAACATATTCTTTGCTCTCTTGTTTTGTTTTTTCTTTATCATGGTTCCTCCTATTCATTCTAATTCTTCTATTCAACATGACTAAAGTGAAAATGTTTAATAAGAATGTATATGTAGAGCCTGCATAAGATTGCACACTATCTTGGGGAGGGGGGAAGGGAAGGAGGTGGAGAAAATTTAAAACTGGATGTTGAAAATTAAAAAAAAAATTAATTAAAAAAAATTAAGGGGCAGCTAGATGGCACAATGAATACAGCACTGCCCGGAGTCAGGAGGGCCTGAGTTCAAATTTGGTCCCCGACACTTGATGCTTATTAGCCGTGTGGCCTTTGGAAAGTCACTTAACTCCAGTTGCTTGCCTCTTCCCCCCATCCTCCCAAATAAATATACAGATTTCATCAAAAAAAAATAAAAAAGGAAAGAAAATAGTGAAGAATGAAACCCTGAAGAACATGACAAGGAAAGATGGATCTGGGGGAAATAAAGTTAACTCTGTCAGAATTATGTGAAGTGGAAGCTGAGGCTGTCACAGCAGACAGAGGGCTTCAGCTCCTAGATTTCAGAGGGGATGAAGAGAGACTGAAAGCTCACTGGATGGGAGCCTCCTATCAGCTACTACCCTTCATCAACATCTAGAGGTTGAGAGAAGTAAAGCCTCTCAGAGGTACATGTTGCTTTCTGTGAAAAGCAGAGGGAAAGACTCAGTTTACAGCTGTTAGTTGAATTTTGTTTGCTACTAACCGATTGGTCAACATAGCATCTGGATGAGGCCAGGTTTGTCTTTAATGCCCAAAAAGACACACCTGATGGACTTTGCAGTTCTTGGGCTTAAAGGGGACTGCCGTCTAAATGAGAGAATAACACTTTCTCAGAAAAGAATTTTCTCAGCTGAAGAGCGGGGAAGACAGAGATGGCCAGTGTTAGAAGTGGCTTTAAGTGCGACTGAACTGATGACTTCAGGGCCTACAGCCCCCCTTGTGAGCTATCCTGAGTATGTGGGTTTTCTTCCCTCAGGCATTTCCCTTGCAGGTTTTCCTAAGCGTGTGCCCACTCTACCCCTCTGGACAGTGAATGCATTGTTGAGAGTGTGACCAGGGTTTATTTTTAGACTGTGATGTATTTATTATCGCTGGATTTGCTCTGATATGAGTACTTGTGCTATAATTATTTCTTTTATCTTATTGCTAAGTAAATGGTTATGTTTAAGATCTCACGGGTGATCAATCTGAATGGCTGGGTTTGTGTGAGGAAGTGAACCAGTAGGGATTCAAGAACTATGATAAAATAAGAAGTATATTTCCCCCACAGCAAGATTATCCCTAGGACTCTGAAAGTTTGAGGGTACCCATATAGTTGAGTTCCTTCTCTGGAAACCTAGACCAGGTGGGATTGAGGCCAGGTGGGATTGATTGACGTAGCCCAGAGAGTGAACAGGTACAAGGTGCAAGGGATAGAAGGAGCTAAAATGTAAGTGGCTATCCTATGAACATATTACAGGGGATATCCTGGGAAACAGAAAAACTGGCAAAGCTCTCTACTGGGTTGATCTCCAAGGCTCATGGTTGGTGTGCAAGATGGCTTTGTGGGATGGGTTGAATAAATTCTCATTTACACTACTTCCAGATGGTAACCATGAGTCAGGCAGAATTATATAGTGCCTGAAGAGAATGGGCCTGGACAGTCACCCTTTGGGATCAGGATCAGCAAGGAATTTTGCCCATGCCCCTTCTCCACATACAGTAGTTTATGGGACATGTCAGCTGCCATCAAAAACATCATATGCTTTCTGCTGAACTACAAAACAAGACTGGAACTGCTGTTGTTCCGTGGTGTCTAACGCTTCATGACCTCATTTGGGGCTTTTGTGGCAAAGATACCAGAGTGGTTTGCCATTTCCTTTTCCAGTTCATTTTACAGATGAGGAAACCGAGCCAAACAGGGTTAAGTGACTTGCCCAGGGTCACAGTGCTACTAAGTGTCTGAAGCCAGATTTGAGCTCCGGAAGATGAGCCTTCCTGACTCCAGACCCAGCACTTTATCCACTGCCCCACCTAGTGGCTTCAGTGAAATATAGGCAGGCAATGAATGACGGTTTACTTTAACTGCCCTTAGCTCACTCTTACCTCTTCCTCTTCAATACAGAAAACTGATCTGTGTTTGACAAAGCGAGGACCTGCCAGAAGCATCATCATCTGTGCCAAGGCCCCGATGTTCCTGTTGCTGCCTTAGCTCATCATCATCATCACCTCATACCAGAACGCACAGAGAACTGCAAAGATTTCTGATTTCCCATCATCCAATACACAGACTAGAGGGATCCCATCTAGGACTCAGTCCTTCTGAAGCAGGAAGGCAAAATCTAGGATTTCCAGGCTGCATTCTTTTCTGCATCTCTGGGGTGGGGGTGGGGTGGGGTTGTAAATCATTTGTTTTGTTTTTAAATTTGGGCTTCCCTTCCCACTTTTTCCTTCAGTACATTGTATGCCAGGCTCCTCACACTCCTGAGATTAAGGTTTATCTAGCAGAGGTCTTAAAGATGCAGAAATAGTGGCAGGTCCTCTAGAACAATGGGGTAAAATTCAAATAGAAAACAGAAAAGGGGTCACTAATCCATACTGGGACTGCACATTCATTTGAAAACCACATATTAATATTATCTATGCATGCTTACTTGTTTTGTTAAACATTTCCCAATTATGTTTTAATCTGGTTTGGGGGCACTCAGGAGTGTTACCAATGGAGGGGTGTCTGACACCACTGGCTGAGAAAGCCTATATGACTTTTCCATCAAGGGACAGAGTGTGGTAGGATCAATATTTACCAGGCTTTGAATCCCACACCCATCCCTACCTGCTATGCAGTTCTGGCTACTTCTTTCCTGGAAAGACAAAAAAAGCCTTAACTGGCCCAGGTGCTAAGGCTCAGTTCACAGTTGCTGGTGAAATGATTTCCTGGCAGTGTGATACCATGCTGCATTTGTTTCCTGGTCAACCGAGCCCATGTGGAGCTGGGGTTCTTCAGACTTGGTGGACATCCCAAGGATGGGTAAGTATATGGTCCTGAACAAAGCCTTTTTTATTTGGGATAGATCAGAGCCACATCTATGTAAGCTAAGCCTTGTATCCTTGTTCAATTTCGTAACTGTCGAATGACCTACAAGTCTCATTTCATTTCAATATTGGACCTAAAAAAACACGGAAGTGGGCTGTCAGGTTTAGCACATGACAATCCTGACTGAATTTCAGTTTATTATGGTTCATTTTTATTTTATTCATTTTTTTCATCCCAATGATGGGATGAAGTCTGTCAAGAATCTTTTGGTTCCAGATCTTGTTATCCTTTCCAGTTTTGTGTCATCTATAAATTTTATGGGCATACCATCTAGCCTTTAATCTAAGACACTGATAAAAATATTACACAGTACAGGGCCAATCACAGATCCCTGTGGGGAAAACCTCTTGCCACAATGACATTTAACTAATTTTTTTTTTTGTGGAGGGGAAGGCAAGGCAACTGGGGTTAAGTGACTTGCCCAAGGTCACACAGCCACTAAATGTGTCAAGCGTCTGAGGCTGCATTTGAACTCAGGTCCTTCTGATTCTAGGGCCAGTGCTCCATCCACTGTGCCACCTAGCCGCTCCAACATTTAACTATTAACAACTGTTCTCTGAGTTTAGACATCCAGCTACTTCTGATTCTACTTATATTCATGTCTAATCCATACTTCTCCATATTCTCTACATGAATAGAATGAGATACTTTAATAAAAACCTTGCTTAATATAGGAACACTATATGCAAGACATTCCTCTCATCTACTAGTTTAGAAATCTTGTTAAAAAAATAAATGAAGTTTGTCTAGCAAGATCTATTCTTGATGAAGCCATTGTGGGTGTTTGTGATCACTGCTTCTTTTTATATGCTCACCAATTCTTTCTTTCATTAGATAGATAAAGGAATTCTATCTTTTAGCTAAATAGAAATTGACGATTTTTGAGCAGAGAAATGAAATTATACAATGAAAACTGATTTAGGAAGAGCTGTCTGGTAGTAGACACAGTGAATTTCATCAGGAGGGCCTGATGGGGGCAGCAGGGAGGCAGATTATTGCTATGGTCCAGCTATGAGATAATACAGGCACAAGTAAGCAGTGGGAACGGAAAGGAAAGGACAGATGTGAAACCTCGATGTCCGCTCTAAAGTTATCTTCTTCAGCAAAAACTGGTTTGGAAAATAGTAAGTAAACCTCTATTTGAACCTTTTAAATGTTTCCTTTATTGGGAAAAAGTTTTTAAAATTATAAGCTTATGGGTTCTACCAGGGGTCACCCAGTCAATTCCTGTGTTCTCTGTTGGAATTATGATTAAGTCATAGTAGACAGAAGAGAATCTGAACTATAATTAAAGGTATTCCTGGATATGGAGACCTTAAACCTTTTTGACTACCCACTTCACAAACTGACACCAATCTCTCAGGAAATTCTCATGCGCCACTGTAAATTGTGAGAGCTACAGCTAATCCTCTCATGGTGACCTCAGTGGAAATCAAAAAGAACTTTTTACTTTCCTCTGCCTGATAATCCTTAATATTCTTAAAGACAGTTTGTTTGCCCCTCAGACTTTTCTTTAGGTAACCCAACCATCTTCATTGTTTTCTCTCAACCTTCATCAAGTTCTCCTCTTCGTACTTTTAAAGCTCAATGTCACTAAGATTCAGCTCAGTCCTGAATATACCAGGATGACTATTTCGTGGCTCTGCTATTAGGTGTTCTATTTCCTTCTCTGCTTCTAGGTTCTGTGGGATAAAGTTGTGGGAGAAGTAGTAGGAGAGAAAAGTATTGGATTGAATGAAGAGAAGGAGATTGGGAAGGTGACTTTCGAGGCACTTGGACCAGTAAAATAGCTCAGTGACTGAATTTGGGGAAAAGAACTTTGGCCAAATTTGAGGGAAAGGGAGGAAAATTTAAAGGAAAATTATTTCTGGTTCTAGATATTAGTTTAGATTCTACTTCTGGGTTGAAAAAGACTAATTAAGTAGGATAAAGGAAGATTAGTGAGTAGAACCTAAAAAGTGAGACTTAAGAAGGATAAGGTGAAGGTAACAGGTAAGACAGGACAAGTTTAAAAAGGTTAAGTGGATTGATTAGTGATCGTTGTTGTTCAGTCAGAGGGGTTTACCATTTTCTTCTCTAGCTCATTTTATAGATGAGGAAACTAGGGAAAATGGGGTTAAGTGACTTGCCCAGGGTCACACAGTTAGTAAGTATCTGAGGTTTGATTTGAACTCAGGAACAGGAGTCTTCTTGACTTCAGGTCCAACACTCTATTTGCTGTGCTACCAAGTTGCCCTAGGTCAGTTAGCGGGTTAAGCAAAATAAAATGGTGAGGGGCAGCTAGGTGGCACAGTGACTAGAGCATCAGACCTGGAGTCAGGAGGAACCAAGTTCAAATCTGACCTCAGACACTTGGCACATTCACTAGCTGTGTGACCTTGGGCAAGTCACTTAACCCCAATTGCCTTGCCTTCCTCCCTCCAGAAAAAAGAAAATGGTAAATTGACAAGGGGGTAAACTGGTTAAACAGATGGAGGCTGATGCAAGTCTGAAAGGGAGGTGGATGTGACTGACTTTGTTAACAATAACAGCAATAATAATAATAATAATAAGAGCATTTATATCATATTTCAAGATCTGTAAAGAGCTTTACAAATATTGTATCATTTAATCCTCACAACTTCGAAGTGGTAGTTGCTAATATTCTCCCCATTCTACAGATGAGGAAGCTTGGGTGGACAGAGGTTAACTGACTTAATCAGGGTCACATAACTAGCAAGTGTCTGAGCTGGATTTGAACTCAGGTCTTCTTGACTTCCAGGTTCAGAGCTCTGTCCACTATATCACCTAGCTGCCTTGAGACTAAGGAAAGGAAGCTTAGTGAGGACGGCAATGACTGGATGTAAAATTAGTCAGAGCTGAATAGATTAAAAAAAGAGTGAAAAACTCAAACATTATGTATGAAGAATAGGGGAAACTGTATAATTCACTGAAGGTACAATATTTGCATTTCTGCCACAGCTAAGTCACTGATGTGTTCAACGTGTAGGCTCATCTGCCTCTTGGAGAGAGTGCACCTTGGAGAGGGTGAAGGGTCTCGAAGATACTCTAGGCTGTTACGGAAAATGAAGTTTCCTGAAGGAAAGAGAAGAGAGGTTTTAACTGATTTTTAAAAATGTGTGTGGAGGAGTTTTGAGGTGGAGAAGAGATCTGACCCTTGTCACAGTGTTGGAGGGTGGGAGAAGAGAGAGGGAAGAGAAAAGACAGCTGTACAATTAGTGATAAAAATAGATCTGAGGCTCTTCCTGAAAGGCGGTGGGGCTTGGGGGGCGGAGGGAGGAGCCTGGATGCTCTGAGGAGGAGGAAGCTGATTATCTTTCCAAAGAATATTGTTGGCCTGCAGTAGCCAGCTCGTCAGAGGAGCATAAGGAGAGTCCTAGTTGCTGGTCATTCCGTGCTCGGAAGTACTGGGGCAGCTGTTTGTTGACCTGATCAATAAAGGGGTTTGTTTGTCTTCTTGAGACATGTTTCTAAGACATAACAGATTATGCCCCAACACTATCAAAATCAATGACTGCTACCCCCTTCTGGTGATTAACGTGGGTTAGAGAAAGGAGGCTGAAGGCGAGCTATCTTCAAGTGTATCAAGAATTCTCAAGTAGGGGGCAGTGATGAACCATTCTTAATTTCCACAGAGGTCACAATGCGAGGATTTGCTATAGGCCCAAGGAATTGAGGGTTAAAGGCAGAAGAATTTCCTAACAAAGAGGAGGTGGAAATAGTGAAATGGGTAACCAAGAAGGTTTAAAGTCTCCTTATCTTGGGATATTTTTAATTATAGCTCCAGTTCTCTTCTGTCTGAGATGATTTACTCCTAAGTTTACCTGAAAACACAATGATGACTTCTGGCAGGCCCTATAAACCTATAATTTTAGAAACTATTTTCCCCAATAAAGGATATATTTAAAAGGGTTCAAATGGAGCCTTGCTATTTATTTTTTCAAATCAGTTCTTAATGAAGAGACCAAGGTGAGTTTAGAGTCAATCAAGATTTTACATCTTGTCTTTCCACCGGGAACAAGTGCTTGCTAAGTTCTAGGGGTTGAAAGGATGACAAAAACAGTTTCTGCCCTTAAGAAACTTATATTTTAGGGGAAGCTAGGTGGCACAATGATTAGAGCACTGGCCCTGGAGACAGGAGGATATGAGTTCAAATCTGGCCTCAGACATTTAACACTTATTAGCTGTGTGATCTTGGGCAAGTCACTTAACCCCAATTGCCCTGCCTTCCCTCCTCCAAAAAAAGAAAATGAAAAAAGAAAGAAAAAAAAAGAAACTTACATTTCAATGGGGGAAACAACATGGAAATAAAAAGGTACCCACATAAAGTATACAGAGAATAGCTGGAATTTAATCTTAGAAGGGATGGCTGTTGAAGCTGGAGGCACCAGGAAAGGCCTTCTGCAAAAAGTAGCAGTTGAAGTAAATTTTGAAAGAAGCCAGAGTTTCTAAGAGATAGAGATGAGGAAGGAAAAAATTCCAGGCATGAGAGACAGTCAGTGCAAAAGTGAAGTGTCTTGGGTGATGAACAGCAAGTTGGCAAGTGTAGCTGGATGTTAGAGTTTGTGAATGGGAATAAAGTATAAGAAGACCAGGAAAGATATGAATGGGCCAAGTTGTATAAAGCTTTAAATGACAGAGGGGTTTCTGTAGTAAGTTGCAAAGTTGTGAAGAACTTTAAGCACATGACAAATGGAGTTTATATTTGATCCTACAAGTCACAGAAAGTCACTGCAGATTATTGAGTTGGGGGAGGGGGTGAGACATGGTCAGACTTGTAGTTTAAGAAAATTTTGGAGGGGGCTAGGTGGTGCAGTGAGTAGAGCACCGGCCCTGGAGTCAGGAGGACCTGAGTTCAAATTCAACCTCAGACACTTAACACAAAAACTATCTGTGTGACCTTGGGCAAGTCACTTAACCCCAATTACCCTCCAAAAAAAAAAAGAACATCACTTTGGGAATCTACGGGGGTGGAGCAAAGATGGCAGCATAGAAGCAGGAAAACTCTTTGAGCTCCCCCCATAACCACCTTAAATACCTATAAAATATGAATCTAAACTTTAGAGCTACAGAACCCACAAAGTGACAGAGAGAAACAAAGTCCTACTGAAGGCAATCTGGCAGGCTGGCAGGAAGGGCCCGCAGTTTTAGTGCCAACCATCGGTGGTTGGAGTGGACTCTGGGAGAGTGGATCACCAGCAGCTGTGGTGGTTTCCAGAAGTATCATCCCATAAATGCCAAAGGCAAAGTAAAAGGTCAGTGTGGACTTTCAGGGAACAGGGGGACTGAGAGGTTGGTCTGGCTTCTGCCCCCAGGGCGAGAAGGTGAGAAGTAGAGGAGGAGCCATGCAGCTGCTGCCATGTAGATGTTTCAGAGCTCCTGGCCTACAGATTATAGGGAGACCAAGCGACTATTCAGAGGGGTAAATCACTCTTGCTTTAACCTGCTTGGATCTGAATCGCTGTCTTGGGTGGCGGTCCTGGGGTGTGTGACCAGGTGCCAGAGCTTGTGGAGGCTTCAGAGAGGGCACTCAACTAATGGCTCCAGTAGCTGCGAAAACCCCAGCAATTTGGGACAAAGCTCTTCTCTTTGGAAGCAGAGTTCTACTGTGGCAAAAAGCTCAAAAGTCAAGTAATTGAGTGGCAACATGAGCGAGCAAAGGAAGCAAAGCAAGCAGAGCAGTCAAACCTTAGATTCCTTTTTTGGGGACAAAAATGATCAAAGCATGCAATGGGAGGAAGACAATGAAGTCAGAACTCCTGCATCAAAAGCTTCCAAGAAAAATATGTACTGGTTACATAGAGGAGTTCAAGAAGGATTTTGAAAACCAAGTAAGAGAAGTGGAGGAAAAATTGGGAAGAGTAATGAGAATGATGAAAGAAAATCCTGAAAAGTGAGTCAACAATCTGACTGAAGAAAATAGCAACTTAAAAAATAGATTAACTCAAATGACAAAAGGGGCCCAAAAAGCCAATGAGGAGAAGAATGCCTTAAAAAGTCGAATTTGCCAGATGGAAAAAGAATTTCAAAAGCTCACCAAAGAGAATAATTCCTTTAGAATTAGATTGGAGCAAATGGAAGCTAATGGCTCTATGAGACATCAAGATACTATTAAACAGATCCAAACAAATGAAAAAATAGAAGGCAATGTCAAATATCTCATTGGAAAAACCACTGACCTGGAAAATAGATCCGGGAGAGATAATTTAAAAATTATCGGACTATCTGAAAGCCATGATCAAAAAAAGAACCTAGAAATCATCCTTCAAGAAATTCTCAAGGAAAATTGCCCTGATGTTTTAGAACCAGAGGGCAAAATAGAAATTGAACGAATTCACCAATCACCTCTTGAAAAAGATTCCAAGAAGAAAACTCCTAAGAATGTTATAGCCAGGTTCCTGATTTCCCAGCTCAAGGAGAAAATATTACAAGCTGCCAAGAAGAAACAATTTGAATATTATGGAAACACAATCAGGATAACACAAGATCTAGCAGCTTCTATGTTAAGGGATCGAAGGGCTTGGAATATGATATTCCAGAGGTCAAAGGAGCTAGGATTAAAAGCAAGAATCACCTACCCAGAAAAACTGAGTATAATGTTTCAGGGGAAAATATGATCATTCAATGAGGTGGAGGACTTTTAAGCATTCTTGATGAAAAAATCAGAGTTGAATAGAAAATTTGACATTCTAATAAAAGAAGCAAGAGAAGTATGAGAAGGTAAACAGGGAAAAGAAATCATAAGGAACTTATGAAAGTTGAACTATTTACATTCCTACATGGAAAAAT
>CM053589.1:13675162-13706428 GCA_028646515.1 Pseudochirops corinnae
GATTAATTGAATAGGAAGGGATGACATTTTAAAAATAAAATTAAGAGGTGAGAGAGGACTATAATGAGAGGAAATAGGGAGAGACAGAATAGGGTAAATTATCTTTTATTTAGGCAAGGGAAAACTGTTATAATGGAGGGGAAGAACAGGAAGACAAAAGGGAATGGGTCAATCTTACTCTCATTGAATTTGGCTTAAGGAGGGAATAACATACACACTAAATTGGGTATCTTACCCTACAGGAGAGTAGGGGGAAAGGGGACAATGTTTAAAAAAAAAAAAGAAAATCATTTTGATAACAGAATGCAGGATGGACTGGAGTGGAGGCAGGAAGAAAAACTGGAAAGGTACTGAAGTAGTCCAAGCGAAGGGGATATCAATGAAAGATGTGAAAGTGGAAATGACGAGATTTGACACCAGGTTAGATACGTGCTATGAGTTAGAGTAAGGAGTCGAGGACTGCACCAAGCATGGCTACCTGAGAGGATAGTGGAGCCTTTGCTAGTAACAAAAAAGCTGGGAAGAGGTAGGGTTTTGGCAGAAAGATAATGAGTTCTATTGTAGCATGTTGAGTTTGAGATGCCTACAGGATGTCCAATTCGTTTTGAGATGTCCCATAGGCAGTTGGTGATGCAGGTCTGTATCTCAGGAGAGTGACCATGGCTGGGTAAATAGATCTGAGTCTCCCCTGTACAGAGATGCTAACTGAGTCTATAAGGATGGGGAGATCATCAAGCAAGCAAATACAAAGGAAAAAGATCAGGGGCTAAGGACACAATCATGGGGGCAGAGCCAAGGTTAGTGAACATAACATGGACGATGATCAGCAGAGGACATATCAAAGTTGAGGATGAGAACAGACCATTAGTCTTGGCAATTCAGAGATCATTGGTAATGTTGAAGAGGGCAGTTTCAATCAAACGATGAGGTTGGAAGTCATCTTTCAGAGAGTTTAGAAGAGATTAAGAGAAGCAGAAGCACCAAGTGGAGGTAGCTTTTTCAAGGAGTTTAGCTGAGAAAGGGAGAAGCATAATGGGACAACAGCCAGGGTGGACAGTAGGATCAAATCAGGTCTTTTTAAAGATATGGCAGACCTGGGTATGTTTGTAGGCAGCAGTGAAAGAGTCGACAGAGAGGGAAAGACTGAAGATTAGTGAGATGTGACAGGACTAGATGACAGTGGCAATCTGCTGGAGAAGACGGGAGGGGAAAGTTTCAGAGGCAAATATAAAGGAGTTGGCTTCTCTTCATTAGAGCATGTAGGGAAGGAGGAGATAGTTGGAGAATATTCTGAGGGATCTGAGATGAGAAGAGGAGGCTTTCAGTGAGTGGCCTCAGTTTTTTTTCATGAAAGTGAGCTTCTCAGCTATCCTTTCCCTTCCTTTCCCATTGCTCCTATCAGATAGTTCAGGCTGATATCATCTCATGCTTGGACTACTGTATTATAACTGATTACCTTTCCCTGCATCACTGCCCCCTCCCCAATTTATTGTACACACCCATCCACCCCTGCCAGATAGATTTTCCTAAATCAGTATTTTATGTAATTTCATCATATTCCATTTCCATTTACAAAAAGATAGTCCAGCCTCTTTAGAATGGCATTCAAGGAAGGAAACAAGCATTTATTAAGTTTCTACAAATGTTATCTCATTTGATTCTCACAACAACCCTATTACCCCTATTTTACAGTTGAGGAAACCAAGGCAGACAGAGATGAAGTGACTTGACCAAGGTCACATAGCTAGTAAGACTGGATTTGAACCCAGGTCTTCCTGATTCCAGGCTCAGTGCTCTATCCACTGGGCCAAATAGTCACCCAGAATCTGAGAAATTTTATCTCCCACTACATTCTTACAAAAAGCCCATGTCCCAGCCAGCCTAGTGTACTCACTCCCTCTCCTGGATACCCTCATTGTACCACTGCTCACACCATTCTCTACATTTGTAATTCCACTCCTCTCTTGTCTATGGGAATTTTATCCATTCTCCAAAGCCCAGATCCTGTTTCCCTTGCTTCTTGAAGACTTATCTGCCTACTCCAACACAGTTATCTCTCTCATTTGGAGTCCTGTAACATTTATTATTTATACCTATATCATCTACGTCTATTTGGTTCTTCGCAGTATATGCTCACTGTACATTGTATTGCCTTAGGCATTGCTGCCTTATCATGGATGTGACATATATGTTGTTTCCCCAGTCCTGACTCTGGTTAAATTACTCTAGTAATCTAACTAGCATCAAAAAGCATGCTGGTCAGATTTTAACAGACTCCAGTGTGTGTGTCTCCTGGATCTCAGCCAAGTAGCCCTTATTCATGCTGACAATGTGGTTTAAAAAAGGAAAGGCTTCCATAAACACACAAGAATGTGTTTGACAGTCAAGGCTAAGCAATTTTAGGCCAGGGTCACCAAGGCAGCTATTTTAATTTACTGTACTCTGTATCAATTAACACGAGGGAGAAAAATGCCTTACCTTGCTGTTGGAACATCAACATGGTCTGTGGGGATGAGTGAACAGGTAGGGAACGAGTCCTTTGGACTGAGCTGTGAGTTCGACTTGGCATGCTGTTGCTGCCCCCGGGGTTGGCAAACCAGAGATTCTAGGACGAAAAAGGGTGTGCATGTGTGTATCTGCACATAGGACACATACAATTCTTGACAGACAGACAGACACACACCAAACATACACCAAATGCCAGGGTCAGGCAGGAAGCAAATGCTGCTAAATATCTGTGTTTGCTAAATTCCAGGGATACGTTTCCAGCTCTGTCTGTGGTATCTTCCCTGCTTATTTATAGCCAGAGCTTGTCCTGGTGCTTGCAGGGGTTTATAACTTCCATTCGCTTTATTTTTTTGGCTCCCCTAGACCTCTGTGTGAGACATGACTTTATTAGGGATTCTTTTCTCTCGGACTCCTTTCTATTCCTTCCATCCTCCTGCTTTCCAAGTAATAGGGAAGATCAGGAAATGTGTGTGGCAGAGAATTATCTCTACTTCTGGGTTTGGTTTTTAAATGCTCTGCCCTTTTTTTAAAATGAAGGAGCCAGAAAATCTAATCAGAGGGAGAAAATCATAGCTGCTCCACACACTAAGCTGGCATGTTTAAAACGACTTGGATTTCCTTTGCAGCAGATTCTCTTTGAATGAGTCAGAGAATGAGGAAAGTCTGGAAAGTGACGTTTGGTGCATCTAATGTCTCTTTTTTTGGTGATTCAGTTTGGCTTACGCTGTCCTCAGTCCATTTTGCTCATCTTGAATCCTTCCATTAACCTCTTGGACTTGACAAATTAAAACACAGTATTTCTACCCAGGTTTCCTTTGGTATCCCTTTGCTACTCCCCCAGGGGCCAATTAGACACAAAATTACAACTTAGTATATGGTTCAATTCCCTGCCCTCCCCTGCATTCCATCCCCCTCCCCCAAACAAACTGAAGGGACTGAGGGGAAGTTGTGGACTTATGGAGCAGTGGCTGGATAGAAGAGGACTCATCCTAACTCCCACGGAGAACCTCTAGTGCATGACGTGCGTGCGCACACACACACGTTTGTTTTTTACAAGGTAACTGGGGTTAAGTGACTTGTCCTGGGTCACCTAACTGGTAAGTGTCAAGTAACTGAGGCTGGATCTGACCTCAGGCCCTCCTGACTCCATTCATTGCACCACTTCACTGAGAAGATCTGAAATCTCCCCGTACACCACTCTGTGTTGATCCCAAGGGTACCTTGTCTGCCAAAAGGTCTACTTCTTCTGAATGTACTCCACAAAGGGGAAAAGAATATTCAGGTCCACCTGATCAAAACCTAGCTTACAAACCATAGGTAGTTGTATGCTGGTAAATACTTAACAAGGTTCTCAAAAAAAAATGCAAACATGACACATGACACACTTTTAAGTTTAATTTGCATTACTGCCATTTTCTGTCATTGTCTTAAGTCTGTATAATCAATAAAACAAAAACCAAGCCCTGATTTCTGAGGTGTAAAAGCTCACACTGAGAATTTGAAGATGAGCTGACGCTATCTAGCATGCCTCTATGTGTGTGTATCTTTACACACAAAAAGACCAAAAAAAGAGACGACTTTTGCACCTTTTCTTAAAGGCCCTGCCTCAAATGCGGGAGTTCCCTAGGTGAGGCTACTGTTACAAAGCAAGCTAGACAAATCCTCCTCATTTACTCCAGGGACAGGCCACTGTTGTTCCCTCCTTATGTGTGAAAAGTACAAAAAGGGCAGGCTATTCCCCAAGTCACTGGTAAAATGCCTAGTTTTCTTTGAGTTTATGGGAACATCTAGAGCCTTATGGGTAAGGGGCTCTGTAGCTTCTGTTTCTGCACTTTGTAAGCTTCCCCCACTCCAGAAGGGGAAAAAAGACAAGCTGAGAAATCCTGAAGGGAAACAAACCTGTCTTCCTTGTTTCAGGATGGTGGGGTTGGTTGCCGCACTACGCTGGGTAGAGCTGATGAACCCGCTGGTACCCAACAGACCAAGTCGGGCTGAAGGGAGATTCCTTGAAGGGATCTGGTACTGGCGTGGGTTCCGCCTGCCCATGCCGCCACCTACAGAACCTGCTGTTGGTAAGGAGTTTGACTGTCCAAAACCTCGACTGTCACAAAATGGAAGGAAAACCAGAAGAACATGAGACATTTCAGATCCCTTTTCCAAAATCTCAATCTTTCCCTGATTCTCTTCTTCCCCTCCTCCCCCTCCCATGAGAACCAGCATCAGGCAGTCATCATATTCTATTAATCTTGAGGATACTAGGAAGGCTTTCTGTGTAGAAATCAGTCTAACCTCTAGACATCCTGACAAGCCCAAACATTCACCCAGATCTACTCGGTTGGGTAATTAGGGACTTCCGGTTCTGACAATTTCTCCTCTGTGTTTTTAGCCCTGAAGAACTCATCCTCTTTCTGGTGAACGCATTCAGATTCTATGTGGTTACACAGCAGTGAGCAATGTTTTAGGAACCAGCACATTCTTTCCAAGAAGTGTCAGCTTTTATATTCAATACTGTTTAAATCAAAATGCTTTACCCCAGACTGCCACAAGATGGAATAGATTTGCTTCTTTAGCTATCTATACAAGATAGGCATATACTATTTTTGAAGAAACATCTAGAATTAGGGTTGAAACAGTTTTTAACAAGTTTGAGTTGGGGGGAGCTGTGACACTGTGATTTGCTAAGATTAATATTGTATTGGAGAAGCAAGAGAGAAGAATCTAAATTATCAACACAATAGATGCCTTAGGACATTTCTCTATTCCCCAGAATTTATTTTTCCTCAGGGGTGGGGGGAAGAAGAAACATAAACTCTGTCCTGAAAATGGAAAATTGGTAAACTTGTTACAGCTCATTTTCTGGCTCAGTAGCGTCCCTTTCTAGGGTGTTTTGATCAAGAAAAAAGGTACCATATATCCTATGACACATCTTCGAAATATCTCTTGTTTAAGTTCCCTCCCTTCTCTTCACTTACAACTGCCACCCTGGTACAGGCTTTCATTAGCTCACACCTGAACTACTGCAAAGCATCTTGGTTGGTCTCCCTGCTTCATGTCTCTCTCTCCCCACATGCCAACATATCTTCTACAACTGCCAAAGTGCTCTTCCTAAGCTGCAATACTACTCAACAAACCCCCATGACTCCCAATTACCTCCAGGATCAAATACAGATCCTTTGGTTTGTAAAGTCCTTCCTACTTTTCCAGTCTGTTTACATTTTACTCCTCTCCCCATGTATTCGGACACCTAGTGACACTGGCTATTTCGCTTTTCCTCATAAATGAAGGTTCATCTTCCAGCTCCTTGCTTTTTCCCTGGCTAGAATGCTTTCCCTCCTCTCCTACATCTCTTGGATTCCCCTTCTTTCTTCAAGACTCAGCTCAATCCCACCTACTGGAAGAGACGTCCCTCCTACTCTTCACTTCCCACCCAGTGCTTTCCTTCTGAGATTCCCTTGAGTTTGTGTATATCTATATATATCTGGTATGTCACATGATTATTTGGGTGTTGTGCTTCTCTACCCTACACCACCAACCTCCAATTAGAAAGTGAGCTCCTTGGACAGGAACTGTTTTTGCCTTTCTATGTTATCTCCAGTGCTGAGGGTAGAACCTGGCATGTGGCACGTTCTTAAATGCTTGTTGCCTGACTGACTCATATTCCATACTCAGAAGCCTATGTAGGAGAGGGAGAAGGAAGAATATTCCTGGTCTCTCTGGATTGTCTAATTTTTCCTTTCCTTTGTTTCTTAATGAATTTCGGTCACTTGGTAGTTGATTGCATTTCATTTACATACTCTTTGAAAGTCCTGTCCTAGCTATTGAGAGGTTGAAATAGAAAGAAAAAATGGTATAGAATGATGAAGGAGTTTAAGTTGACAGACAACCTAGCAAATGTATGTCCTGGACCAAATGATCAAAATGGCAGAGGGTCTGAGATTTATCATCACTGACAGTGAACTGCTCATTATTACTAGGAGGCATTTAAGTCCAACTTAAACAAAGAGGCTGTCTATAAAGAGACAGAGATGAGGGAAAAGTGATAGAAACACATTTCCTTCCTCTGTTGTTTCTCTTTTGCATCTCTGCTTTTCTCTTGTAACTCTCTAAAGATAATTAACTGATTTCATTGTCAAAATTAATGAGAGGTTAAATGTCCTAAGACTGTAAATAAGAGTCCATTAATATGGAATGTTGGGTAATTCTGGGAGAGTCTGGGATAAAGTTCACCTTTTCACTATCTATAAAAAGGGCAGAATTCTAAAGCAAATTGATAGAGGGAGGGCAAAGATTGCAGGGGAAATGCTGGATTTACTCATAAGAAACTTTTCAGTGCCTTAGCAGTGCTTATTGGAGGAGAAATCACATAATTATGAGAACTGGAAGGCACCTCCAAGAGCATCTTGTCCAACTTGTATGTATAAGGTTCCCCCACATAAGGACCTTCTCCTGTCAGAAAGCCTTCAGTGAGGGGAAACCCATTACCTCCTGAGGCAGCCTATTTCCTACATTGAGCCCAAAATACCTATCTGAAAATTCCACCCATTGCTTCTAGTTCTGCCTTCCGGAGATAAGCAGAAGAAGTCTGATTACTCTTTCACATGACAGCCCTTCAAATACTTGAAGAGAGCGAACATATTCCTTCCCTGTCTTTTCTTCTTCAGACTGGATGTCTCCAAATCTTTCAGCCCACTGTCATATAGCATGACTTTAAGGCACTTCACCATTGCAGTTGCCCTCCTCACCTTGGGATGCTCTACAGCTTAGCAATGTCCTTCTTTATATGTATGCCCAGATGGGAACAATTCGTTTTTGACATTATTTATTTATTCCCATTTAATATGTAAAATCAGAGTCTGATGATGAGTATATATCAATGTTTTCTTTTTCCTACAAGAAGTAGCACTTCATCCCCAATAATTCAAGACCATTATAGATGATGTTCAATTTATCTTCTCTGAAGTCCCCATAAGTGTGCTTCAAAATGCAATATTTGTCAAACTGATCCAAATTCAATTGCTGAAGAAGTTATATAAAACACAGGATCAAGAATTACTTCCCTCATTCACTTCATTCTGCAAATGCTAGCATTGAAACTGGAAAATCACAAAACTGAAATTCTTTAAATATAAGATTTGTTTTTCTAATTCAGATTGACCTTTCTTCCCTCCAATTAGTACAAAGGAATTAGATTTTTTATTATGTGAACAGATGTATTGTGTATGTGAATATATGCAAAAGATCGATCCTTGGCAAGACACATCTTAATATATATGTAAGAAATTTTAGACCTTTTAGGTAGAAATGTTAAGATGATACTGATCTTATAAATGTTTACTATGTAAGATAGGATTCTGATGATCTTGGTGCCTACATTATTTTTCTCTTGTTGTCCTGATACTTCATCCTCAACAAATGGGGAGGGGCGTTAACAAACTGAAAGCTCAATGAGTCAACAGTGTGACTTCTTTTTTTGGCAAGCAAAAACTAATTTAATCTTAAGTTTGCAATAAGAAAGACACAGTGTCCAAAAACATGGAAGATGATAGGACTCTAAAAAAACACTTCCTTCATCAGGAGACTGTTATTTTAAAACTTCCTAGCCCTCTGGAAAAGTAACAGTATTTATCCAATAAAATGAATCCATGTTAATGTTTCATAAATGCAAATATCGGGGCGGCTAGGTGGTACAGTGAAAAGAGCACCAGCCCTGGAGTCAGGAGGACCTGAGTTCAAATATGACTTCAGACACTTAACACAAAAAACTAGCTGTGTGACCTTGGGCAAATCACTTAACCCCAACTGCCCTACCTTCCATCCTCCAAAAAGCAAAAAAAAAAAAAAAATGTAAATATCAACACTTCAACTTTATAGAGGATATGAGGATAAAAGGTCTACTTCACCTGTGCAAGAATGAAAATCTCTAGAAAAAAGTCTTTTCTTTTTTTTCCTTTAAGAACTTAAAGTGGCTGTGTCCAGGTTACTAATGCCTCATATCTACATTCTTTAGTCAATTAATAATAATAATTTATATGTATCATTTTAAGGCCTCTTTTCATATGTTCTCTCACTTGATGATCAAGCATTTATTAAACACTTAATACAAGCCAGGCACTGTGTTAAGTGCTAAGGATACAAAGAAAGACAAAAACAACCCTAATTTTAAGAAAAGTGTCCAAGGATCAAGTAAAAATATTCCCCTTGGAAACGTTTTTCTTTCTGAAGGTGGAAGGGTGATGAGTTCATCTTTCACCATCTTGACTGAGATTCTTTTTCCTTAGATTGATTCGGCCTAAACCTGCTGTTTATCACCCTGGTCCAAGAATGATTCTAGTGATGTGGCAGTTCTGAGTGTCACATTTTAGGAAGGAAATAGACAAACTTAGGAGCACACAACCAAGGATAGTGAGAAACCTGCAGTCCAAGGAAGATCATTTGGAAGAACTGGGGATGCTTAGCTTAAAGAAGGGAATGCTAAGGAAGAACATAATAGACATCTTTGAATAAACGTAGGGTTGTCATGAAGAAGACCGATTAGTCTTGTTAAACTTGACACCAGAGATCAGAATTTGGAACAACTGTTAGAAATGGCGATGAGTCAGATTTAGGCTTCATGTTCAATTACAGAAGCACTTATCTATTATTTGCAAGGCAGGGTGCCCGGCACTAAGCATTCTAATCAGTACTTGCCCTCGAAGAACTTACATTCTACTGGAATGTAAGGAAAACTGTCTAACAATTATAGCTAACCAAAATGGAATAAACTGCCTTGGGAAGTAGTCTGTTCTTTCCAAACAGAGAACTTGAAATGAATGTTGAATGAATACTTGTTGAAAATATTGCTGGGGGAATTCCCGTATTACAAGCAAAGGCTGGACTAAGGGAATTCTGAGCATCTCATTTTTTGTGAATTTGGTAATCACAGAAAGTTTCAGATTAATCTTTGTGTTCCCCATAATTCATCTTCAAAAAAGCAATCGGATACCAAATTCAAACCCCTGAATTTGGTATCTAATTGCTTTTTGAAGCTGAATTATGCTTCAATGAGGTTTATTTTCACCTTTTCCTGAGGAGCTGAATTATTATCTAAAATCAAGAATGATACATCTCCAGTTTTAGACTGCAGCTCAGTCCAAAATAGAATAGCAGTGTTATGCTTAATCCAGCCATCAACTATAATTAGCTTGTCTGCAGCTAAAAGGAAAAAAAAAACCCTCCTACAACTGCACAGGCTGCTGGCTAAACAACACTTGGCTCTCCTTCACCTGTACATATTGAAGTGTTTTGTAAGTATTCATTAAATGGAGAAAATCTTGCTCAGGAAATCATTCTGAGGCACAAAGGACCTAATTCATGTCTTCCTCAGGGAACTCTCTCAATACTTTTCTCTCCACAACCCCACCCATTTAATGACTATTTTAGAACCTGCCATGAACAACATGTGATACTCAAGCATATTACTGTATTCGGAGCCCAAACCAGGCATGAGTCACTAAGGTAACTAACATGCATCATGATGAACGAAATCCCAACATACTTTCTTTGCTGTCGATAGCCTGATATGTCTAGAAGGGTTTTCCGAGGAAAAGACCGAAAGAGCTTCTGCACCTGCTGTTTCCATGACAACAATCTTTTTTTCTGTGTCTCTGTAAATGCCTGCAAAAGCAAATAGGATTTTTTTTATGGGTAATGCAGCTTGGCATAAGGGGAAAACATGCCATTAAATATGGGGAAACATTGGAGCCTGGTCAGCTTGTCTTAAAAGAAACAAAACAAAACCAAAAAACCCAGCAACAACAAAAAACTTGTGTCTAATGCAATACAAATATACTAATTAGAGAGTTTTATTTTGGCAACCACCTGTAACAAAATTCTGTATTTCACACAAAATATGCTTGGTAGGCTACAAGCATGAAACCTGCTAAAAATTCACATTCTTTTGGTTTTTTTAAAGGTTATACACCATCAAAACTTGCCCTCCCCCTCATGCTTTATTTATTAAACAGGAATGAATTGCAAAATTGATTTGTAATCCTCAGGCGTTAGTGGACTTCCTGCATCTTTAAGATCAATGGTAACTCTTTAACTTATCCAAATATCAATGTGGTATAACGCAGTATCACAATTTGTTTAAGCTTCAGGTAATTTAACATATTCAGTACATTTAAAGAATCTACCAGGCAAGGACATCTATCTATAGGTATAAATGGATATGGACCTCTATATTTCCCCTTCTTCCTCAACTTCATTCACCTGAAATGTATGGTCCTGCCTAAAGGCAGGTCAATGGCACTGATAGTTTCTTTTTCTTTTTAAAAATTAATCAACGTTCTTTTTCCATATTACACATGGAAACAATTTTTAACATTCATTTAAAAAATTTTTGAGTTCCCAATTCTCTCTCCTTCCCCTTCCCTCTTTCTGAGAAAGCAATCAATGTGATACAGACTACACATATGCAGTAATGCAAAACATTCCCTTATTAGCCATGTTGTGAAGGAAAACAGACCAAAAAAACCCCCTCCAGAAAAGTAAATAAAGTATGTCTTAATCTTCATTCAGATGTCACCAGTTCTCTCCGTAGAGGTGAATAGCATTTTTCATCCTAAGTACTCCGGAATTGGATTGCTGACAATAACTAAGTCATTCACATTTGATTATCATATACTATTGCTATGACTACATACATGTCCTCCTGGCTCTGCTCACTTCACTTTGCATCAATTTGTGTAAGTCTTTCCAGGTTTTTCTGAACCTATCCTGCTTGTTGTTTCTCCTAGCACAATACTATTCTCTCACAATCATATACCACAACTTGTTCAGCCATTCCCTATGGATGGGCATTCCTTCAATTTCCAATTCATTGCCACCACAATAAGAGCTGCCATACATATTTTTGTACATATAGGTCCTTTTCCCTTTTCTCTCATCTCTTTGGGATACAGACCTACTAGTGGTATTGCTAGGTCAAAGAGTTTGCATAGTTATACAGCCCTTTGGACATAGTTTCAAATTGTTCATCAGAATGGCTGGATGAGTTCACAACTCTACTAACAATGCATTGGGATGGTAACAATGTCATAATTTTTCCACATCCCCTTTAGTATTCACCATTTTCCTTTTTGGTCATATTAGCCAATCTGATAGGTGTGAAATGGCACCTCAGAGTTGTTTTACTTTGCATTTCTCTAATCAATAGTGATCTAGAACATTTTTTAATGTGACTATTGATAGCTTTGATTTCTCCTTCTGAAAACTACATGTTCATATCCTTTAACCATCTGTCAAGTGGGGACAACTGGGGAATGACTCATAGAATTGATAGTTTTTCAATGTGTCTTCCAATTAGTGCATATTATAGGCTACACCAATTTTAATCACACCATTTCCTATCCTGATACCTCTTTGCGCCATCTAAGTGACTCTAGGGTCTTAAGGGATTTTAGCAGCAGAACATATGTACTAGCAAGTTCTCCCATTCTCAGAGGCTTCAAGCATGAACCTGGTGCCAGACTGACTCTACTTTCTAAGAATCAACAGTAAGAATAGTAAGAACAGAGCCACATCATCAGGAGGTAGGCCCTGAAATGATGAATTCTTTGACTGACACCCCATGAAACAAAGATATTTAAATGGACCTCAATCCAATATAGCTCTTCCTTTTTCCATATCGACAGGGACAGAAAGGAGGGCATAATGGGCCAAAAGTCAAATAGCTTTTAGAAATCCATAAACATCAATTTAACTATAGGTACTTTAAACATGAGATCTCCGGTCTAGTAATCAATTAATTAACAAATTATAATGGAAAAAAACTGATAATATTGCAATAAAACTGGGAGACGCAATGTTATTGTATCTCCTTGGAGAGGTAAACAAAGGAATTGGAAGAGCCGACTCAATCATTCAAAGTCAACAAGAAACATCATTTAGTGTTAATATATACTTGATTCTCTCATCTTGTAGTGTTCATGACGATCATTTAAAAAAAGACAACTATGAATATAATTGTAGCTATGTGCTAACATCTGGGGCAAAGGATGAAAAGGGAGAGAAATTCTATGAAGATCTTAACCAACTCCTCCAAACCAAGTCAATATGATCTGAAAATAGGTATGCAAAGAGAAGGTGGCTTAAAAATGGGTTCGTTTTGAAAAACAAGAGGCCAAAGGTATGTAAACTATTACAAATCTCATAGCTGTAGACATCATGAACTCATTCTTCCTAAAAATCCGAAGGCATTGGACAAGGTAAACACTTAACATCACAGCAACGAAGTTGACTGTAATGAAAGGGATGGGAAACAATTGGTTATTGATGTGAGAAACAGATCCGAATCAGACATTTGTGTGCTATTGAACCATCAACTAGTTAGAGCAAAGATTGACACCAACATTACATTAAAAGAAGGGAGAAAGGTGAGAAGGCACTATGGACAACTGCAACAGATTCAACCTGTCTTTTTAATATTGTGTGATACTGGGTAATTCATTTAGCTTTTTTCTGTGTCTAAGTTTTCTCATCTGTAAATTGAGAAGGTTGGACTAGATGAGTTCTAAGGTCCCTTCTAGCTGCAAATTTAGTCCTAGAATAAAATATTTGATTTTCCTAATAATAGAAGTTATTCACAATTTAAAGGTGCATTTAAAATGGCCCCCCAAAGATGCTATTTTATACAAACATTTCCCAAGATAACAAGTAGTATTCAACAACAAATCATTAATATTCCTTCACAAATGAATAATTGATTTACCCATCACCTAGGACACATTAGATCTGTCACTTATTTAACGTAGGTATACGGGTAGTAGTGAGCCACTAAGGACATACGTGGTAATTAGTGAAAGCCATTTCTATAATTCCTCAATATTACAAGCCACATTAGAGTAACATAGGAGCTAGAGTCAGTACTCTTGGGCATTGACTTTCCATCGTTATTTTTACCTCCACAGTTTCATTTTCTACAGGCCAGAGCATTGTCCTGTAGAAGTGACTTGGGTATTAGCTATCATTCTTCCCTAGCTTTAATAGTTCTGGGTTTGGATGGGGGGGGACATGGCTATTCTCTTATTCACGTAATATGAGTCCTCAATTTTTTGCATAGGTAATGTCTCATGGACATCTCTGGAAACCCACCATTCTAACCACTCACCAGGTCTCAGGGTCAAACCAGTACTGTTAATGTCATGTTTGGAGAAATAAACATGTTTTCAAGACAGATGATTAAGAATGTTCCTGAAGCTGGTATGCTTGCATTCATGCTTACCAAGGGGCAAAAAGGCCCCATGGGGAGACAAATCATGAGATAAGGAAGTGGTAAGAAGCATTTAACAGATAGGGAACAACGTCCTAGGGCAATGAGGTGTTGGGGTACCAGAGGCAGTAGAAATAGAAAGCTTTGTCCTTCCTCTCATGGCCACTTTCTTACTGCTTTGTGAAAGGGTCAGTGCCCAAAGCCCCTAAGGAGGAAGGGAGGGAGTCTCAACATTGTCAACAACCTTCCTCTTCTCCAATTAAAGAGTAATGTTTACAGCCAGTGAAAGAGAGTCCTGTCTAAGGGAATCCTGTTTAGCCTCAGCTGGAATGAACAGTGTGTGCCACATGGGGGCCTCAAAAGGGAATGTGTATTTGGTAGGCATGGAATAACTTGGGGCTGTGGAAAATTATTCATACACATTCCTCCTTCTTGAACTAAAATAATAATAATAAAACTGTTAAAGAACATTTTCCTCTTTTAAAGTGGAGACAGGGCTCCTCCTCAAGCTTCCTGTCCATGAGTTACCCCTCCTGCAATCAGGATGTGTGCTGCTGGCATTAACACTTGACAAGCAAGAGCAGACTGAGAAAGGCTTGATCCTTATATTATTGCCATCTTTTTTGTGCCACGTAAGTGGTCAAAGAGAAAAAAAAAAAAAGAGAGATGAGACAGAGAAAACATCCTGATAACTAGGATCAGGCCAACATTTATGGGCTGGTATGTGAAGCAGGCATCACAAAGCCTGGATAACTTTTTACATGTAAGAAACTAGACTAATGTGTCCTATGAGATCTGAGCACTTGGAACCAGGTGGAAAAGTTTTCTGTATTCCAACATGCTGCAGGCTCAATTCTTATGAGTAGACACAGCGGGAAGGGAAAGCCAAACTCATTCCATCTCCTGTTTCCATTCTGTTGAAGAAACTTTTCCTCATGTCTGGAAGGCCCTCTTTTCCTTACCTCCACCTCACAGAAGCCCTAGCTTGTTTCAAAGCTCAGCTCAAGTGCCACATCCCATAGGATAATTCTCCCACTTTCTAATGTCCAACCCTAGGCTGCTCAGCCAAATTATTTTGTAGCCAATTTTTGATTTTTTTTCTTCTTCATATCATTCTCCCACAGTGGAGTATAAGTGCCTTGAGGGCCAGCGTAATTTTACTTTTACCTTTTTATCCATTCTGCCCTAGCCTATAATAGGTTTTTAACAAATACTTCTTGCAAGAAGGAATGAAGGCAGATACCATCATCCTAGATCTTTTGGAGGCTCAAGGTATCTCCGCTCCTCTTCTCACGTGCACTACCATGCCTTACCTGAGGATGTTCTGCCCAAAGGAAGGTTAATTTTGGTGTCTGAAATCTACCTAGACAACTTGGGGTTTACTGGATGGATTTCCTTCTCAAAGATCCAATTCACTCCATAGATTGGACAATAAGTTCCTCCCCAACACCACTTCAAGCTTATTTTTGGGACCCTCCAGGCTCAAAGGGAATATAAATGGCAACTGTTCCTCTTTAGGCCAGCAACCCTGAGGGTCTTCTCCTCCCAGTTTGATTTTTTTTTTCAATGAAAGGGACCATCCCTTGACTCACTTCTTAAAAAGGCCCATTTACCCAATGGGCGTTGCCTCACTCAAAGTGAGAACTCAGAAAGCTTTAGCTTTAAAGGGCCAAGGTCTTCCACTGCATCATGGGCCATCTCCAGTTGTCCTGATCTATATCTGGTCACTGGGCCCAAATGGCTCTGGAGGTGAAAGTGTGACTGGTTACTCTGCACAGCCTTCCCTCACTGAAATCCAATTCAATTGCAAGTCATGTTATCATCCCCCTGATGTCCCGGTCCTCCATGATGTCAAGGACCAACCACACAGGATAAGGGATCTCCTGTGTTTTAATCCAGAACTCTTTTATACACTTGTGAATGGCTGTAAACTTCTTGAGAGCACCCTGTCTAATTTCTTTTTTTTTTTAATAGACAGCACACATTTACAGACATATATACAGGCACAAAAGGAATCCAAAGCTGCAAGGTGTTTGAGGGGACACACAGACAGAGCTGGGAAAAGGAAAGTCCAGGTTACGGATAGAAGGGGAAGGTGAAAAGCACTATACATGACTTGTTTTCTCTATCTGGCTCTCTGGAAAGGTTTCTTTGTTCTGAAGAAACCATTAAAAAAAGACAAAACAGTTCACTGCAAAAAAAAAAAAGATTCTTGGAACAGTTCAATGTTTTAAAGAGCCACAAGTCTAAGTTCTTAATGTAGTTTCTTGATCAAGTGTTTGACAACTCGGGTTGAAATGATCTGGACTTTTTCAGACTGTGAAGGGGGAAGAAACGTGGAAAAGGGAGAAGACAGGTCATGAGTGAGGGCGAAATAAAAAAAACTAAAATTAAAGATCAAAACAAATTCTTTTCTACTTTGAGGGAAAAAGCAATGGGAGCATCAAGCATGGCAAAAAACTTTTGCTGGGTGATTTGGTAGAGAATTTAACTTTGGGCTTGACCAGAGGCCACAGATGCAGTGCCTGATGGACAACTGGTGAGTGCATGAAGGGGAATGAGGGAGTGGGAACATGGGGAGAGAGCTGGAATTCTGCAATTTTATATCTTCCTCCACATAACCCAAGGTTCTCAGCTGTCAAAGAGTTGGCACATCTATTGACATGCCATTTCATGGCTTATTCATTGTACATAGTCCTTTATAATCTCATTCTATGTCTACATCATGGAAAAACCCCACCAAGCTTGATTTATATGGTAAGGTAAGTTCGAAAGTGCAGAATCTGACACTATAACCTTTGTGGAAAGATTATAAAACCTTTAGAAATCCCAGCCTACCCTAGCACATATGGCCATCCACCATTCTTCCATCCATACATTCAGATATAACATGTCAGAGTACATGGATTCCATAGACCTAGGACTTTTTCCTCTTCATAAAGATTCCTCATGTATTGTATTCCCAGTAGGTATGTCCTCAACATATCTCAGTCTATTTTCAAAGGTTAAATACAGTTCTTGATTCCATGAGCAAAGGAATAGAATAGCTTGCTCTAAAATTAAACAGTTTTGAAAATAGTAAGGCGCAACTTGGGTTCTATGCTGACCACCTCCTGTTGATTCATTGCTTGGGGAATTTTTTGCAGAGTTAGGCATTCATTCTTAAATCAAATTTCTTTATTTTATATGAATTCTTGGACACTTCAGAAGACACGCTGAGTTTTTAGTTGGCCACAGTATTGTTCTAATAGGAAGAATATCAGCTTTACACGAATGTTAAGAGTCATTTCTAAATCAATATGTACAAGGGTCTCAAAAGGCTTGTTACTACTCACCTCATGAATTAGACACTTGTCTATGAGTTGTAAATAGGAACTTATATTTTCCTCATCGGGTCTAGAGACCAGGAGCTGTGTACACACTGCAAAGGGAAGGAAGAGGTTAGAAAACTGCCCATGTTTTTCTGAAATGTTAGTTTTGCCAAGGAAAAGGGAGGCTGGGGCGGGAGAAGCGCATGTGTGATTGTGAGTATTTTTATGCAAGCTTAATGAAACACGCAAAAAGAACCATAGTTTCTCCAGACTGTTAAGTTCAAATGAACTAGCAGAGCACTTGTCTAGAGCAACCCTCTAAATTAACCCAAGTTATACCATTCTATTTTGAGTCCTTTGCTGCTTAACATGAGATTAGAAACATGGTGGCTGTCTGTAATGCATCTAATTTGTGTCTTTGAAATGAGCTAACAGGCCATTCTTACTGAAAGGAAAAAACATCCAAGAACACAGTTTGGAGACATGGTTTCTCTCTCTCTCTTCCTCTCTCCTCTCTTCTCCCTCCCCTCCTCTTTTGCTCATTTTTATGAATGAAGTACATGCATTCTGCAAAGTCAAATAGGATTTTATTTCTCATATGTAGGAACTTGGACACCATATGTAGCTTTCTTAAAAACATGTGTAACTCTATGTCCTATTAAATTAATACTTTTCTGTTTTCTAGATGACATTATTTCCACACTGAGCAGTACACCAGATGAATGCTTTCAATGCTCTACACAACTCAGAACAATTGCTCAATCACAAAGCAATAGGTTAATAGTGTATTCAGACTGCAAAGTCAGTAAGTGCAAAAATGAAGATTCCCCCTTGTTTTACTAGCTTAATCTCTTTCTGCTTAATTCAATTAAATAATTCAATAATAATTGATTACCTAGAAAGTGCAAAGCACTAGGGATACAAAGGCAAAAATGAATGTCCCTCAAGAATGGCTTACGTTCTATTTGGAGGGGGGGAAGGGATGCAACAGTTAAACAGATAATTAAATAGAATTTGAAGAGGATGAGATTACTAATAACAAGGGGGATCATAAAAGGCTTCCCATATACACACGTATATGTATCTCTACATACATACACACAGGTATACATACATATATATGTATATACACACAGACACGTATGTATGTGCATGTGTATCTTTTACGATTTGCAGCTCAGAGACTCAGTGTTGGCACTGGTGGCAAAATAGTACCCAACGCGAAATACTCCCCACAAGACAGGACTGTGGACCTGGCCAAGCACAACCTAACACTTCGAGATGGGCAAAGTCAGAGGTATTACTCCCTACTCCCCAGCCACTTTCTCCAAAACCTGGCCTTGCCAGGGCAGCCTTGTGGAGCTCCTCCGCTACCCCACTCATTTATTAAACACCTACACTGCGTGCCGGGCACTGCGCTAAATGCCTATCGCTTGTGCTTTGCACATCCTGGGTACTGGAATGATAATTAAATCATCTCGGCCATTTTTCCTAAGAGGAGTGTGTTAATCTCCTTTCTGGCTCTACTTATTATCTCTGCTACTTTCTGGACCAAAGTATCCTTTCCTGGCCCCCATTCCCCTGTGAGTCATCTTCCTCTTACATTAGAGGGTAAGCTCCTTGAGGGCAGGTATTCTTTGCTTTTGCATTTTTATCACCAGTGCTTGGGACACAGTAAGAGTCTGATAGATGCTATTTAACTCACTCACAGACACTCATTCATTCATTTATTCATTCATTCAAATTGTCTTCTATGTACCTTCTGAAATAGCCAGAAACAAAAACTCCTTAAAGGAAAATGATCACTTTGGATTTTGCAAAAAATATTTGGTGTACAACATGTAGGAAGACTTTGGATTTACTAGGCATGTAAGTCAAGGCAATTTCCTTGCATGTGGGCTTACTATGAATGCATTCTCTCACTTTCATGAAATCTCTTCTCACTTAGACTCAGTTAAGCAATTACCCCTGCTAGAGTAGGCTCATTTTAAAATACACAGTGGCAAGTTTGGGTGGAGAATATAAAAACCATAGCTTGTGAGGAAAATGACAGTTGTTCTTAGGATGTTAACTTGGGGTTGGTTTCATACACAGAGATCTACCTGTTTTTGGAATCATTCTGTAAGAGTCAAGTAGTTTGTTTAAGAAACATTAAGGACTATTTGGTAGGGGAAACAGTGGGCAAGAGCATGGGGCCTGGAATTAAAAAGTCCTGAATTCAAATTTGGCCTAAGGCCCTTATTAGCTGTATGACCGTGGGAAAGTCTTAACCTGGCTGCCTCAGTTTTCTAAACTGTAAAATGGGCATAATAATGGTACCTACCTCTCAGGGTTGTTATGAGGATCAAATGAGATATTTGTGAAGCATTTAGCGCAGTGCCTGGCACGCAGTAGGTGTTTAATAAATGCTCATTTCTTTCCTCCTTATGTAAAAACGAGCCTTTATAAGGTATGTTTCTTTTGAACAAAAATCGGGTTCTTTAAAATTGCCTAATATTTAATATTAAAGATAAGAATGTTCCTTCTCTCCACTCTTAAATGAAAAGGAATGTTTTTGGATTTTTTTTCTTTCCATTTTTAAGTGACTGAAAGGACTTTTCTAATCTCACTGTCTTATTTCTGGCTGGAAAACTTTCCTAAATCACTTTACTCATCATTCTATCCCTCCCTCTGGTCTCAGAAGATGAGATGATGCTGCTTCTACTTTCTCTTCATTCGAAGCCCTTGTCTTCCCCCACCCCTTCCTTTCTATCTTTTGTTTGTCTCAATGTCTGTATGTATTTCTCTCTCCTTCCCCATCTTCTCTTCTCCCCTTGGCTTTTAGCCTACAAAACCAGATCTGGTTTTCCTGATCCTAAAAGGAAATAGGAAAAAAACCCAGATCAACAACAACCACAAACTTCTAGCCTTCATCCTCCTTGCACATATTCCCTTCTACCACCACCAAAAAAACCACAACCAAAACAAACTAACAAAAATCAAACCCCAAAACACACACACACACACACACACACAAACCCCAAACCAAAAACCTATCTCAAGCTATCATCGGATGGTTGCTTTGTCTTCCCTTTTGTGTCCAACTTCTAGAAAGAGTGTTGACTATCTCCACTTTCTCACCTCTGGCTCAATCTTCAACCCCTTCCCCTTGTACTTCTACTACATCGTTCTGCTTAAAGTTCTTGCTCTAAGGTCTCCAAAGACTTTTAAAAAAACAAACAATGCATCAAATTCAAAGACCGTTGTTGAGTTTTCATCCTCTACTTCAATTAAAAGCATCATCCCTTTACTCTGTAATGGATCCTGACTTGCTCGGTCCTGATCATAATACATTCTCACAGCGAAGGGAAAGTGGGGGGAAAAGGAAATTGGAGCAGAGAGGGGAAGAATGGGGATAGTTTAGTGACTGAAGTCCCCACCACCGTCAATCTCTCTATTTAAAGAAGAGATTTTAGAGGAAAACGTCTAGATTAGTCCCTCAGCATTTGAGAGAGAAATCCAAATACTCCATTCCTCCTTACTCCTTCCTATTACCCTAATACAAGGCCCCCCATTTACCTACTTCATGCAGCCAGAAGCAGAACTGTCACAGGAAAGGGGCGTGCTTTCTTTCAGACAGGAGGTGGACTATGCTATAAGCAGAAGGTGCCAATACCCTTTCTATTTTTTACTAACTTCTGACTTTATGACCATGGAGGAAGAAGATCCTAGAGGGATAGAATCAGTCTGAGGATTTTGTCTGTTTCTTAAATTACCCTTCTCAGAATCTCATACCTTGTGAGGTACAAATGACAAATACACATCCTTTTTCTGAAAGAATGAGCAATTGTCTCTCTCTATGAAGAGAAAAGGGGGATAGTACAGAGAGGGAAAGAAAGAGATAAAGAAACGGGAAGCAGAGAGAGATCACATTTCACCTTTTCCCATGACTCTTGTGAACTGTCCGGGGAGATCACCTTCAGGCAGAGGTGCCCCTGCAGATTCTCCCTCACAGCCACTCATGTGGTGCTGCTGGATTCCACCTCCTGCCGCAGAGTCCTTACACTCAAGGGCCTGGTTATCAGAACCTATCAGAGCAGGTTGATGACGAGGTTCTGACTCCTGGCTGTGTTCCTCTGTGTTCGAGCTCTGGGAGCAGTATGCTTTTATTGGAGTAAGTATCATCTGGTGCAATTCCTGCAGTGGGACACGCAGGTTGCCCCCTTCTAAGATGTCCTGAAAATTTAAAGATAAAAGACAACAGTTAACAACATGAGTTACATGCTCTCCATTTGAGCCATGCAACCTTTTGGTTTCACTTTTCTGTTTGGTAGAGAGGGAAATGAAGGGTATAGGGATTACTGTATTTCTGGAGCTATAGCAAAGGAAGAACAGCCACTGAAATACCCAGAAGAAGTGCATACGAGAAAAAAATCCAAGAAATAGAGCCAATAATAAAACTTTTGGCCCCAGATGTTTATACACAAATACCCAAAGCTTGGGCAAGAAGCCAGAGGAATTAGAGCGAAGAAAGACAAACTCAAAACTTTGATGTGGTTTGATTTGATTTTGTTGGTCTTAAGGAGAGGAGAGAGAAAAAAAAGAAAGAGAAGAATGAGCAGGAGAAAATAAAAATAAGAAAAGAAATGAGGAAGAAGGGGAAAGAGTTTAATATTTCTTATAATTAGGATATACCAGAGCAATGGAATACAATTATGGACACACGGAGAGCGGGGATCTCATGAACCTCATTTTTAATGGAATGAGGCAAAGCAGAGTTAAATGCACATTCAGCTAAATACAAAAATAGAAATTCTGAAAATCAAATAAAAGATACATAAAACTAAAAGCAAAAAGAAAATACTAAAGAATGGATGAGTAAGATTGGGGGGGGAAGGAAAACCCTAATAAAATGGGTGAAGCATTATCAATTTCATTTTTAAAGGATAGTGATAAACAAATTATCAAAATCAAAAATGAAAAAGGAGAACTCAAAGGAAATGAAGAAATAAAGGAAATTATTAGAAACTATTTTCCCCAATCATATGTTAACAAAACTGGATTTAAATAAATATATGAATATTTACAAAAATGTAAAATACCCAGATTAGCAAAACAAGAAATGATCTAATCTCAGAAAAAGAAACTGAAGCAGTTACAAATTATTTTCCAGAGGGAAAACACTCAGAAGAACCAAATGGATTTACAGGTGAATTCTATGAAAGAATAATGTCAATATTACATAAATAGTTTGTAAAAATAAACGAAGATGGCATTTTATCTAACTTTTGAGATAACTATGATCCTAAAGACCAAATCAAGTTGAGATAAATCAGAAAAAGAAAACTGTAAATTAATATATAATGAACATTGATGCAAAATGCTGAATAGAATATTAGCAAAAAGGTTACAGCAACATATTGAAAAGATTATTATATGTACACATTGTAACCAGGTTGCATTTATGCCAGGAATTCAAGGTTGGTTCAGTTTTAGGAGAACTATAAACATAATGTACATCATACTAGTAACAAAATCAATAGATGCAGAAAAAGCTTTTTTGCAAAATACGTTATCTACTTATGCTTTAAAAAAAACACATTTGAAAACACAGGCCATGTGGACCTTTACTTAATATAGTAAATAATATCTATTTAAAACAAAGAACTAGCATCATATATAAGAGAGAAATGCTAGAAGTTTTTCCAATAATATCACTGGTAAAATAAAGATGCTCATTGTTGTTGCTATTATTTGATATGCTAATAAAATTAAAAATTGTTTTAGTCCCCTGAAATAGTTTATTAATTTAATGCCATACCAATCAAACTAATAATATATTACTTTAATACTAACAAAACTTACCTGGAGAAACAAAAGGTCAAGACTCTCAGGGAAAAAAAAAGAAGAAAAAGGTAGGAAGGAAGGAGTTTAGCAGTGTTTAATTTCCAACTATACTATAAAGTAGTGATCATAAAAACTCTTTCATATTGGTTAAAAAAAATAGAAAAATTGATCAGATTGGGTAAACAAGAACTAAAAGCAACTTGACATAATAACATAGTGTTCAATAAACTTAATAATCCTGACATCATTGTCACAAATGCTAGAAGGGAAAGAAAAGGAATGAAGTCTCTAAAGAGTAAAGATACATCAGAGATCACTGATGAACTCCAGATATGGAAACACTGACAGGTAACAGGGTGAATATAAAAGTGATAGAACAGAGATCTGGGGAATTAAGGAATCTTTTTGTAATGGTGATGGAAATTTGAAAATCTTCCCTGCCCCCTAATAGGTTGAATGTAATCACATGGAGCCTGTGGTGGGAGAAACATGCTGAAGGGCAGAGTGGAGCCCACAGGCAGCTGGGAGTCAGAGCAGTTAGACAGTGGGAGAGAGAAGACATAGCCAAGGAGACAGGCTTGTGAGTGTTTGTTTGTCCCGTGCTGTGACAGCTAGGTTTTTAAGTATTTATTTGTGGGAAGGCTAAAGGATGGTGTGGCTTCCTGCTGTGCTATGGTGTATTAACTTCTTCGTTACTGTGATGGATTTGATTTTCTGGTGTTGGGATTTGGTTTTCTGGTGTCTGAATAAATGTTTTGTTTCTGTCTTATTTATGGAGAGTCTATTGTATTTTGCAATTGAGAACTATGATGGCATATTCATGATTGCTGTTGGCACTGTGAATATTGCTTTGGCACTACAGTTGTTTAGGGATGGAATACCTTAATAAGAGATAGTAAGGATCAGGTAGGATTTATTCCAGGAACGCAAGATTGGTTCAATATTAGGAAAACTATCAGCATAATCGATCATATCAACAACAAAACTCATAGAAACCATATGATTATCTCAATAGATGTAGAAAAAGCTTTTGATAAAATACAACGCCCATTCCTATTAAAAACACCAGAAGGCATAGGAATAAATAGAGTCTTCCTTAAAATGATAAGTAGTATCTTTCTTGTTGTTCATTCCATTTGTTATAATTCTTCTTTACAATCTGACTGATATTTAATGTGAAAGTATACGTAGAACCTATATCAGATTGTATGCCACCATGAGGGGTAAGGGGGTAAGAGAGGGAGGGGGAGAAAATTTGGAACTCAAAAACTTATGGAACTGAATGTTGTAAATTTTAAGTAAATAAATTTTAAAAATAAGAAAATTTGATAGGAAAAAAAAAAGAGAGATGGTAAGAAGGGCTAACCAAATATAAAAGGGCTTTAAATTGAAAAGGGAGAAGGTGAAACCTGCTTACATATATTGACCAAGCTAGTTACCATTGACATTTACCTAGATATCACTGAGATATTTTTGTAGCAGAAACTTTGCCTGCATATACCAAACAAGCTAGATACTGAGTTACTGAGAATAACTACAATGCAGGAATAATAGCAGTAAAGAGTCCTGGAAATTCACAGGAGAGAAAACTCAAAGAAATCAGTAAAAATAAAAACCATGGCCTCAGATATAGATTTAATGTAAGGAAAAACTTCCAAATTTATACAAAAGTGGAAGGGATTGCTTAGGGAAATAATGAAGGTCTTTAACCAATCTCTAGTCAGCGGTTCTCAACCTGTGGGTCGCAAACCTTTTGGGGGTCAAAGGACCCGATGGTCTTAAGAACCAAGAGACTGCTCCTCTATCTGTCTCCAGGCAGGTCCGCCCACATGCAGATAAGCCCACATACTAGTATTAAAGGGTTAGGTTGGGAAGGTTGAGAACCACTGCTCTAAATGAATGATAACAGGTAGAACTTCATTCACAAAAGGAAAAGTAAAGATCAAATCAAGGAATTAAAAAGGAACAAGATTAGTTATTAGGTTATTCATAATTTGTAGTTCTCAAATTTCTTTGCAGTAGCAGATACTATATGCAGGTACAGGCTCTGGGAACCCCCTAGAACTCTGAATCTTCCCATTTGATGAGGCATTTGCCTGAGGCCATAAGTCTTTCATTATAGCTCAGCCCAAATCTGTTACTAGTCTAGCCCTCCCCATTGTCCAGCTAGGCTCCACCCTTGATTCTCTTAAAATATCTATACCCAAATCTGTTCCATTGTCTCATCTCCAGGTAGCCTCCAGCTGCTTCCCACCCTCAATCTCATTACTGGAGTCTGATCTCATTTGACTCTTCCTGAAGACCCTCCCCAAACTCCTCCTCTAGATCATCCCTAAATTCCTCCCACAACCTTCCTGTATATAAAAGACCCCATCTTGCCACCTTGAGAAAAGAAAGCCAGAGAATTATCTAGCTCAGACTCACTCTGAGTCAGATGATTTTTACCCACTTGCCCAAATGCAAGTGTCACAGATACAGAGGCTCCTTAAGAGTCTACCCATTATGGCAAATCTTTAATAAACTTTGCTTTCCTTTGGCTGAGAGAAGACTTGAATTGAATTCATTTGGCAGGACCCGGCATGTTGGTATTTGTGTACCCCTAGACCTTAAACCTCTACATTATATAGTTCTCTGACCTCATCACTACTACCAAAAAAAGGAATCTATCAATTAACTACAGGAGCAGTGCAAAATATCACTAATGTGTAATAATGGCCATCTTTGCAGATAGGTGGGAAAAAAATCTTTAGCTCTGCAAAAACTTGTGCACTAATTCATGGATTTTCTTTTTGCTTAGCCTAAAGCTTGTAACTTTTTCCCTGGAGAGTATTCCATAACCTTAGGCTAAGAGACTATCGACCAGTAAGCATATCTTTATTATAAATACTCATAAAGCCTCCCACCATTTTTATCTTTTCCCAAGCACGAATTTCAATGAAATCTTAACCACATGGAAATTCAAAGGAGAGGAAGCATTTATTAAATTGTTTTAAAGCCAATTTATTCCCTCTGGGCCTTAAGACATGGGCTGAATTTTCTAAATTCACTCTACCAATGAATCTATCAACATGTATTTATTAAGTGCCTACTACATGGCAAGTATTTTGCTGGGTACCACCTATACAAAGAAAAAACCAATGAATCAATCCTTACTCTCAAGGTGCTTATGTTCTAACAGGAGATAATATGTGTGTATGTGAATTTATGCAGAATAAATGTAATATAAATATAAGGGAGTTAAATTTAAGGTAATTAAGGAAGGCGTTGGAGTTGGGGGGTTTCATGTAAAAGATGGTGCTTGAGTTTGGTCTTGGAGAAAGGAGGGGGTTTTAGGAAGCAGATATGAGGGAGGGAAAGTAGAGAGAACAAAAGGCACAGAGATAGGAGATGGGGAACAGAGAACAGGTGGATTTGGCCAGACTAAAAAGACCCAGAAGGGGAGTAACTTCTAATGAGCCTGAAAAGATGGGCTGTGATCAAGTAGCAAAGGATTAAAAACAAAAAAAAAAGAAGAATTTATATTTTATCTTAAAGTCAAAAGGGAGCTAGAGTTTGTTGAGTAGGAGAGTGATCTCATATGTACTGAAAAAAAAATCACTTAGGAAGCTGAGTGGAAGATGGAATTGAGAGCAAGGAATATGGTACTCTTGATGAGGTATAGGCTCCGGGAACCTCCTTGAATCTTCTCACTTGATGTGGTGTTCACCAGAGGCCATAAGCCTTCCATTATAGCAGTTCCCAAATCTGTTACCCTTAACCTAGCCCTAGACCTCCATTGTCTGTTATCTTCAGGTAGCCTTCAGCTTCTTCCCACCCTTAATCCCATTCTCTTGGTTGGGAGTCTGACCTTTAGTCATCCCAGACCCATCAGGATCCTCCTTAGACTACTCCTCAAGATCCTCCCTAAACCCCTCCTCCCAGACTACTAGACCACCCCTAGATCCCCGCCTACAATCTTTCTGTATATAAGATTCATCTTGCCTCCATGAAGGCACTCAGATTCTATCTAGCTTGACAAAGGCTCAACGTTTAATCTGGTCCACTTGCACTAGTGATATGAATGCTCAGACTCCTTAAGAGTCTACCCAATATGGTGAATCTTTAATAAGCTTTCATTTTTTTTTGACTGAGAGAAGATTTAGGTAGAATTTATTTGGGCAGGACCTGGTGTGTTGGTCTTTTGGGTCCTGAGAACCCCTGAACCCCAAACCTCAATACCTTCACGCTCAAACTAGTGAATTTGATCCCCAGAGGGGTGGTTACTAGGTCAAAGCTCAACTCCCAAAACCATAGCTCACAAGACCCCAAACCAAGGTTCTTTCTATTAACAGTCAGATAAACATAATTAATTTTTAGTAAAGGCATTTACCAAGTTGGCACACTAAGAACAGCAGCTAAAAAAATATCCTTCCATAAACCTGAGGCATATTATCCCACAAATACATGAAGATAGAGGGCACAAACATATTGAGTACAATGTTAGTGGGGCAAACATTTAGGGAATATATGTATCTAGGGCAACTTGCAACTCCAAAACTACAAGATCTTTTCTCTCCTGGTAGAGCCTTGAGAAAGCCCCCACCCTAAGTATATCTTCTTTTCTGGGTAGGTGGTTCAGCTGAGTTCCCAGGGTCTGCTTCCCTCTGCAACTTGACTATTTATTGCCAGAGCTAGTTCTCTCTTTATTCTATAGTCGGCTCTCTTGTCAGCTGCCAGAGGTCCCACTCATATAACTGAGGAAGCTGCCTCCTTCAAGTTACTATCTCTGTGGTATCCCTGCCTATTTGGTATATGGATTTCTGCTCCCTGGTAGTTGCAATGTCTCTTAGTGGTTAAGAAGCTCTATTTTAAAATGACTCATCTGATTTAGTCGAAGGGAGGAAAAAGAAATCTCTTCTTCCCTACTCAAGAATGGTTCCCTCACAGGGTTCAGGTTCTTTCTTCACTTCTGACTCCTGGCTTGCATTAACTTAAAATTGATCCTCAAGCTATCTTTCAAGGGACTTCAGAGATGTGGCCACCTTCCATTAGCCAATGAGGTTGCCTCTTCTGATTCACTCAGAGAAGGCTCACACTTGTAAATGCATCACCAGTTGTTACTGATTGACAACTAACATAAAAATGGACAAGGGACTTTTTTTTATAGAACTAGTGAAAAATCATAATGCAAATTAAATGTAAAAATAAGTACATAAAAATATTAATGAACACCATAAATGTAAAGGGGGTACCCAGGTGGCACAGTGGATAGAATGCTAGGCCTGGAGTCAGTAATACCCAAGCTGAAATCCAGCCTCAGACACTTATTAGGTGGGTGACCCTGGGCAAGTTACTTAACCCTGTTTGACTCAGTTTCTTCATCTGTAAAATGAACTGAGAGGGAAATGGCAAACCATTCCAGTATCTTTGCCAAGAAAAGCTCCAAAAGGGGTCATGAAGAGTTGGATATGACTGAAAAGATGATTAAGCAACAACAGAACTAAAAGAAAAAGCTGGAAAGTTACTATTAAAGCTATCAGGCACAAGGCACAACACTCCCCCCCCTCCCCCCCGAAAATGATCAGTGGAATGGAATGGATTCGAAAGACAGCCAACCAAATTTATGCAAATGATTAGTGTTTGATGAATCTTCAGAAAATAAAATTTAGGAAAAGCATTCATTATTTAATAAATGTACTTGGCAAAAATGTTGTTGATTCTCCACTTCCAGTTTCTGTGGCAGGAGTAGACAAAGCAGCACTGACTGAATAAGCCGTATGTAGATGACTTACACAGAAGCTGAATTCGGGGTAGAGAAATTTGGCCAAATTTGGGAGAAAATTGATGAAAAATTGAAGAATAGCATTCTACAATCTCAGATATAGGTTTAGACTCCACCTTAGGGATGAAAGATAAGGATCAAAGATAAGAAGGATTATAAAGGGTTAGGGAGCAGAATCTGAAGAGGCAAATTCAGGAAAAAGGATTGAGTAGTCTCTGGTAGGAGGTAAGGAAGATAAGGTAGGCGGAATAAGCAGAGGATTAAACAAACTGATGGAGTAGATTGCCGGGTGGGAAAACTGGTGAAACAAGCGTACAGTAGGAGGAATGGGGAAGTGGGTGTGGTGGTGGTGGTGGTGGTGGTGGTGGTGGTGGTGGTTGGTTACTGTCCTTCCTTATCAGAGAGAACCAAAATGACATGCTCACTAGGCTAGAGTCGAGTTAGAGTGTGTCAGACTGTGGGTGATCAAAGTAGTAGGAGCTCAGAATGTTCTATCACAGGTCAATCACAAATAGTTCACACGAACATTTAGGGTGGATTCTCTAAATCTGTGCATCTTGCATTTCTTTTGAGCTTTGTTCACAGTACCTCATCTGATGTAGGCATGCCATGCTGAGAGGTCCTGTGCCAATGCCTCCCATGTTACCCAATCAGTTCCAAAGTTCTTAAGAGAGGCTTTGAGAGTGGCCTTATATCACTTTCAAGTGGGTGTGGGGTGGGATCCACAAGTTAATAACAGTTGGGTAGCCCTTTAAGGTTTGCAAAGCACTTTAAAAACATACATTTTATCACTGCAACAAACTGGGGAGGTAGGTACTATTATAACTCCCATTTTATACAGGAGGAAGCCCAAGATGAATGAAGTTAAGTGACTTACCTAAAATCACACAGCCAGTATCTGAGGCTGCATTTGAACTCAAGTCTTCATGACTCTAGGTTTAGCATTGTTCTCCACCATAACACCTCCACCAGTCTTTCCATCTATTTGTAAGCTATTTAGTTACTACTGTTAAGTTATATCATTAACTACTCTAATTATAAGTTACTGAGAGATAACAATTGGCTATAAATTTTAAATAAGTAGAGTTGAGATATAAACATTCTGATAGAATTCAAAGAAACAAGACTGAAAATCTTAAACTTTATAGAGAAAATTATGTATTTGAGAAAAGGAATTTGGAATCACAATATATCCCATTTATCTGTGAGCATTCCACTTGGGTAAAAGATTGAAAGGTTAAATTTCTTTTAAAGATGTCTAGAAAAGATAGAAGAAAATGTAATGAATATCTTAATTGTGGAATGAAGAGTAATTTATTGTGGTTTAATGCGTGGAAGAAAGTACTGAGGACAAGACAGATATATTGGATTAATGTTTTCCCCCAGACATCAATTTCTTCTTGTACAGGAGCACTCTCATGGAGGAAACTTCTGCCAAAACACGTTGGCAACAGTTACACAACTTGTCCTCTAGAGTTTCCTGGGGGCACTGAGAGATTAAGGTACTTTCTTAGCATCCTAAAGCCAGTTTGTGTCTGAGGCTGAACTTTGGGGCTGATTCTCTTAGCAAGGCCATGTTAACTCTCATGCTGGATTGTCAAAAGATTTTTAAAAATTCTGTACAACTTAAAAGAATATAATTCAAAGAAAAACAACATATTGGGGAAAATATTTATGGCAAATTCGATGAATAAAAACTTCACGTCTAAAATGCTTTTTAAAAAAATCACTATTGTTAATCACAGATCTACTTTGACTAAATGGTTAAAAGATGGTTGTTCGGTTGTGCCCAGCTCTTTGTGATTGCACTTGGAGTTTTCTTGGCAAAGACACTGAAATTTCCTTCGCTGGCTCATAGTCCAGATAAGGAACTGAGGCAAACAGAGTTATGTGACTTGCTAGGGTCAACCAGCTAATACATATCTGAGGTCAGATTTGAATTTAGGAAGATAAATCTTCTTGACTCCAGGCTGACATTCACTATTCACTTTGCCACCTTTTGCTGTTGTTGAGTCATTTCAATTGGGTCTGATTCTCTGTGACCACATTGGGGTTTTCTTGGGTAATCAATACTGGAGTGGTTTGCCATTTTCTTCTCCAGCTCATTTTACAGATGAGGAACTGGGTCAAACTGGGTTAAGTGACTTGCCCAAGGTTATACAACCTAAGAAGTATCTGAGGCCAAATTTGAACTCAGGTCCTCCTAACTCCAGGGCCACCGCTCTGTCCACTGCACCACTTAGCTGCCCATAAATGGTAGAAAGATATGGACACTCTTCATAGGATCGTACGAGTTAAGAGCTATAAGGGACCTTATAGACATCATGTCCAATTCCCCTAAATTTACAGATAAAGAAACCGAGGCAGAGAGAGATTAAGGACTTGCCCAGTGTTGACAAGAAATACTAAGTCAGGGGCAGGTAGGTGGCACAGTGAATAGAGCACCAGTACTGGAGTCAAGAGGACCTGAGTTCAAACCCAGCCTCAGACACTTAACACTTACTAGCCATGTGACCTTGGGCAAGTCACTGTTACGGGAATCTAAAGATCTTCCCTGCCCCTAGGCCCTTTGCTGAAGTGGCTACGTGACTTTGAGGACCCTTGGATAT
>CM053589.1:13706928-13788028 GCA_028646515.1 Pseudochirops corinnae
TTAATAAATCTCCACGTACCCTCCACTTAAAGCACTTTAGCACTTCTTATAAATAAAGGCTAAAAACATCATGACCTTTGGGATTTTCTGGAAAACCCAAGTTCAAAGAATTTAGGACTTTTAACTTGTTTTGGAATCCAGCCCTGAACATACCAGAACATGTATCTACAAGTAATATACTGGTAATTTGTAAGAAAGAAAATTAAGCAAATTAACCAAATGTGTATGTTTAAGGTAAATAAATGAATTCAAGTCAGTATGTGGGAAAGCAAAACTTGCCTCTATATTAATTCCTAAAGATGGTTGTAACTAGTCACATAGTACTTTAATTAATTTAATTAGGTCCTTTGTGACCTAAGATTTCTTCTAAAGGAAGAACTCTGTTTACCTATTCATTTTATGGATAGCAAAAGGAATGCTGAGAAATTTATTGAGCCAAGATCACGCTATTAGTGACAGACCAAGGATTCTAATTCAGGCTTTCCAACTCTAGATTCAACACTTGTTTCCCTGTACCATACTTTTAACCACCTGAACCAATTTCAAGAGCAAGAGACTCTTTCTTTTTTGCAGTGGAAGAAAGGATGTGAAAATACTACACAGGATCAACTTTATCTAAAGCAGCGGTTTTTAACCTGTGGGTTAAGTTCAATTTAAATACATCCTGCATATCAGATATTTACATTACGATTCATAACAGTAGCAAAATTACAGTTATGAAGGAGCAATGAAAATAATTTTATGGTTGGGGGTCACCACAACATGAAGAACTGTATTAAAGGGTTGCGGCATTAGGAAGGTTGAGAACCACTGATCTAAAGGCATATGGGTAGGTCAGTGGCTAGAGTTCTATGCCTGAGGCTGGAAACATTCATTTCTCTGAGTTCAAATCTGACCTCAGATACTTACTAGCTGTGTGACCCTGGGCAAGTCGCTTATCCCTTTTTGTCTCATATTTTCCTCATCTGAAAATGAGCTGGAGAAGAAAATGGCAAACCACTCCAGTATCTTTGCCAAGGAAATCCCAAGAGTTGGACATGATTGGAAATGACTAAATAACATAACTTTATACTGATCTTGTACACAGAAAGAAATAATATGTGTAACGTACTTATTACAGTGTCAGGCATATAATAGGCACTTACTAAATGCTTATTCCCTTATAAAAAGCTAACATCAGAAAATAGTTGCTTAAAGTAGCTGCAGATTTCAGCACAATGTGGGACAAGTCTTGTCCTTGGTCCTAGCCCTTCTCAGATATTTTCTACCAATTTAGCTACAGGGGCTGTTTCTGATTTTGCTACAGCCTCTTAATTTAATGCAAGCTTCATGTTTCAAGATCTGGTACTGTGCTACCAATCACATGACACTCAATATTAACCAGTAATGAGGATGACTGTGATCATATATAGCAACAAAATGGAAGAAAAAAATATTTACCCAACACACATCTGGTTTAAACAAGTACGAACTGCACTTTCCACCAGGATGTTAAAGAGAAGAGAAAAGTTCAGTTTCCTGCTTTCTCCGAGGGTCTACTTCCAGTAGACCACTTCCATTCCTTTCTCAGTATGAACATCACCATTATTTCCAGGCACACAAAATGTGTGCTCCAGAGTACACCAACTTTCATGTGGGCATTTACTGAAAAATAAGGAGCAGGAAAGCAGACAGGCTAGTGCTGATTTTTGAGTCCAAAAGTTGGTCTATTAGGGAATGAAATAGGTGACCATCAAGTAGCAGTTTCTGATGGTTCTAGGGAGAGAAGGTGGTAAAGTCAATTTCCATGTAAAATGAAAGAATGAAAAACACTGTTTATTTGTGGGATCTTGAATATCTTCTCTCTAAGAGAGACTTTAAAAAGCAGTGTTTGCACATCTGAGTCACATTATCTGGACCAAGACCTACCTAGTTGATACAGTAAAGAGTGATTCAAACACAGAGAAAAAACTTAGCTATGTACTTATTTTGAGTAAGAAAAGACTAATTCATGAAAAACTAAATTCCACTATGGTTAATTTTTACTATTTTTCCGAGAAGACAGAAGCTTTTTTCCTGTAAATTTGGAGATCCTTACAGACTCTAATAAAGATTCTTTGTTATTCTTATAAATTCGGTACATGGAAAAATTGCAAATAGAAGGTAAGCGCACTGAGGTAAACAGGAAAGTAGCTTAAAAATAATACTTGCAAAAATTATTAGGGAAAGAGCGGGAACACATATGTATATGTTTGTATACACACACACACACACACACACACACACACACTTCCCATCAAACTTTCAAAGACAAAAGCTGTGTCTAGAGGCAATCCAATTTGTTTCCTATTTCCTCTTCACACCAGTACACAGAAAACTTAAATTCATTTAAAGATTTTAAACTGACATTCACACATTGAAATGAGAAACATCACAGGACCTTGGGTTGAAGATATTTAGGGGTCACTTCTTCAGTTACTCTGTGAGAGAATTATCTAAGAACTAATTAAAAAACAATTTATTAATAAGCTGCCTTCCCCATGTTGGAGTAGGGTATCACTCATTCAATCACTTTAAGATATGTTGCTATGTTATTCAATCTGCTCACTGGGGGAAGTAATGAGTCCTATTACAAGGAAATGGTGCCAGCCCAGATGTAAATGTGCTTTTCCTACAAAAATAATCTTTCTTATTCTATTCTTTTCTTTTTTACACATACTTGACTATACATTTTTTTCACTTACTCTGTTGATGAGGCTTTTATAAATACTCTAGTTCAAATCTTTCACATAAGTTTGGGGAGAGAGCTGGAAGAGAGAACGTGGAGATGAAGTCATTTATCCCCTAGAGTGCCCATTTGTAAGACCATTCTCCCAACACTGTTTAAAAAAAAAAAAATAAAACTAACACACACACACAAAAATCCCTGGATTTGCTAGACTGCAAAATCTAGCAAACCTACACAGGGTGTTTGTAGACTCTCAGTAGCTTTGCTCCTTGAACACTTATATGCATTTCTTCATATAAATTGCTATCCATAACATTCATTCAGTACTTCACACCAGAACAATCATACATGAGGTCAATATCCTTGCTCCACTTTTACAGGACTGATGGTCCAGTGCAGGGTGATAAACTTCCCCTTGTATAAAAACCAAATACTGGCTTAGTTAATTAATATTCTTTATTACCTGTTATTCTATTACATTAAGTTACATTCCATTATTACCTACCTTCATTAGGTAGGTCAGAGGATTTCTACAAAACAGTCTTACAAGTTAAAAGGGCAGACTCACATTTTCTTGGAAATATGATTGTAAGATAATGAATCCTCCTCTCCCCCCCTCCCCATACCCCACCTCCCACCTTTGGAAGGTAGTCAAAAATTATTGCAATTGTCTGATTTCTTAAAGCCATTCAATAACCCTGTTTCACAAATAGTCAGGCTCAGTTGAAGAACTGTAGCCAACACCTGGTACTCAGGTTATTCATGATCCAGTTGAAAAGACAATCATATTACTAATTAGTGCACTATCATGAACCTAAGGGTACCTCAGACTCATAGATAAGATACCTGAGCTGCAGTTGACTCTAATAAGCTCCTTGAGGATAGGAAATATTTTATGACTTGTATTTACATTCCCAGGGCTATGCACATGGTTAACCCTGAATAAATGCTTGTAGTCTTGGACTGGAATGGATGGGTAGTTTGGGAGAAAATGTTGTATGTTTCCCTAAGAATGGTTAAGAGGAAAGAATGCCAAAATAACCCTTTAGCTTTATGGTCAGTGTCCTTCAAAGTCCAATTTTTCAAGACCCATTTGCAAACAACAGAAAAAAACAAAAAGATCTTTCACATGATAAAGGAACTGCAATCTGGAACATGGTAGAAACATCAGCTATCACACACCTCAGGAACAGCACTAGACTGGATGACCTCTGAGAAAAGACTTCAGCTAAAGCAAAGTGTCTATCAGCCAGCCCCCTTCTCCTAGCCCAGCCAGCACTAGCCACCTGGAGAATTTTACACATCACAGCTTCGTGTGCTTCCACAGCGGCTCAATGGGGCTCAGGATTTAGTCTTCCATCACTGAAACCACAGAACTGGAATTCAGGGAAAAACTCTGAATCATTCTTACATGTACTGCCTTCTCTGATTTGATTGTGAACTCCTTGAGAGGAGCAACTGTCTCACTTTTCTATTTGTGTCTTCAGTACTTTGCACGATGCTTGGCACACTGGAAGCTCTTAATAACTGCTTTTTCATCCAGCCACTCACTGACACTCTTTAAGAGCTCTGACTAATGTATCATCCTCCTCAAATTATTCTTAGTTTACATCTGTTAAGCACTTTCCCCTAAGGATTTCGAGATATGTAAGCAACTCCATAGCTGTAGATCTAAGTGATATATATTTCCTTTGAGCTTCCCATGGGCAGTTTGGAATCCTATTCTTTGTCCTCATCATGACCTCCTATGCCCATAGTACTGCTGCTCTGATTTTACTTTCCTCTCTTTCTAGCCACACTCCCCTTTCTACTACAGAATCCCTTCTCTTATTCTATCTCCTTTTGTCCCTTGCCAATTCAAACCCTTGATTACTCCCACCATTTGCCTCCTTTACTCCTACTCATGTTACTGATTGGAGCTGCAAGAGGTCACAAAAAGATCGCTACAAATTCATGTGATCAAGCACAGAACATGAATATAATGGTATGGCATCGCTCCATTTAAAAATAAATAAATAAAAGGGATTGATTCAGAAAGACCTGAAAAGACTTGTATAAAATAGATACAAAGTGAAAGGAACAGAACCAAGAGAATGCTTCCTGTAAGATCACAACATTGTAAAGGAAAAGACCTTCAAACAAAAAAGAACTTTAATTAATGCAAAAACCAAGAGTATCTCCAAAAGACTGATAAAGAAGCATTCCTATAAGGCTTTGCTGGAGAGGTAATACAATAGATATGGAATATGTTTTCAGATATGACCAGTACTACACAAATTTGCTTTGCTTGACCATACATAATTGCTGCAAGGTAAAGTTTTTACGTGAGGGCTGGGGAGAATTTGAAGGGAAGAGTGGGGGTAATGACAGTGATGTAGATAAGAGAAATGAAAGAAAACAGCATCATTGATTATTTAAATAATAGAAGAGAGGAAGGTCAGAAGGGCACGAAGAAAAGCAAGGCAAGGTTGGTATGACCACATCAAATTCACACACATATATCTGTACATAATGAAGTCATGATTTTCTAGAAAATTTACTTTTTCTGACCTTTCTGTGTGGAAATATTCCTGTTTGTTGAAGATTTTAAAAATGAATTTATGTTATGTAGCTTCAACTTTCCCTCATTGTAAGGCAAAACAATCCTTTTATCTCCTTCACAGTTGATTCCTTATTCCTATACCCCACGGAGGTAGTTTGAAGCTTCAAGTCACTCACACCTATTCTTTTTCCCACAGTCTCAGGTGAGGATCAAATCTTTCCCTTCAGTGAGAAAACTGAGACCACTTGCCATGAGCTTCTTATCATCATCTTAAAACCCTTGACCATCCTCCTCCCCTCTTTTCTTCTTTACTCCAGAGTCTGAAAATAAACTGTCCTGTATCTTTGCCAAGGTCAGTATGTATCTTTGATCATATCTCTGTCTCCAGAAGACTCTCCCTTCTCAGTTATTCCTTCTTTCTCTCTAGACTTCAAACTCTCTCTACTGATTCTTTCCCTAGTGCAGTGGTTCTCAACCTTCCTAATGCTGCGACTCTTTAATACTCGTATGTGGGCATATCTGCATGTGTGCAGACGCGCCTGGAGATGGATAGAGGAGCAGTGTCTCGGTTCCTAAGATCATCGGAAATATGTGTTTTCTGATGGTCTTGGGCGACCCCTGTGAAAGGGTCATTCAATCCCCAAAGGCGCCGCGACCCACAGGTTGGGAGCCACTGCCCTAGTGCCTTCAAACATGTTCATCCTTAAAAAAATGAAACAAACAAAAACTCTACTTGATCCTATCATCCTCTCAAGTGACCATCCTCCTCCCCTTCCTTTCTTAGCCACATTCCTAGGAACAGTGGTCTGTAGTTGGTCATCTAAATAGTTTCTACTTCTACTTCCTCGACTCTCATTCAATTCTCAACCCTTTGTTTTCTGCCTTCTGATCTCATCACTCAACTGAGACTTCTCTTTTCAAAATTACCAATGGGCTTTCAATGGCCAAATTTAATGATTGTTTCTCAGTCCCTCACCCTCCTTTTGACACTGATGACCACTATCTCCTCTCCCCCACTCTCTCCCGGCTCTTCTCATACCTAGCTGACATCTCCTCAAATTCCTCTGCTGGATGATTGACCACCCTGAGACTTCTTTCTGTAAATGTATCCAAAGGTTCTGTCCCGGGTTCTTTTCTCTCTCTTTCCATTCTCTTTCTTAGTGATTTCAGAAGCAACCACGGGTTTAATTATTATCTCTAGGCAGATGACTCACAGATACACACATACATCCAAAACCCAGTGTCTCTGAGCTTCAGTCCCACACTTCACCACTCCCCACTGGACATTTCACACTATGTGTACCGGAGATACCTCAACTTCAACGTGTCCAAAACAGAATTATCTTTCTCTCCAATCTGATCGCTCTGAAAAATTTCCCTATTTCTGTCAAGGAAACTACCATTCCTCCAGTCTCCTAGGTTTTTAACCTAGGTCTTACCCTTAATTCACCATATTCTGCTAAGTATCTGTTCAGTGGGCAAATCTCAGTTTTTATCTCTGGCACACCCCTCTCATCTGAATCCTCTCCTCTGTACTCACACAGCCGTAACATTCAGGCCCTCATTATCTCTTACCTGCATTACTGCAATGAACTCCTTTTTGTTCTTCCTGCCTCCAGTTTCTCCATAATCTATCCTCCCCACAGACCTGGACAGGTCACTACCCTCCTCAATAAACTCAAGGTGGTCGCTATAACCTCTAGGATAAAATATAAACTCCTTAGCACTTATCTTTCCAGCTTCATGATCTGTTGCTTCGCTTCCTTCACTCTATATTCTGTTAAACTGGTTTTCTCTCTATTCTAACTAAATGGCACTCTACCTCTCCTTCTATGTCTTTTTTTGGCGGGGAAAGGGGGAAGGTTGGGCAACTGGGGTTAAGTGACTTGCCCAAGGTCACACGACTAGTAAGTTTTAAGTGTCTGAGGCTGAATTTGAACTCAGGTCCTCCTGACTCTAGGGCTGGTGCTCTACTCACTGCGCCACCTAGCCTCCCCTCCTCCCATGTCTTTATACTGGCCGCTAACGATGCCTGAAATGTACTGCTTTCTCATCTCCTCCTCTTTCTTCAAGATGTATCTTAAGTATCATCTTCTACAGAGCCTTTCTTGATCCCCCAAGCGAACTGTGCTCTCTCCCTAATTAGCCTGAATTTATTCTGCATTTGTTCCATATAATTGATTCTATAAATCCTTCTATGTGTACATGTTGACTCCCCAGTAGAACGGAATCTTGACAGCAGGCATTGTTTTATTTTTTGTCTTTGTAGCCACCGTACCTCTAGTGTGTAGTGAAAGCTTAATAAACGCTTGTTGACTGGTTGATTCTGCTAAATGTCTGTGAAGACAGTGAACTGACTGGTAAGTGTTCAGGCACTTGTTTATGTTGCACAGAAGGCCATCACCTACATCTTCAGATCTGGATATCATACTTAACAGTTTTACCGTTCATGTCCTTAAACAGGTGCACAGAAAAGAGTTGAAAGGGTACTTTGGATAAAAGGGGACAACAGGGGGAAAAGGAAGCACTGATGCAACTCTTCGCTATGAACAATAGAAGTAAATGTCTTTTCTAAATTATCGACAGCTCCTTGATTAAAAGAACAAGGCATCACACCATAGTTGCCCAGCATCTTTCTAAAGCAGGACGTTGTGAAGGACGTGGATATCTGCCACGGCAGGCCCTGCCATGCCTCCTATACATAAGCCATGTAGTCAGTCTGGAAGCCAATGGTCAAAGGGCACATTCACCTCCCTTTCCTCTGGTTTCTGCTGCATTGGCTTTAGGGTTTTATGAAGTCCTATGCAGAGAACACATGGCCACATTTCAGAGTTCTTTAAGAATGGGATGGAAGCTTGCTGTCACTACTGAGACCTTGGGAGGCCTTCCTCTGATTGACTGGCTCTCCTCTCCTTCTCGGCTTCTAACTATAAATAAAGTGAGGGAATCTCTTCAAGTGGGTTCTTATTTTTTCACTCACCTTTCATACCACTACCTTCTTCTTGGAATGTGTTACGAGCAGTAGTCTGATCTTCTAAGTGTTCACTCCCACCACTTCCTGAAGAGGCTACACTGCTTTGTGGAGACAGGGGGGCATGATCGGATGGGATGCACTGGGGTCCTCTACCTCGTAAGTCCTCATGAGACATCCATCCATGTCCTAGAGGCTGGTTTGGCACATTCATGGGTGGGGTAAGGGATACAGATCGTTTCAAAGGGCTGTGATGTGCCTGGCCTGAGAGAACTGGAAAAAAAAATAAAATGAGACAGGTTATTGCCCCCCCTTTAGTCCTGGGTTGCAGAAGAACCCCCGATAACAATTAACCATGGTGGGCAAAACTATTTCTCTTAACTACAATGGTGTTGCTGCTGCCCAATGAGAAGACAAAATTCTAATCTAGTTATTTCTTTTGGGGGAAAAAGACTGAGTACTTCCAGCAGCCTTGGTTTTTTTACTTTAAAGTACACCTACATCCATCAGGCATTTCATCTTAATCTTCAAATGTTTTGGTTTTGAAGCCATCAAAGCAAGATTCTTAGAATAGGGCCATAATGACTTGAAAAATAACCAGCTGACCATAATATACTTATTATGTGTGCCAGGAAATACTACAAGACAGTTGATATAATTTAGATCATTAGTGTGACATATGTCTTAGGGGAGGGTCAGCTGGTAAACTGCTTTTTTCCGAATCTGAACAGCATTAAAAGCTGACTGGGCATGCTGCTGTAGTATGGATTTTTTTTTTCAGTTGAAGCCACAGAGACCTGTCAATGGGCAGTGCAGACTGAATGGGTGTCTACATCCCTACATACTACAACTAGTCTGGGATAAACAGATTGGAAACTGGCAGCTGTGAAAGGACTGATTCTTTTTCCTGTTCCAGCAAGTTAAGGCCAAGCATACACTGAAAACATTTCCAGGTAACAAGGGTACCATTCAGAACCCAGGGGCAGCCTTAAATTAATTCTGAATGGTCCTTACCACCATGTATTATCCTTGTGTGCACTGCATGGCACCTGTTTGTTCTCTAAGTTTATTCTCTTTTTGAGAAAACTAGTTTTAAAAAAGCAAAAAAACTCATGCATTTAGCTAGATCCTGTTTATGGAAGGGGTAGTTCACTAAAATCAATGTTTGAGGGGTTTGATTCTTCTGGGTATGCAGCTGAAGGGGCAAAGGGACAGCTTTCAAAAGACTATTCACAAAAGTCTTTTAACACTTTTCCTAGAGGCAAAGTTCATTTTAATCGCTGTTACAGTAATATGGGATGGGGCCACATGCATTTTTTTTCCACATGCATTTTAAAACATTTTTTTTTCAGTGCAACCATTCAACTCCATCTTAATCTCAACTCTTTTCCCATAAAGCTTAACTTAGCATTACATTTCTTTTCTGACATGATTTCTTCTACATTTGAAAACAAAAGAAGTGAGATTCTACATTTATTCAGCCCTGTTTTTGTTAACTGCTCTAATTAATGCTGTGATGTACAGGTACATCCACTCACTGAAAAAAATAAAACCCAGCTCAGAACTGTTTGGATAGTTCTAAACATCTAAGAAAAATATATGTAGTCTGTATTAGGCAGCACAATGACGTGGTTAATATTGTTAAAATTCAGTTGATATTAATCAGGCTTCATTTCTCAGAACCTAATGCATTTGATAGTAGGAGTTAATATATTTCTTTCTCTTATTATTTCTATCCATACAGATGCTTGCTGAAAGGAAAGCATTGTATGCTATAGTGGTTATACAGGCACCTAAGTGAACAGGGCTGAACTTGGAATCAGGAAGACCTGAGTTCAAATCCTGCCACAGACACTTTACTTGCATTAGTGATCACAGACAAGTCACTTAACTTCACTCAGCCTCAGTTTCCTCATCTGCAAAATGGAGATAGCACCTACCTTCTGGGTTGTTGTGGGGATCAAATGTGATGATGAAATATAAAGTACTTTGCAAACATTGAAGGGCTCTATATGAATGTTAGCTCTCATCACTGGTATCGTTATTATGTATACCTCCAGAAGGATATAATTTCTTAAGGTGGAGAAGGTTAGATGCCTTTTCCAGAATTTGAAACCTATAGAAATTTACTGATTTTTACAGTTTTTCATTTTGGGCAAATACTGTCAGAGACAAAAATCATATGGGTCTTAAGATAAATGACTTCTTGCCCAACTCAGAAGTATGTATGTGCTTTGGGGGTGGAGGATGAGGGTGGGGCCACAGGAGGAGCCTGGAATCAACTCTATTATACTGTAGATTTCAATTTCCACTAAATATTCTAGCCACAAGACTATCAGAAATGACATTTTTAGAAATGACATTATTGCCTGGTTTGATCAGAATCACCAAGAGAAAAAATGAGGAAAAAAAGGATAGTTGAAAAGAAAACCAAGAAACCTAGAAAATCCATCTCTTGCCTTTGCTGGGTAGAATTACACAGTAAGCATTAAAGTTCCAGAAGCTCCAAGTTTGTCTTTGTCTGCTCATACTCTTTACCTGTTCTTGCTATAAATATTTTGGAACATCTAAGAGATGTTTCCAACGAATATTAGTAGTATATGGCACCCAGAATTCAGAAGCCAATTGTTCAGAGTAAGGTCTTTGTGTAGCTTGTAAAAGCAGAACTCCAAGTGAACAGTAGTGAAAGCTCTGGGAAGAATGACTGGTTGCTAACTAGCCATCAGAGTCCTTAAATACCTACCAGTTTTGAATACCAAGGACAACACTATGTGTACTGAGTGTGTTTGAGTACAAACCAGAGCCAGAGGAACAAATTCAATTTTTCTTTCAGCTGAAACTGCCTCAACTTCCACATTGACACAGGGGATTAAGTGACATTAAAGGTTTGCAGAGCTTATAGGAATTTTTTAAAAAATAATTTTAATTAATTTTAAATCAATTTGTTTAATTTAAAAAATTAGAAGCCTATACTATGTTCATGATATTCTTTTGAATTTAACTCTTCTTAAGGGAAAGGAAGGAAGGAATTTTGTCTTTGACACCTTCCAAAATCCAAATTTCATCTGAGGAGTCAGGCCTATTTTCTTTTTATTTATTGTCATGCAAGAGTATACTGGAGCCAGCTCTAAATGTATGTCAAGAGCCGGTTGTTAAATTTTTCAGTGTGAACAGCTACACCTCAGAAATCAGCAAATGCTACAACCAGGGATTGACTTATTATTTTGTTGATTGCCTAGACTTAAGACAGTGATGGAGAAAATGTTAATAATGTGTGTTAGACTTAAGAGTGTACCATGGGGTTTTTTTCTTTTAGAGAGCTGGTTGTTAAAGACTTACCAGCACACCTCTGGTTAAGTGCTTCATCTCTATATCCTAGAAAGAACCAAAAACTATTTCAAAAGCTGGCACTCAATACTGAAACCTCATAGGATGCAATCAACCATGGCCACCAACTGCAGAAAGTTGTATTAAATTGGTGTTTAGCAGTGAAAAGGTTAGAATTGGTGCTTTAAACACAGAATAGTCCATTTCAGGGCTCCCATAAGAAGCTCTGTGAAGGAGACCTTATATCAGAACCTCTGGGATGTAAAATAATTACCTTTCCCAAGTAAGGATGATAGGAGAGAGATCATAATGACTATCCAAGGAAGCCTGTCATAGACTGACTGCAACTTTGTGGTGTGGGTTTAGGTAGGAATGGTGGTGACATTAGAGTATGTTGGTATGACTGACTTTATCAGAGCTCTGTGCTTTCTCTATATAGGATCAGCCAGAAGAGTGTCAGTATGAAAACGGGCAAAAGAGTTATGGAGCAATGGGGCAGCTAACAGCAAATTGTCAGCTACCGTTTCTCAGAAAACCAATTCCAATGATGACCACTAGGAAAAAGTACTGTAGTTCAGTTCCTTTTCAATGAGGAGGGAGCAAGGGGGTACATATGGGCTTTCTAGAAGCTTTTCAAAAGTGTTGTTAGGTACTAGAGACAGAACTTTTTTTTTTGCCTTTTGTTGGAGGGTGGAAGGCTTACCCAAATTTGGGTTAAGTCACTTGCCCAAAGTCACACAGCTAGTAAATGTTAAGTGTGTGAGGCCGAATTTGAACTCAAGTCCTCCTGACTCCAGGGCTGGTGCTCTATTCACTGCACCCCTCATCGCCCCAAGAGATAGAACTTTTGAATGCTGTTTGTGCCGTACATTATGCCAAGGAACAAGAAAACACTTGAGTTAAGTTTTTTAAAAGTAGTATTACATGCTATAGAAGGAGGCATTCATTTAAAAAACCCTAGCATTTGTTGGAAAGAAAAAAGCATGAATATGCAATTCCTACCATGGAATTTTATGTTCTATGTCTACTTTGTATGTCTGTGACCTTGAAGTAGTAGCAAGGAGAGAAAAGTATTTCTTAAGATGGGCACAGCAAATGAGAATTCATCCCACAGAATTCCAAAAGGAACAAAATAGTACCTTAAAATTTCTCTTGCAAACCAAAGCTGAATTTTAAGTAATTTATTGATTTAGGTTGAAATCGCTTGTCTTCAGTTTCCAAAAGAGATTCTAGGTACATCTGTATTCCACTGGGAAACTTCATTTGGGAATGCTTATTCAAGTGAACTTTTTATAAAAATCATAATACTGAGTAAGTCTAATAAAAACAAGAGGGGAAGAAGTTAAAGAAAAAATCTAAATATATGTGTTAAATAGATGTGTTTTGTTTTAACAAGTATTAAGGATCTCAAGAGAAGGGTTTAAAATCATCTAGGTAATCAAGAAATGATACCTCATATCACACCAGTGCTAGAAGGTTTCTCAGATCTTGGATAACTTTATGCTGAAATATCTCTAACAAAGTAGGCAAAAATGAGTAGCCTTTCCATACATCTTTAGAAGAACACCTGCATTTGGATTTCCTTCTTTAAAATTTTTTCCATTTCCTTGATTTAGTCTAAATTTTTAATTTTTAAAGGAAAAGGTGGGAAAGGACTTTCTAGGCTATCTGGTGCCCTCCTAGGGACAGCTAGGAATTCTATATCCTCTCTAGACTTTCTAATTTGAGAATCAACGTGGTTTCCCTTTCATTGATGTCCCTGTAACACTGTCCTACCCCTAAATCAAGTAACTTACTTATCCAGCAGCACCAATTATTTTACATAAGTGAGTTTCTAAGTTAACGGAAGTTTACCCTTCTTCTATTCACTTAATTTTAAAAAATTAACCACTTTTGATGGCAGTTTTCTAGGGTATATCACACAGTTGCCTGCCTTCTTAAACATAATATATTGAACATCATTTAACCTTTTTGTTGGCTAGCAATGTTACTATTAATGTCATTAATGAGTATTACTATACTGTGCTATGAACATTAGGTTGTTGTTGTGAAAGCGCTGAGGGATAGATACAGCAAGGCATCTGAAGGAGGGAAAGCGACTTGATTTGGGGGGGGAATCCTAGACTTTATTAATATCTAGAAAAAGCTCAACAAGAGAACACTAGGAATTACTGAGCTTTATACTTTCTCATCTACTAGGAGCGTCTCTAGGAGAATCAGCTACACATGAAACAAAGGCATCCTCGATAAGTATATTAGCAGGTAAAAACATACAGGTTTTCTACAATGGACTGCATCCTTACCATTTCAAAATTAACTGAAAGAGGTGGAGAACAGAAGATCCCATTATGCTTATTGCTTGTTGATTAGAGAAAAAAATTCCTTCTATAGAATAAATCTTACAGGTTCTTTTACAACAATCCCATTCATACACCAAAGTCATTCATGATTAGTTGGAAGACATAGCAATGAGAATAACCCAGTCCTTCAACCCTCTGATAATAAACATTAGGCAAGGCATAAAACAGAAAAATATATTCCCTGAAAAGATTTTCACCACTGCGAGCAGGATGGAGATCAGAGTTGAGATAAAAGAGGGATCCTCTGCGGATGGTGAGGTCCTTAAGAAGTTTCTATTTGCACATGACCTGGTGTTACTGATTTTATCCAACAACTCAATACTGAAGAGCCTCTTGGAAGAGATCTGCGATCATTCAAAAGGTTTTAGCCTGTCCATTCATAGAAGAAAAACCAAATGGAAGAATACCTATTGCTCAGATTTAAGTGTACATTTGGATGGATGCCCAATAGACCTTATCTACCACCATCACCACCACCACCACCACCCACACACACCCACACAAATGCGCGCATGTGCGCGAATCATGAATTGGGCCCAAAATAGGTGGGAGGGGGGTTTTCAGGCAATTACAAAGTTCCTTTACTGACTTCAAGTTTTTAATAAAGTAAAGATCCACCTTTTTTCAGTACTAACATTCTCCTGGAGTTATTATATGCCACTAAATCATGAAATACGATTGCCTCGAAAAGACTAAATGGATCACATTCATTAGATGACAAGGCAGAGGTGTATGCATGACAGATGTGAGCAGACTGTAACATATATGCAATAAGGAACTGTGAAGAACAGGTATTATGTGGTCAAAAGTAGGTAGGGATGACCAGAATATTCCACCTGGCACTCTTTATGAATGTCAGGAGCAAATGTGGAAGATCCCCTGAATGGTGGCGGGGGACGCTCTCTGGGAAACTATTGGGAGGGCATGGGCAAAAATGAATAGGCATGAAAGGGCTGTGATCTACAATGCAGAGTTCCCAAACTGATAAGACAACATATCCATTTGAATATTTGAGCTATAAAACAAGGCGAATACTTTCAGAAGTCGCTGAGGTGGATAGGACTGACCCTATTTTAAATGGTTTTATACAACTACGTGTTTAAGATGTCTGTGTCTTCCTATCTGTTATTTCTCACTGCCGCTTCTGATATTTGATGCAGTTTTCTAGGTGAAGGCTTGAGAATGGCTTTGTATTCCTAATGGAATAAATCGAACGGGTTTAAGGGGAAGGGAAGAAGAATAAGCTTTATATAACATAATTACATGGAATTCTGATGTCTTTTTAGGTTGTTTTTAAAACTTGTGGAGAACCTGCAGATGCAAGGACCTATATCCACTATATTCCACTGCTGGGAATATAAAGAGGAATAAAACATAGTCCTTGCCATAAAGAAGCTTACAGTGAAGCAATTCAAGTTTCTTGGATGTTTTCTGGAAGACTGAAGTATGGCATCCAATTAAGTGAAGGAATTAGTTTTAGTCTTTTTGTTTTTGGTGTTCAATCGTGTCTGACTCTTTGTGACCCCATTTAGGGTTTTCTTGGCAAAGATATTGGAGCGGTTTGCCATTTCCTTCTCTAGCTCATTTTACAGATGAGGAACGGAGGCAAACAATTTGGCTAAGTGACTTGCCCAAGGTCACACAGTCAGGCAAATGTCTGAGGCCAGATTTGAACTTAGGAGGATGAGTCTCCCTGACTCTAGGCCCAGCATTCTATCCAGCTGCCTTAGCAGAAATCTTCTTTTAAGTTATTTATAACTCCAACCTTTTATATCAACTAAGTAACAAGTTCCTCCTAAGTTTTCATTAATCACCACTTATTACCTTTACAAAAATGTGATTAGTTTATTTAATCTTTTTTGCTCTTGTTGCTCTAAATCAGTGTCTTCCTTCCTAATTAAAATGTTGTTCTCACACTAAAACTTGTATTTCATCAATTTGTCAAAATTTTAGATCCTTAGGTGTTGGGAATTGATTCAGTCCTTAATATAACTTATAAGAAACCTAATAGTTTAATCCTTCATTCTAGAGTCTGTTAGAGGTGAGGGCTAAAGAGAGACAGACAGAAGGAGAAAAAGAGCATGAAGAGAACTTCCTTCCTAATAAAATTGTTTTACCTCTTCTTTTTATGGAAAATCGTTCATTATGGAGAATATTCCTTAAGGAATCAATCAATAAACAGAGTCAATTCTCAACATTCACACACTGCTTTGGGACTTCAAGAACTTGGTGATTTTATCAGTAACCTCATTTTCACTTTTGAGTTGGTGACTGAGCACATTCATGGCTAAGTGTAGTAGAGAAAAAAAAAGAGAAGCATGATGCGTGCAAGTTTGTGGAGTGGATGGTATTCTAATAGGCACTTCACTGGTCTTGTTCATCCTACCATTGTAAAGAGCTCCCCGTGAATTAATTGCATATTTTCATTGCTTGCCTTTAAAACTCAAGTTTTGTGTTGTACTTATGCCCCAAAGCATAGTACAAGTCCTTTAGGCTCTAAGCCCAAGCCTGTAAAGTCAGTGATGAGACTTAGTGAGAAAATAAAGGTATCAGATAAATTTTGTGTCAGAATGCCTGTAGTTGCCATGGGCAGCAAGTTTGATGGTAGCAAATCGAGGATTCATTATATTTGCAAAAAGGACACAGGTCAAAGAATTCTTGGGAATTACTAATGAGAAAAAAATGTTTTGCATGTTACCAATTTTATTTTTATACTGCATTTTATGGGTTGTTTCATGGTTACTGTGTTAGGAAAAGTGCACGTTATCAGAATTAATGCTTTGTTATAAAAATTGCATGCAGAAAAGTGCATTTTCAGCAATCTTTAGAGAAAGATTACAGTTTTTAGTGGTCATGGGAATCTAACCCTCCCATTGTTTCCCATAGGTTCAATATATTAATATTCAAAATTTTGACTTTTTTTTTTCCTGTTTTCTAGGACTGTTCTGCTCCCTGTCCCCCAAGTTGAGAATTGGCTGTCTTAACCACTTTATTATGTGCCAGGCACTATTTTAACTGTTGCTTTGGAGACTTACCTGTCATGACCGGGGAGAAACTGAAAATAGTGAGAGAAATAACTCATTTCCTGTTAAGACTGAGTTTATCTTGGAAATAAATAAGAAAGGGATTCTTGAGAAATTTTGGCTGCTATCTGGAGATGCCAAATGGTGGGACTGTGTTTTAGGAGTGAGGAGAAATTGAGTAGAAGTGATAAAACTGACTATGGCTGTGCTCTCACAGCTAAATATTACAAATAATTATTTATATCTTTGTTTCATGATTTGTTACCTTGTTAATAAGTTGCAAAGCCAGTAACTCTGAAATTTACTTAAACCTAGGAGATCAGGGGTTTTGACATATAGATAGATAACTGCTTATAGGCAAAGAGGTTTCTCCAGTTTATTAAATAAAATTTAACAAGTTCAGGTAGGGGTAATAGCTAACTAATTAATGAGAAAGACCTTGCAGTTTTAGTAATTAATAAATATCCAAGCAAACCTCTGAATTATTTTAGAACTCAGAAATATACAATGAATATGGTAGTAATTCAAGTAAAAGGATGACAGATGACCATCCCCATAGGATATATATGAGGGTGGTAGACTCAAAATCTTACTACATGTATTTATATTTAAATTAAACTGCTTAGAAATGACCATTTCAGAAATCTGAAAAAGGAATATGAGATGCCCAAATACTTCAAAACTATTTTTATGTTAAAGAAAATTAACCACCTTGTTTAAATTAAGAAACATTTATTTGAATTATTTAAACTTCACTTAATTGGAATAAATTACTTAAAGTAAAAATTAATTATCCTTACATTAGGATAACAAGTACAATTCTCTATTATTTGGATAACATACAAATTCCAAAGTCTGTGTTCTTACGGTTGTTAATGCTAACATATCTACCACAAAATATGGGAAATAAATCACGAAAGGAGCTATTGTGAATACAATCTCAGCAGAGTAACCTCCAGCATTGTCCCCAAAAGAAAATCAAGACAGAAGAGCAATCGATTACTTGCTGCATTTTCCAATTTATTTTCATTTTGCTGAAGAAGATGGTCTGTAATTTGTCAAATGGGAAGGAGGAAAGCTTAAGTGACAATTTTACAAAGTATTTTCCTACACCCCCCAAAAAGCTTTTATTGCAAAGGATTTAGGGAATGCTTATAGTTCAGTCTCTCGTGTTAAGATTTACTCTCATAAATGTTTCAGCTTCCATCCTATTGTCTCATTTCGGACCCTTAGCTTCAGCTCTTCTCTAGAACAGATACTATAGAAGGGGGGGATGTTTTCAGACTGTAGTTCTGCTAACGCTACTTCTTCAAAATTGTTGGCATTTACTCAAGATAAGAGCATAGCTTAGAGGTGAAAAGCCATTACACATCAGTGTCTAGAAAAACACTTTGGACACAGGCACTCAAGAAAATATGTTGACTATTTATTGTTGACAAAGCAACAAGTATAAACTCATTTTGGTATGTGAGACTCTTTATAATCTGGCTCCAATTTCTCTTTTCGATCTCGTCTTATGCTATTCTTGGAGTAGCCAAAGTGGACTACTTACCATTCCCTATTCTTGTCCTGCTCTCTCCCAACTCTGCACTTTTGTTGACGTGGTTCCTCATTCCTGGAAATAAACCCCTTCATACATATGGATCTCTCAAAATCCTTCTCTACTTCAGAGTCTCCCTTAGGCACCACTCATTCATGAAGGCTTCTCTGAGGGAGGGATCTCTCAATTAATTCACATTTCTCATGCTACTTTGGATCTCTCCTGCACTTAAATCACCTTTTTGCCTTGTGCAACAATTATTTGTGTGTCATAATCCCCCTAATTAGACTTTAAACTTATGAAAAGCATGTTTTATCTTATCTTTTTAAATACATGCTTAGCTCTTAGGAGGTACTTAACAAATATTGAACCGAACTAATACAGATTCCTCTTCTTTCATTGGTCCTGTTGGGCAACAGCCAGGAATTCCTTAATAGCTATCAGTAAACTGAGTCACTGATAATATTTTGGAAGAAATGCTCAATTAATACTAGAAAGCATATATGTACTGTAAGGTATTTAAGCAATGGCATTATCATATAAGGAAAAAAAAATAAAAGCAGTCATACAGATTGTGACCAAAAAACTGCGGGAGAATTGGAAAGGTATTAATAGCTAAGGGTAATATTAACTTGCTCTTTTTCATTATTATTTCAGGGAAAATGTTAAGAACAAATCTAGAAGATCTAGGTAGTCCTGAAGGCTAATGCCTCAATTCTAGATTTTTAATCTCTGTCCCTTATTTAAAGAACTCATATGGATAACATCTGGTTCTCAGAAGACTATTACAGAAACCAGGTAGTCATATTCCTTTTTATTCTAGATAAGGAAAACAGAATATGCTCCTGAGTTATAATGCAAATGGTGGCAGAGGGATTCATGAGATGCCCATGGGGAAAACCATACACTGCTTCTAGGATTAAATACACGTGTACAAAGTTAGAGAAGGGCAGCTGGCGCAATGAAAAGAGCCCCCGGCCTGGAGTCAGGAGGACCTGAGTTCAAATTTGACCTCAGGCCCTTAACACTTACTAGCCATGTGACCTTGGGCAAGTCACTTAACCCCAATTGCCTCTCCAAAAAAAGAAAAAAGGCAAAAAAGAAGAGTAAATTAGAGAACATTTGGGGAGGGAGTGGAGAACCTAAGGCTATGAAGAAAAGCAAAGTGAGATTTATGTGTATACCTTCCCCAAAATTTTCCCCGTTAAGTATCATTTCCATACTGTACTGCAATAAAACAGTCTGACGCGGGAAGCATAGCACCTCTTATCTTAGGACTTCTGGGGACTGGAGTCAGCTCCTGATACAGAACATAGCCTGTCAGCCTGTAGGCAGTACAAAGACTTATGAATCTTTCTTCACATTAACACTTAAACATTTGGACTTTAAAAAAACGAATTAGAATGGTTTTGACAGACTTTTATTGCTGCATTAATCTTTGGTGATATTTCATTTGTCTTCTCTTGTCAGTTTCCATAATGTAAAACTAGGTGTCACACAGCAAGAAATTATTTTCATATAATTGTTTGACTGTTTTTGTCATTATTATTATTATGTCATATGTTAGACAAGACAATATGTACCGATGTCAGTACATGGGTATCAATGGGACTTTACTCTCATAACTTTCAATCAAAGGGAATTGCTAAATAGGAAATTAATAAAAAAAAAATCTTTTCATTCCAACACCTCAAATACAATGATGCTCATTACTATAGCCATTTGATAACACCAAAGCACATGTATGTGCCAAATCAGCAGGACTCATGGATTCTCCCCAGATCTTATATATTGGGTAAATTCTCTATAGTCTCAAATGGCATCTTTTTGCTTCCTGGGTATATGAACAAACAGAAATTCTGCAAACATGGAGTAAAGACAAGAAATGCCCACAAGTCTGCATGTTGAGGGCAGGATTTGACTTACTGTATTTATGTCTGAATAAAAACAGTAATTTGGTTAAGAGCTTGGAAGGGAGTGGCAGAAAACTTGAAAAAAAAAATCAATCATCTGTTTGCCCTGTTCCAGTTGCTTGCTGTAGGATAAAGGCAATTAGACTGGCAGAAAACAACTTTGCCCCGAGCCCCACTCTCCTCTTGATTGAATCCCACTCTGCTCACCCAGAACGCTATTTCAGGAGGCCCCCCACAAGGTTCTATTTTACTTCTAACTTCACTATCTGGGTGTGTTCTCCTACTTGCCTTATCTTTGGCCTCCCTTACCAGACGTCTTCCGTTAAAATGTAAATTTCCAAGCAAATTCATGCACTGTTGGTAGAATTGGTATGAAGTGGTCCAGCCATTCTGGAAAACAATTTGGAACTATGCCCCTCAAATAATTAATCTATACATGCCTTTTGACCGATCCAGGAATACTATAAGTAGGCCTACAGTCAAGCAAGGTCCAAGAAAGAGGAAAAGGACCCATATGTACAAAAATATTCATAGCAGCTTTTTTGTCATTATACATAGAAGTGGCAGTTAAGGAGGTTCCCTTCAACTGTGGAATGGATGAAAAAAACCACGGTACATGAATGAAATTTAATATTATTGTGTTGTAGAAAGGAATGATTTCAGAGAAATCTGCAAGGCTGGTATGAGCTAATGCAGAGTAAAGTAAGCAGAATCCAGAGAATAATGTATACACTACAAACAGCATTGTAAAGACAACAAACTTTAAAAGACTTGAAAACTCTGGTCATTGCAATGAAAAATGGTGCCTTCAGGGGACTAACGATGATGTATGCCAGCCATTCCTAACAGAAAGGTGATACACTCAGGATGCAAAATGAGATGTACGTTTTTGGTTACGATTGATATGGGAATTTGTTCTGCATATTTGTTATAAGGGTTTTGTTTTCTTGGAGCTTTTCCCCCATTGGGAAAGATGGAACAGAGAGAAGATAAATAATTCTTAATTGATAAAAATAAATTAATTTTAAAATTTGAATATACACTTTTGGGGGAATACACTCTTCCTTGCTTGTATCTGTATGTATCCCCATAGCTTTAACACAGTGGCTTGAATGTAGAAATACTTACACGCTTGCTGACTAACCATCTGTATTACAGCTTTCAAAAATCAGTATTTTTTTTAAAGATAAGAGAAGGGCTATAAATAATTTTATTACATGGTTCTGACTATTCCATAACGGAGCTTCTTCATAATTTTATAAGGGGATGGATTCTTAGGATCGTGGACACCAAAGCCATTTAATAATTAGAAACTTGTTTTTTTCCCTCCCAGACTCGTTAGATTCAGATGAGATATCAAACGCAACAAATCACATAAGATGACCACTTAAGACAGAATTTGAGCTTACACTACTAATGAGAGCTCTTTTGGGGGAATAACTAAGAGAAATTAGATGGCTCTCCAGTTTGTCTTGATAATTAATTTGATTAGTTCAAGAGGATCAATTATTATAGCTTCATATATTCGTGATTTCTACATCTTCTCTCCCTTCCAATACCCTTAAACTGTCAAAACCTGGCACAGAAGAACATGTGAAATGTGCATTGCAATTATAAAATTGATGTACAGGTTATAATTAGATATAATTAGAATTTTCACATATTTCATTTAAACTATAGTTCAGTACAGTGAAATGGAGTTAATGTATTACTTCTATCTTTTATTAATTATAGATTATAAATTAGTTCTATTTCTAAAAAAATACTTCAAAAGATATTGTGAGTAATTGTTCCCAGAATATACTGTTTCCCAGAGCAACTCCAATATGAGGAGTATTGACAAACATAATTGGTTCCTATTTGACATGAAATGATGAACATGCACCCAGCAAGAATGCTGCCTAAATACAGAAGCACCATTCTGTCAATAACAGTTACTGGCTAGATGGAAAGGGTTTCTATTTCTTCACTTAATTACTAGTTAAAGAATAAATGTAATTGGAAGTTAGAGTTACATGCTCAGGCTTCTTCCTCCTTTATCATTTTTTGCCCTTTACTTCTGATTTCTTCCTTCATCACGTCTATTAAAATTACTTCTGATTAACCAACAAACAAGCATATATTTGAGCTGCTTAGATAGCCAGTCTTTTAGTCAGGGAGGTTTAACAGAAGTCCTGCCTGTGATACATACTGACAGTGTGACAGTGGGGAAGTCAATTGATTGCTCAGTACCCCTGGCAACTCTAAGTAGAGTTTGCAGATTTGCAAACTGTATTTCTTTCTTCCTCAGGAGTGTTTAGTTTAGTTTTTTTTTTTTTTGAGTCCTCTCTGGCTCTCTGTGCCCCCATTTTGGGTTCTCTTGGCAAAGATACTAGAGTGGCTTGTGATTTCCTTCTCTAGCTCATTTTTACAAATGAAGAAAGTGACACCAACAGGGTTAAGTGACTTGCTCAGAGTCACACATCCAGTAGGTGTCTAAGGCCAGATTTGAATTTAAGGAAGATGACTCCAGACCTAACACTCTATCCACTGTGCCACCTTGCTGCCTATCAGCAGCAGCACCCTATGTCAACGAACAACAATAAAAACCATGCTTGGCACTGGGAATACAAAAATAAATACACAAAAATCCTTACCCTCAAGGACTTTTATAATCTATCAGGGTAAACAACATATTCCTATAGAAACAACTATAAAGCCATATGGGAGAAGAGGAGATAAGCAGTGAGAGAAGGGAGGGAAGATATGAAGCAGTACTTGAGATGTGATCTTTGAAGGAAGCCAGGGGAGTGGAATTTGATTCAGCCCAAGTCCATGATCCGGAAACTGAGGCTGGTGTTATGAATAAAAAGAAAAAAGTGCCGAACTCAAAGAAAAACTACCTCGGACTGAGGTAAAGTCCAAAGGGGAAACCCAGAAGAGAGGAACTCCACAAGACCACAAAGACTACATGAGTACCCAGAAGAAATGAATCAAGAGATGCAAAATGGAATACGGAAGAAAGACAAAATGGCCAAGAGGGAGAACACCTTTTTAATCAGATGGTGACAAATGTTAAGAGCTAAACTCCTAGAAATTAGAATGGGCCTAATAGAAAATGGCTCCAGGTGACAGAGAATATTAAAAGAAAATCTGGCTTGGCAGCAAATATGCCAGAATATAACGCAAGAGCAAGGTCTATTCAACCAGTGACTGGACTACCCTCCTGTTGTAGGGGAAACTGAGCAGTGGATGCACGGAGCCGGATGACAACGCTCAAGTTTACCCATGCAATGTAGGCCTCACAGGTGACTGCAAATTTCCTGATGTATTTGTTAACCACACTGTGCATGTTTTAGGAATATTCTTATTGTCTTCTTGCTCATCTTTATTTTCTTTTGTGTTAGCAGCATGAATGTCCTGTCGGTACACTGTTCTATTAGTAATGCATAGTTTCATTAGGTGCTTATTTGTGTATATTCCGCTCTTTCTGTATGCTTTGTCATCCTTTAAGTCTAACCATCCTTGTTAGTTTTACTCTTGCTCTGCGGTACACACCTCTGCTTGTGTTCTGTGGGATATGCATGTGACACGTGACATCTGGAGCAGGAAGCAGTTTGCTAAGTGATGCTTTACACTGCTCTCTCTATGACGCATAGAGTTGATGCATATTCAGTGTGAATAGTACTCAGAAGACACCGGGTTAAGCTTTCTTTTCTCTATTAAGTGCTGTCTTTTATTCTGGTGTAATGCTGTGTACCCCAGAAGTCACATGGACTGCAACTGATACCCTCCAAATCCTTTTATCATTTACTCATCTATATGAATCTGGCATAATACATTTAGTAGCTATCTTTGCCCCCACCTCCACCACTACACAATCTCTACTTATTAATTATTTTGAAAACTACTTCTCTGATTTTACAAATAAATTTTCTTTAAAGTTTTGAGGTCCAAATTCTATCCTTTCCTCAGTACCAAGGAGCGAAGCAATTGGCTTGGAAGCAAGGAGAGCAGCACGGTGAGACCTTGAAAAGACTGACTTCTCTGGATGCTGACTGGAAGGGTAGCAGAGCTGATGGAGTACTCCACAGACAGAGGACAGAGCTACTGGACTCTGTTCTTATTCTGTTTTACTTCCACCTCTTCTACTCTTTGTTTTTATGTAGTCCCGGTTTTGTAAGTTTCTTTTACCATTTGTTGCCTTTTTTTTTTTTTTTTTTTTTTTTTGCTTTTTGGAGGGGGGAAGGTAGGGCAATTGGGTTTAAGTGACTTGTCCAAGGTCACATGACTAGTTTTTTGTGTTAAGTGCCTGAGGCTGGATTTGAACTCAGGTCCTCCTGACTCCAGGGCCGGTGCTCCATTCACTGTGCCACCTAGCTGCCCTACCATTTGTTGCTTAAAAAATTTTTTTAAAATGTTTTTTTAAAGTAAATATTTTTTTCCCAGCAATTATATGTAAAGATAGTTTTCAACATTCATTTTTAATAAAATTTGAGATCCAAACTTTTCTCTCTCCCTCCCAAGACTTACCTTAAAAAAATTTTTTTTACATGGCTAGTAAATGTTAAGTGTCTGTGGCTGCATTTGAACTCAGGTCCTCCTGACTCCAAGGCTGGTGCTTTATTCACTATGCTACCTAGCCACCCCTGAGGCCAGTGTTAAACTCAGGTCCTTCTGACTTCAGGGTCTGTGCTCTATCCATTCCACCCCTCCCCCCCCCCCCCTTGCCATTTCTTTTAAAAGGAACTAGCTTCTCCAAGGTAATTTGGTCATTCATTCAAGTGCTGATTTATGTATTCCTGGAGATTAAACACAGTCCAAAGGGAGGCTAAGGTGGGAGGTATGTAGGGATAGAGACTAACAGAACTCTCCACTGGGAGAAATTCCTTGGCACAAGAATGGGGACATCATAAAGGAGATTTTACTGATGTGCATCTTCATAGCTTCCCAAATGCAGAGACAACATGTGAATTTAGAACAATACCATGACTTAATGAGAATCCGTACTGACTTAGGCAAGTTCCTCTTTCCCATTTTTTCTTCCCAAGGCAAGTCTGAAAGGAAACTCATCCCTCCTAGAGCGGAAGGGTGAGAGCAAAAGTAAAGTGCACCTACTCCTGGAGAAGTGGCACAAGTGGGACCAGAAGACAAGGCACCAGCCAAGACAGAAAAAACGAGTTCCCTTCCTCAGTCAAACACCTCCTTCCAAAACCGTACCTGAACAAGAAATTTCATCACAGTGTCTGTGTGAAAATCTCTAGCAAGCTCCTGAGGCAGCCCATTCTCCTTTCTGAATTGCTCTAATTGTCAAAAACTTTTTCCTTACATAGAGACCAAATCTGCAATTCCCTCTTTGCAATTTTCACCCATTTCAGAGTTCCTCCCTCTGTAACCAAGCAGAGTAAGTGTTCCACCTGAGAATCCATTAAATGACAACTAGATTACTGTTAAATCACATTGAATATGTCAAAGCCCACTAAAATTCCCAGATCTTTTCAGAGGAACTATTATCTGGTCCCATTTCCCTCATCTTATGTTTGTAGTTTTATTTTTTTTAATTCAATTCAATAGTAAGACTTCACATTTATGCCTATTAAATTTCATCTAATAAAATCTGACCCAACATTCTAACCTGTCAAGATTTTTTTTTATCAACACATTCATTCTTCCTTCTAGCTGAGTGCCACCATCAAATTTCATAAACACGCCATCTATGACTCTATTGTACACTGATAAAGCACAAAGAAGCCTAGAATATTTCACTGGAGAAATTCTTCCAGGCTAACACTGAACCATTGAAGGTTACTGTTTTGCTTTAAACAATCAGCTGGTTCCCTAATCCACCTAACTGTTCTTCCTTTTAGAGTTGTTCTCTAACCTTTTATTTAATATTGTAGCCTGGATAGTGTATAGAGCAGAAGCTAACCAGGGAAACTTAGAGAAAGGAACTATGTTCTCTGGTGGGACTAGCAAAGAGAGATCCAGTCAGAAGATCTGGTCTGGGAGTACAACACACAGAATTCTACAAACAAGGAGACCAGCAGCACACCAGGAAAACTTATGAGTCTTCAGCTACATGCCTTGGGGTAAAGCACAGAGCAAGAATGAAGCAGGGATACTTAAGAGTCTTCAGTTCAATTCCCAGAAGAATCTATATAAGGATCCCAAAATAATACAGATTAGGCCCAAACAACACCCCACGATTCCTTCCAGAGGAGTGTATGACCTGGTCATGACATAAAGTGCCATTTTGGGAAACGTCTAGAAAATGAGCAAACCAAAGAAGACATCAACAATGAGAACTATGGGTCCAAAGACACCTAAAACACAAATCTAGAAAGAAGAGAATAATGTCACAATATCTACAAGAAAAACAAACAAAACATGGCTTGGACAGAAGGTTGATTAGAATTTTTTAAATCAGTGAAGAAAAGCTGAAAAATGATTTACAAATCAGAGATCTTGGGCAAAGTATTAAAAATAAAGGAGAGTTCTACAGAAAAGAATTGGATGGTGCTGATAACTAAATTGGGAAGATCCAAAACAGAAAAAGAAAATTATAGAGAAATTTCCCTAATGAATATAGATGTAAGAATTTTAAATAAAATATTAGAAAAGAGATTATAGCAACTTATCTTGAGGATAATATACTATGACCATGTAGGATTTATACCAGGAATACAGGGCTGGTTTGATATTAGGAAAACTATCAGCATAATTGACCATATCAATAACAAAACTAACAGAAACCATATGATTATCTCAATTAATGCAGAAAAAGCATCTGACAAAATACAACACCCATTCTTATTAAAAACATTAGAGAGCACAGGAATAAGTGGAGTTTTCCTTAAAATGACAGGTAACATTTATCTAAAACCATCAGGAAGCATTATATGTAATTAGGATAAGCTAGAAGTATTTCCAATAAGATTGGGGGCAAAATAAAGATTTCCATTATCACTAGTATTATTCAATATTGTACTAGAAATGTTAGCTCTAGCAAAAGGAGAAGAAAAAGAAATTTAGGGAATCAGAATAGGTAAAGAAGAAACAAAGCTATTACTCTTTGCAGATGATATGATGGTATACTTAGAGAATCCTAGAGAATCAGGTAAAAAATTACTTGAAATAATAAATTTAGCAAAGTTGCGGGATATAAAATAAACTCATATAAATCATGAGCATTTTTATATATTACTAACAAAGTCCAACAGCAAGAGACAGAAAGAGAAATTCCATTTAAAGTTACTGTAGACATAAAATATTTGGGAGTTTACCTGCCAAAACAAACCTATAACTATATGAATACAATTGCAAAACATTTTTGACACAAAGTCAGATCTAAATAATTGAAAAAATACCAGTTGGTCATGGGTAGGCCAAGCTAATATAATAAAAATGGCAATTCTACCTAAATTAATTAAACTTATTCAGTGCTATACCCAATCAAACTACCAAAAAATCATTTTACAGAATTAGAAAAAACAAAAAAGAATTCATCTGGAAGAATAAAAGGTCCAGAATTATCAAGGGATTTAATGAAAAGAAATGCAAGTGAAGGTAGACTAATTGTACCAGGTCTTAAATTGTAGTATAAAACAGCAATCATCAAAACTACTTGATACTGTCTAAGAAATAGAGAGGTGGATCGGTGGAATAGGTTTGGTACTAAAGACACAATAGTCAATGACTATAGTAATCAACTACTTGATAAATCCAAAGACTCCAGATTCTGGGATAAGTATTCACTATTTAAAAAAAAAGTGTTGGAAAAAAATGGAAAATAGTATGGCAGAGACTAGGTGTAGACCAACATCTTAAATATCCCAATATCCCAAATTCACACTCGTAGTTCTTTTTGTCTAAAAAGAAAAGAGAGAGGAGAAATCAACTTCTCACCAAATCCTAACTTTATCATTATACTTATAGCATAGAGGGTTTTTTTGGTTATTCTTTTCATTTCCTTTGTTTTAGTAATCTCATATTCTCATGCTCTCTCTAGTCATAAATTCTTTCCTTCATAGATCTGAGGGGTAAACTATTCTTTGCTCTCCTAGTTTGCTTATAGTATGAGTCTTTATATCTAAATCATGTTCCCATTTTGACTTTATCTTGGTACAGAATGTAAGATGCTGGTCTATACCTAGTTTCTGCCACATCATTTTCCAGTTTTCCCAGCAGTTTTTGTTAAACAGTGAGCTCTTATCCCAGAAGCTAGAATTTTTGGATTTATCAAGGAAGAAATTTAAAAACTCAAAATTTTAAGGAAGTAAATGTCGAAAATGAACATTTAATTAATTAATTATTTTTAAAGAGAAAGAAAAAAAGGGAAAGAATTGGAAAAAGAATAAACAGATTAATACAGCAGGTAGAAAACCTTACCCAAAGGACAGATTCCCTAAAAATTAGAGCCAAAGAGAATTCAGACAATGAGAAACAATAGAATCAAATCAAAACAATGAAAACAAAATAGGAGAAAGTGTAAAGGATCTCATATCAAAAATAGCCTGGAAAATGGGTCAAAAGAAAATCTAGTATCATTAGATTATGTGAAAACCATAAACAACAGAAAAGCTTGGATACCGTATTTTAAGAAATTATGAATGAAAACCGCCCAGATCTATTAGAACCAAGGGCAAAAGAAACCTCAATAGAAAAAAATTTAAAGACTATCATAGCCAAAATCTAGAGATTATAAATCAAAGGAAAAAATACTGTCAGGAACTAGGAACAAAGAATTTAAGTACTAAGGAACCATTGTCAAGATCACACAAGAAGTGGCAGCTACCAGTGAAAAATGAGAAGAGAGCTTGAATGGGAGATTTCAAAATACGAATAACATCTGGCAAAGCTGAGTATAACCCTATGAGGGGGAAAAACAAAACTTTAATGAAATAGTATTCATGATGAAAGTATTTGTGAGGAGAAGATCTGAGCTGAAGAGAGACTGAAAGGCAAATGCAGGAATCAAGATTTAATTGTCGGAAAGCCCTTTTACAGTGTTTGCTTGGATAAAATGTAACAGTCACAAATTTCACAACAGCCAGTGAATGATGCATAATAGAGACTATTTGGAGGACAGCAAAGCATCTCAGTTCATCTTTGGCCCTATTTCAGAAATAATGGTAGCCAATAGTGTCATTAAAATATTAACAAACAAGCTATTTCACAGCATAGGTTTTCAAAAGCGTTGAGAGTTGGAGAAGACATGAGAAAACTCAGTGTCATCCCTAAATTTTACTGATGAAGTAACTGAAGTGACCTGCCCATGGTAGGAAATTAAATCATAGAATCAACTAATTCTAGAACTGAAAAGGACCCAGAAACCACAGAGTCCAACCTTTAAATGATTAAAAATGAAAAACGAACGGTATTTTCTACAAGAGATCATCCAGTCTCTGTTTGAAAGTTCTCTAGTGATGCAAAACCCACATTTGGATAGCTCTCATTTTTTCTAAAAAAAGAATTTCCTTTCATCATGCCAAAATTTGCTTCTGTTTCTCCCAACTGTGACCTGGTGCAAAGTATGGCAAATTTAAGCCTTCTTCTAATATTAAAACCCTTGAAATTTCTGAAGATAACTGTCTATAGAGTCTTCTCCAAATTGACAACTATCCAGTTCCTCCAAATGATATTCAACAGCAGTTTCAAAACCCCTTCATAGCTTTATCACTCTCCTCTGAATACTCTTCTAGCTTATGGACATTCTTCCTAAAATGTGGCTCCCCAAACTGAACACAATTCCTGCCTAGGTAGGGTCTGACCTGGGAAGAATTTAGGCAACACTATTATTACATCTCGTGTTCTCGATACTGTGCCTGTCAACGCAGCCAAAGTTATCATTAGTTTTTTTGGCTGCTATATTGCTATTGACTCATTATGAGCTAGCAGGTCACTAAAACCAGCAATTCTTTTTTAAAGTAAAATGATGTCTAGCTGCATCTCCCTTTCTCTATACTTTTTTTGAGCCAAAGTATTAGACTTTTACATTTATTCGTGCTAAACTTTATCTTGTTAGACACTGGTCTTCTTATGCAATTCCCATTTTTTCACCTCAGTATAAATATTTCTCTTTGTCAGTACAGAATGCCACTGGTAAGAGCTTACTAACCCTTCTAGATTCTATCTAGTCTTCCTTTGAATCCTCCTGAAATCAGCTCTCCCCAAAGAGAAGAGACAATACTAGACTATGGTCAGTATTTGTCTCCTCCTCTACCACAAAAATCTAAGAAGTACTTGTCACTTCTTCTCAAAGATTCCCATCTACTTTAATCCTCTTGTCTGTAAGATCAAGATGCAGAACAGCAGTTTCCTTCATTGGTATTCCGTGTTCTGAAGGGTGAAATCGTCATGGAGGCAAGTCAAGCAATTATGACCTGTTGTTCTTTGGACGAAGGGTTCCAGTCATATCCAGATAATTCCTTCATCATTTTCATTTTATTCATTTCAAGTTTGGGATTATAACCTGAGACTCCTATTCCATGTCTCCTTTATGTCCAGGTAGTATATTCTGACAACATATCATTTGTTTCTCTGTCCTCACAGATCTTTATCCAAATGTTCTTGATCATTCTCCCCACTAATTCCTGGTATTCCTCACTTGAGTACATCTTGTTAAGATCATAATACTTTTTTATGACCTGTTCTTTTACCTATTCTGTACATCTTCAAGTAGGTGCTTTTCTAGAACTAAATTCCAGTCAAATGTCCTATCTCAAAATGTGATGCTCGTGTTATAAAATTTGCCATCTTGCATGAGGATCTCTAGTTTAACCTATTGGTTTTTCATACGTTGTCAAGCATAGGCATCTGAAGCTATGGCTAGCTCCTTTCTCAGATTTTGTTTCCTATGAATTTCTGGACATTTCTGCTGCTATTTTTCCTGCATTGTAAATACAATCTATGGTAACTAGCTCGGTGAATGTACACCAAGTTTGTACACAAAGTTTTCTACTCCCTCCCTGCCTTTTAAAAGCCATTTGGATTGGATTTGTAACACTCTAAGCAAATGTATTCTCACCATCACCCTTCACTGTCACTCCTATGTTTCAAGACATGGACCATAAATCTACATTCTGTTATCAGATACCATATTTTTAAACTAGCTCTTCACTTGGTTAGATCTACTTTTCTTTTAATGAAGCCCCTGCTTTCCAATAGCAGCAATGATAAAAAAAAAAATTGACCATCTGTGCTCCTTAAATCTTCAGGATGTTATAATCCTTTATATAGGTATGTGTTTCATAGTACCAGACTAAGTTACTGACTATTAAAACCCTTACTATAGTGTCTGCACCACGGTTTTGGAATACTCAGGTACAGAGGCAGATTTTCTTTAATGAGTCAGCTTCCTTTTTGTCACTTTTTTTTTTTTTCAAATTTGTCACTCCCAAACAGTGCCAATGCTCACTCTCTTGGTGGTTTTTTTCTGGATGATGTTGTGTTCACCTGAGAGTCAGAAAATGTCGAGCATCTCTCTTTTCTCCACTAAACTCCAGATTTGAACCTCTTTTTCTTCCTACATCATTTATTATCCTTATGGGAATAAACTTCTAATTTTAGTGAGATAACCAGGGCACAAGAAAAAAATACAAATTTATACATATACATATGTGTGTGTGTGTGTATATATACACACACACACACACACACATTCAACCATATAGAATATCACTGGATTTTCTGACTGTTAAATTTAGGAAGACAGATTGAGAATCATGAAACAAATCCCATTTATCTGTTTCCTCTCCTCTCCTCCCCCTTCCCTTTGTAAGAGGGGATATAATGGTATCTTGTTTTGCTCCCACAAAAATTATTGGGAGAATATCAATAGATGTGGTGAAGCTGGCTTATCTTATTTGTACTAAAACCCTGGCCTTCAGGGAACTATGATGATGGCCAGAGGGAACTAGAAAGGTGGGGGTGTGGCAAACAGCTCAGACCTTAGAAAAGGTCAGGTCTGTCCAGCATATGTAGAGGTTGTGTAGACTATATTAGATGGAAATAAAGTGGGGAGTTTGAGGAATTTGATTATATACATATTAATATAAAGGGAATGTAGAATATATATGTATATATATATATATAGAGAGAGAGAGAGAGAGAGAGACAGACAGACAGACAGACAGAGACAGAGAGAGAGAGACAGAGAGAGAGGGAGACAGAGAGAGAGAGACAGAGAGAGAGGGAGACAGAGAGAGAGGGAGACAGAGAAATAGAAATAAAACAAAGAATTTGAGGAACTTGACTAACTCTAAGTCTACCAGAAAGGACAGAATGCTAGACCCTCACTCCTGCTTCTGTATTAGTGTGGGTGTGTCTTGCTTCTGTATTAGTGCGGGTGTGTCCCTAGTGAGCAGCACTCCTGCCTCCCGATGGGAGAGTAATAAACACCTCCCTCTGCACACTCTGTTTCTGAGTTCTTTCAGTGAGAAGGGGTTTGCTCTTTTAAAGGGTATATCATGTGGATCTTCCTAAGGACTCCAAAGGGAAGCAGGGGGCCATGGAAGATTGTCCCAGGCTGACTCCCTGACCCTGTCTGGGAAGTCCTGTGATCCTCAAAAGCATGTTTCTCACAATTTTGAGACTATAAATTTTTTTTTCACTTTTGTTTGTTTTTTCGGTGCTGACAGAGTAACAAAGATTTTGGCACCTATTTCTCATGGGTTGGGGTTAAGGGAAAGAAAACTAATAAGCACTTTCTTTGCCCAGCCTGATAGCTCTCATTCCCTTGTTCTCTTTACTCAGTTGTCTCCCTCTGACCTCACCTGAACTGATAGTACAGCTCATGCCACTAAATAGGTTTTCAACTCTGTGGGGAGACACAGACAATGAGCTAGGATGATAGCAGCTGGCTGCTCTTTCTTTCTCTATAATCAATGTTACTTAAAATTAAAAAGCCTAAGAAGAAAGAAAACCCTTTCAATCATTCGAAAAATCATCTCTGTCTCTCTCTGCTGTTAGTTATCAGTAAAGATAAGGAAACAGACACATACAGGTTTAAGTCACTTGCCCAGGATCACAGAGCCAGTGAATGTTTCAAGCAGTATTTGAACTCTGATCTTGACTCTTAGGTCCTGAATGAACTCTATCCACTTCATCAACAACTAGATACTTATGAATGCCTTGTTCCTAAATTTAAGAAAACTATAGAGAAGGAAAAAAGGAAAATCATATAGGATTCATCTTTTGCTTCTTATTAATTTTTTTTCCTTCCTGGCTAAACATCAGATATTCAGATGCATCATTTCTCATGGATTATATTATGCTTGAACGGCAGATAGAGGAGGTGGAATCACTAAAACAGAATATTAAGAGTTGTAAGGGACAATAAAGACCATTTAACCCAATACCGCAGTTTTAGAGATGAAGAAAAATGGAAGCCCACAGAGGACAAGCAATTTGCCTATGGTCATTTTGAATGAAATAAAATGCCACATAAAGGAACAATTAGTTCCTGAAGAGCGAGGACTACCTCATTTTTGTCTTTATAGCCCAAGTAGCTCAAACTCAGTGCACTTATACGATAGGAGCTTCATAAATACTTATTGACATTTATCTAGAACTTATATGTGGGAGCACTGAGCTAAACACTTCACAATTTTGATCTCATTTGATCCTCACAACAATCCTGGGAGGTAGGTGTCATTAGTATCCCCGCCCATTTTACAGGTGAGGAAACTGAGGTAAATAAGGGTTAAGTGACTTGTTACAGTGCCTCTAAGGCTGAATTTGAAGGCGAATACTCCAGATTCCAAACCCAGCACTATCCCACCTAAGAGGTTCTAGATGAGATTAAAAGGATAATCTCGTTTTGTGTATTTAAAAGCAAAACCCTGGTGTTTCCCCTCATAAAAACTTAAACATCAAGACCTTGCCCACCTCAAAAGTGACATTTGGAATCACTAGTCTACCAGATGTTATAAAGAGAGATCTGTTTATTTCAAGTCAAGCTTTCATCTGACTTTGTATTGAGTAAAGCAACACCAACATTTTATTGAAAAATAAATGTTGTCAATGTTGTACATGTGCCCAGAGGAAATGATGCTGGTTCTTCTGAGATAGTGCCAGATTTTTGCCAGCTACTTTGCAGAGGATAATTGTTTACTTTCTGAAGAATAGGATGTAAAGGTAGCTCGGGACTTGACGGTTTCATTATTGTTTGTAGCTCTTTAGAATCACAAAGTATTTGCTCATACATTCTCTATTTAGTATCACTATATGTCCTGCCGCATTAGAATGTAAGCTCCTGGAGGGTGGGGAGTGTTTCACCTTTTTCTCTGAATTTCCAGGGCCTGGTAGAGAGCAAGCCCTTAATGAAATTTTGCTAATTGCTTGATGACAATCCTATGAGGCAGGTAGTATCAGCATTTTTCTTCCCATTTGAAACATGAGGAAATTAAGGTTCTGAGAGGTCTGATGATTTCTAAATTCTCTATGTAGGACTTGTTTCCCTCCTCCTTTATTCTCTCTCACTCCTTCTTTAACACTGGCTCTGTAACCCTGCACTGTATTTTGCTAATAAAAGGAAAGAAGCCACATGGAATAATGGACTAACCATTGAATTTAGAGTCTGAGAAGCTCAGGTCCTTGGTAGGTGACTGTAACATGACTAGGGGCAAGTTGCTTAAACTTATTGAGTCTGTTTCCTCATCGGTAAAGTGACGGAAATAATATCTGTATTGCCCATCACTCAATAAATATTTTAAATATCTAGGAAAGCAGTCCCTGCCCTCAAAGAGCTTACATTCTATTGGAGGAGATAACATGTATAGATACATGTACAAAATAAACACAAGAGAAGTATTGGCAGCTGGCGGAATCAGGAAGTCCTTCTATGGGAGATACCACTTGAGCTGAGCTTTGAAGGAAGCTAGGAATCCAAAGAGGGGGAGGTGAGGAGGGAAGGAATTTCAGATAAAGGGAACTTGACAGAGATGAGAGAAGGAATACCACGTATGAGGGATTGCAAGGAAGACAATGTGACTTGGCTATGGAAGGGGAAACGAAGAGGAACAATGCATATCATGGTCAGAAAGATAGGATGGAGTCTGATTGTGAAGGGCTTTAAATGTCAAACAAACATTTCTAGTTGATTCTAGAATGTAATTGGAATGAACTGGGTCAGGCCTAAGGATCTGCCACAGTGAGGCCTCAAGGACCACTTAAACCAGGGGTTCCTAATGCCGCGACCCCTTTAATACTCATATGTGGGTGTATCTGCATGTGGGCGGACCCACCTGGAGAAGGATAGAGGAGCCGTGTCTCAGTTCCTAAGACCATCGGAAATATGTGTTTTCCGATGGTCTTAGGCGACCCGTTCGACCCCCTGAAGGGGTTGTGACCCACAAGTTGAGAACCGCTGACTTAAATCCTTTAAAGGACACAAGTGAAAGAACTGGAAAGAAAACACACTGATAGAGTGTGGTTTCCTTTGTCTTCCTTACAGCAAAGATGCATTCTTAGCTGGAATGGAGCTAGGGTTCTATCAATAAGCAATTATTAAGCACCTACTGCATATATGCCAGGCACTGTGCTAAAGGCTGACCCTGACCATCAAATCAGAGAAACCGCTGCCCGGGGCTGATTTTTATGCTCTAGTGTGGGGCGATCTCATAACATCAGTCCCTTCCGAGCTTCCTGGTTCTACCTTGCCTTCTTCAAGCCTGGCTTAATTATAGCTGATAGGGTGTGAGTGGACCTATAGTGGCTTTCCTTACAGGGAGTCACTAGAATTTATTGGACAGGAAAGTGACATAGTCAGATTATACTTTGGGCTTATCACTTGGGCAGGTTTGTGGAAGATTGGAATGGGGAAAGCCTTGTAAGAAAGGGAAATCAGTTAGGAGGAATATTGAAAGAGATGCTAGAAACTTGAACTAGGGTAGTGGTTATGAGAATGGAGAGAAGAGGAAAGATTTGTGAGAAAGCATATGTTGTGAAGGTATAATCAACCAGATTTAGCAACTGATTAGATTTTTAGGGTAAAAGAGGGTGAAAACTCAAGGATACTCCTAGGTGACTAGAAGAATGGTGGTGCCCTTGACAGAAAGAGGGAATCAGTCTCATGCTTATCTTATACAGTTGTTGTGTGATGTTTTCTTTTGCCATATAAAAATGTGATGGTGACAGTTATTAATAACCCAAAGCCGAGGCTGTCCCTTTAGTGATTGGGCTATACATATCCATGGGTAGAATTACAAAAGATAAATTCCTAAACTTAGGGGTGTGCTATCCAATGACACCAGAAACTAGGTCTCTGAGCTTAAAAACATGAGTATACGCCACAGGATATTTTGGGGGCACCAGCACTGCACATGAGTGTCCACACACAGGCAAGATTTTTCCAGATCTATTGTGCACCTGTCCAGCTCAAATTAGACCCATGTCCATGTTTAGCCTTCATTTGCTGAAGGGCTGGCCATGGTATCCGTTCACATTTGGCCTCCTAGTTTAGCAGACTGCTGCTACAGAGTCTAGGTATATTCAAAAACTGAAATGCTCTCTCCAATTTAATAGCACACTGTGCCAATTAAGAGTTCCATAATACTTTTAGGTGGAGTTTCTTGATTATCCTTGGTCTCTTTTATCCAGTTTGGCACACATTTAATTCTGTGGCTATAATGTTACACTCTCAAGATCTTCCAAATAGTTCTGACTTTATTAACTAAATGAATAAGAGCAATACTTTACTCGAAAGGATTCAGTATTTTTAAGTGTCAGCCATAGTCTGGGCTCTGTTGATGGCCATTTGCTATTTAATGGCATTTTAGAAAGTCATCAAAAAAGTAAATATACTTGGTAGTTTCTGATCAATTATTTTGTAACATCCCTCTGCCCGCAGCCCCAACCCAGGCTCTGAACCATTTTCGAGATTCAAAAAGGACTGAGTCTTTTGTAAAAGCGGCTTACATCCTAATCTTCAAAACTGAACTTAATATTAACAGGCAGAGAGAGGTGAAATCAAGTTGATCAGGGTACCCATGGGTGACTTTTAGTATCACAGACTGTGCCTATAACAAGTCTTGTGGGACACCCTTCTACAGGATCAGTAATCGAGCCCGTGTGCTGGGCTTCTTTGTACTCTCTACCCACTGCTCACAGTTCTGTACTATGGGACCAAAGGGAACAAAATCTAATCTCTTTACCATAAGAAAGTCCTGATATCTGTAAAATGAGAGGGTGGGATTAGATCATCTCTGAAGTTCCTTCTAGTTCTAAGGGCATGAACCTCTGATCTAATATACTCATCATGTTTTACCTTGCTCATTGGGAAGTGGTAGTAGCTGAACTGAGTTTCAGAGAACTAGTAGCTGACATAGTGGATAGAGTGCTGGGCCTGGAGTCAGGAAGATTCTTCTTCTTGAGTTCAAATCTAGCCTCAGACACCTACTAGCTGTGTGACCCTGGGCAAGTCACTCAACCCTGCTTGCCTCAGTTTCCTCATCTGTAAAATGAGCTGGAGAAGGAAATGGCAAACCATTCCAGTACCTTTGCCAAGAGAAAACTCCAAATGGGGTCACAAAGACACAACTGAAAAACCAAACAACAACAAAGCTTTTTCATAGGCAGAAAAGCAAGGAAGGCATTCCAGGGTTAATAAATAACATGAGTAAAGGTATATTAATATACACAGTTGATGGAGCACACAGCAGTACGAGAGAAAGCTAAAAATACTTCTAATGTGGCACCAGATTATGACACACCATAGATGCCAGGCTAAGAAGTCTGGGTAGGAAGCCTGCACTGAGCTGGGCCAGATGACCTCCGAGGGACCTTCCAACTCTAAAGATGTAGAATTGTGCTTATTTTAACACCCAGCCTTCCCTGAACCTTCTTATATGATCCTTCCTTGGATATTGCATCTTTCTCTGTGTTTATCCTGATTAACCTTATAGCTGTTTGTGCATCTATTTCATTTCTACCACTAGATTTTAAGTTTCTTAAGAGCAGAGGGGCTGTCCCATTGTATCTGGGCTATCTCTTCCCTCCTCCCACCCCCATGCACTAGAGGGCCATGCTCATAATGACTTAACTATTTAATCAATGTTGGTTGATTTGTTAAGTTCATGACAGATGGTCATTAAGCCTCGGCCTATTTCTGGTGACCAGCAAAATGTTACCTCGTGAGGCCGCCCACTCCATTTGGGGCAGCTCTAATTATTCAAAAGCTCTTTCAGCCTCTCCCTATTGGTCCTAGGCCTGCTTTCCAGAGTCACACAGAACCTAATCTTTCACTTCAATAGGACAGCACATTTCAAAATTTTAAGATCTGTCCCCTTCCCCTCCCCAAAGTCTTTTTATTTTATTTTACAGGTTAAACATGCATTAAATTATTTCTCATATGATCCAATTTCAGATCCTTTACTATTCTGGTCAGGGTATAGTTTGTCAATGTCCTTTGTGAAATCTAGCACACAAACCACACCCTAGTGCAAGCACTGTATGAGTAGAGAGGAGAGAGAGTCACCTCTTTCTTGGTGTGTAGCCTCAGTGATAGATGTGGATGTCACATGCACTGCTGGCCCATAATAAGCCTGTATCATGGGATCATGGATTTAGAGACAGAAGAGATCTATCTCTGAATCCGTCTAGTCCAATCTTCTTATTTTATAGATGAGGAAACTGAGGCACAGAGGGCTAAGAACTACACAACAGAATCAAATCTGGCCCAATCCAAGAAAGGATCTTCTCATTTGAGCTTCACAAGAACTCTGAGATGTATGGAGAGCAGACATTAATATCCTCATTTTACAGATGATGAAATCGAAGTAGAGAAGTCAAAATAACTCTGCTGTTGTTAAGTCATTCCTGACTCTATGTGACCCCATGGACAGGGTTTTCTGGGCAAAAACACTGGAGTAGTTGGCTATTTCCTTTTCCAGTGTATTCCCACTTCCCAGATGAGGAAATGAGGCAAATGGGGGGTAAGTGACTTGCCTAGGGTCTCATGGCTAATAAGTGTCTGAGGCCACATTTGAACTCAGATCTTCTTGACTCTGGGCCAGGTGCTCTAACCGCTGCACCACCTAGCTGCCCGCCAATGGTCAAATATGTAACAAGCAGCAGAGGTGATTGAGATTATCTAGGTCTACCTAACTCCAAGTCACAAACATTCACAGGATTTCGGCCTAGGACCTTTAAGACCATTCAGTCCAACTCCTAGCTGAACAAGAATCCCCTCTAGAATATAGCTGATGAATGGTCATCCAGTTTTTGCCAGAGGACCTCCAGATAGGAAGAAGCCCATTCCTACCTGTAGTTACACAACTTTTGGATAGCTCTAAGGCTTTTTTCTGTATCAGCGGTTCTCAACCTGTGGGTTATGTTCAATTTGTAACAATGAAAATACATCCTGCATATCAGATATTTACATTATGATTCATAACAGCTGCAAAGTTACAGTTACAAAGTAGCAACAAAAATAATTTTATGGTTGGGGGTCACCACAACATGAAGAACTGTATTAAAGGGTCTTGGCATTAGGAAGTTTGAGAACCACTGCTCTATATCCAGTCTAAATCTGCCTCTCTGCATCTCCCACTTGCTGCTCCTAGCTATGCCCTCTGGGGCCAAGCAGAACAAATCTAATTCCTTTTCCATATGAAGGGAGCCCTTCGAAGACTTGGAGACAGCTAGTGTGTCCCTGAAAGAAATCTCTTCCCTAACCCTCTTTAGCCAAGTTTTTTATGGCACGAGCTTGAGGTTCAGTGTCTCCCGCTTTCTTAAACTGAATCTCTGAAACTTCATCTTCCTAGCTAATTCTCCAGACTGTCAGGATCTTTCTAAATCCTGACTCTATCAAGCAACTTAATTTCTATCCCTTCCCATGTTATGTCACCACCACAAACTTTAGATAATCTCTATATAATTCTTAATAAATCATGAGACAACAATAAAAATCTCGCCAAAACAATACCATGAGTCCGGCTGGCAATGGTAACCATATTTACGTAGTGCCTTAAGGATTACAGAGTGTTTAAATATACAAAGGAATCTCAAAAGTCTCAGTTTTAAAAACACAGGGAATCCCACAAGCTTAGTTTTAAGCTTAAAAGGGGACCCCCTCTCTCTCAATGATTGGATTTGATCCTCATAACAACTAAATTATCTAGGCAGGACAAGTATTATTATCCCGATTTTACAGATAACAATAGTGGTGACATTGGTGACACAGGCAAATATAATCAGCATTTATATGGTGTTTTAAAGGCTACAAAGCGCTGCATAATTATTATTTAATCTAATCTTCACAACACCACCTGGGAGATAAGCATTTTATTATTTCCATTTTACTGATGAGGAAACTGAGGCAGACAGGGGTTAAGACTTGTCCAGAGTCACACAACTAATAAGCATCTGACACTGATCTTAAACTCAGGTCTTCTGGACTCCAGGTCCAATCTGTCTCCAGTCAATTGATCAACTGTCATTTAATTAAGCATCTACTGTGTTCGAGACTCTGGGCCAAGCTCTGGACACAAAAAAGGATGCAGCTACATGGCACAGTGGACAGAGTATGTGGCCTAAAGTCAGGAAGACTTCAAATCCAGCCTTGGACACTTATTAGTTGGGTATCTCCCAACTAATAGATCACGACAATCTCTGCTTGCCTCAGTTTCCTCATCTGTAAACAAGGATAATAACATCACTTATCTCCAGGATTATTGTGAGGGTCAAATGAGATCATACTACTAAGGTACTCAGCATAGTGATTGGCACGTGGTTAAGTACCATATAAATGTTAGTTGTTAATACCATTATTATTTTATACAGTTCCTGCTCTCAAAAGGATTCCTGTCTAACGGGAAAGATAACATGCAAACCACTGTAGATAAACAAAACTTATAGGATAAATTGGGGGTAGTCTCAGAGGGAGGGCACTAAAATTAAGAATAAGGAAGGGTTTTTTTTTTTTTGCAGAAGATGGGACATAGGGGTGGCTAGGTGGTGCAGTGAATAGAGCACCAGCCCTGGAGTCAGGAGTACCTGAGTTCAAATCTGGCCTCAGACACTTAACACTAAAACTAGCTGTGTGATCTTGGGCAAGTCACTTAACCCCAATTGCCCTCCAAAAAGCAAAAAAAAAAAAAAAAAAGAAGAAGATGGGGCATAAAGTGAGGCCTGAAAGGAGCCAGGGAAGCCAGGAGGTAGAGACAAAGAGAAAGCTCCAGGCATATCCAGACAGATAATTAAAAAGTTTGGTGTCAAGGGATTGCCAACCATGTGATAGGGAGTAAGCCATAAGAAGGTTGGAAAGGTAGGAAGGAGGTAGATTATGAAGGGCTTTAAAAGCCAAAGGGAAGATTTTATACATGATCACAGAGGTAATAAGGAACCACTAGAGTCATCTGATGATGATGGCTATAATTGACATTTATAAAACCACAAAAGGAATGAAATATAGAGAGGTTAATAAATGACTTTCCCAAAGTTATACAGCTAAAAAAAGAGCATATATAATATGTTAAGTTAGTAAGATGTTTGTGTTCAGTCTTCATGAGATCTATCTCATCTTAAGAAGTCAGACTAGCAAAACCCCAAAAAGTGAGCTACAGGGGGTATATGTAGGAACCTACAGAAAATCAAAATGTCACCAGGACACCTTGGGCTCCTTAAGATAAACTAGGGCCTGGAGAGACCACAGGTCTTGCTACCTATGAAAAGGAATCCTTTTCCTGTCTATTCCAGTCTGTATTCACAACCCAAAAAGTGGGTCAGAAATTGATTAACTTATCAGACTGAAAGGCAAGGAAACAATTCATTCTCATAGAGTTTTTCTATTCAAAGTCAGGTTTTCTTATATCGAATCCAACAGATAAAATTCTTTCAGATGTAACTTTTAAGATGAATGGCCTGAAATAGTTGTCTTAACTATAGAAAGTGAGTTAGTTATTATGTCTTACTCACCAGCTTTCTACGTCTTTTATAGTGAAACTCAGGGTCTTGGAAAGTCGAGGCAAATTTCTCTGAGAAACTGGCCCACAGACAAAAGGCAAGCTGTTACTGAACAAAATTCAGCATGCTCTCAAACCAGGGCAAGCTTTCCAATGTCACTTCTGTGTGTTAAGTTCCTTGTTCCTCAATTGTTACAGAGATGAGAGAAAGAGAGAGAAAGAGAAAGGAAGAGAGAGAGAAAGAGTAAGAGACAGAAAGAGAAAGAAAGAGAGGAAGAAAGACAGAGAGAGAGGAAGACAAAGACAGAGAGAGAGAGAGAGAAAGAGAAAAAGAGAGAGGAAGAGAGACAGAGAGAGAGAAAGACAAAGAGAGAGAGAGAGAGAGAGAAAGAGAAAAAGAGAGAGAGAGAGAGAGAGAGAGAGAGAGAGAGAGAGAGAGACTAACTCAACATGGACCTGAGGGAATAAATAAGAACACTTTGCTTCTGTAGGACCTGACTGTTTCGGTAAATTTTCCAGAAATAAAAACCAAGGAAATAATAGTCAATGTGTATCACACACCCTTCTCTTCAAGAAAAATATTTCTTTTGGACCCTGACTTGTTTCTGAATTAGTCTTCCATACAACAGCAAAAAAAAAAAAGAAAAGAAAAAAATCTCCATATTCAAATGTGGGGAAGAGGCTGATGATGGGACCCCAGAGTAGACAGAACCCTAGAAGCTGTTACATTCATGCTAATATTTTTACAATCTTTTCTGCTGAAAACTTTTTCTTTTTGCTTTTTGGAGTGGGGTAGGCAAGGCGATCAGGGTTAAGTGACTTGCCCAAGGTCACACTGCTAGTAAGTGTTAAGTTTCTGAGGCTGCATTTGAACTCAGATCCTCATTGATTCCAGGACCCATGCTCTATTCACTGTGCCATCTAGCTGCACCATCTGCAGATAACTTTTGTGCTACACTTTAGAGTTAGTCTCTGAAATGGATAGAAGTAGAAGTGGGTGAGGGGCAGAAAATAGAATGAAGGATCCTAAATAAAAAAAGAATGAATACTTACAAATATCTCTACTAGGATGTTGATGGCATCATAACTATATATAGCTTTAGCTAGCATCTATATTTAAGGTTCACAAAGATTGTATATCCATAATTTTATCCATCTCATTTTATCCTTATAACTCTAGGAAGTAAGTGTTATCATTACTTCCATTTTACAGATGAGGAAAGGCAGACAACAGTTAAGTAACTTGCCTAGGATCACACAGCTAGTAAATGTGAGTCTGGATTAGGTGGATTTAAACTTAGGTCTTCCTCACTACAGGTCTCCAGCTGCTTCGGTGCGTGTTGTCTTCCTTGTTCTGTACAATGCAGAGCACTGAACTTGGGGTCCAAAAGTCAAAGAGCTTATTTACTCATGTATATTCAATTGTCTACGTTAGTCTGTATAACTTCTTCGATTTCCATTTACTGTTTGTTTGGATAAATGTTTGCCTACCATCAGAGGTTGTCTTTTGTGTTACTAGTATTTGGTGGAAAGGAGCTAAGCTTGCTGGTGCTAAGTTAACTATTATTCTCCTCTTGGGAGTAAACAAGAAAATTGACTTATATTCTGAACTTTCCGAAAGAGCACAGTACACCTATACTGCCAGTATTTGATATGTGGTAAATAGATTTAATTTTAGTTTTGGGAATAAGAGAGTAATGGAACAAATTTCTAAGAGTAAAGCCTGGCCTTCTTCTTGTTCCCCAGAAAGGTAAAAATTGCAGTCTCCTTTGGAGGGTATGTGGGCTGGCCAGCTTACATTAAATTATACACATGTATATGTATGCATGCATACACATATACATACACATCTGGGTTTCCGTAACCTTTAACTAAAGTAAAAATATCCTCTTTATGCATTAAAGATTAATGATAAATTTTAAAATTACTACTTTCCCAGAGGAAATATAAGCATGTATGGAGAGCCCCACATCTCAAGATCTCATCTTCTAAATTCCAATGATGACTCCACCATTCATTCGCTTTCCTAAGTGGTATTACACAAATCACTTCAGTACTTTTCTTAGTATAGGAAGTAGACAAAGGAAATATTTCTACTGACTTCCTCACTTAATGGTTCCAATCAGTTAGCTCTAATCCATGTGCTCTTTTCCTCTACATTTGCATCTCACAATTGCTGGACATTTTTGGTGCCAATAAAAGTCATTCTAGCTCAAGATATTCAAGAAGAGATCATAAAGTCATAGACTCAAGAAGAGTTTGAGAATTATCTTCTTGTTGTTCGGTTGTTTCAGTCCTGTCCAGCTCTTTGTGACCCCATCTGGGGATTTCTTGGCAAAGATATTAGAGGAATTTGCCATTTCCTTCTCCAGCTCATTTTATAGACAAGGAAACCAAGGCCAACAGGGTTAAGTGAATGGCCCATGGGCACACAGCTACTAAAAGTCTTAGGCCAGATTTGAACTCAGGAAGATGAGTCTTCCTGACTCCGGGCCCAGTACTCTATCTACTGTGCCACATAGCTACCCTTAGAGTTATCTAGTCCAACCCATATATGAAGCAAGAATTCTTCTTTATAATATTCTGATAAGTGGTCATTCCATCTTCACTTTGAAGCCTCTAAAAATAGGAAATTCATTACTTTCCGTGTAATTTCCAAGGCAATCCATTACACTCTGTAATTGCATTATGGGAACCTCTTCCCAAAGTGTTATAGCTAAGTTCCAACAAAATTTTAAAAAATGCATATAGCTGCAGGGATTTATAAAAGAAAAAATGAAAAATACACATTGCACATCTGTTTAAAATTCTGTCTGTGTGGAGCATTGTTGCTCTTACCAATCCAACTTCATACAACTTTATATTCATAATTTTTAAAAACTCAATAAAACAGTCATAACTAGAAAACCCCCACAATTAAAGAACAATTATTCACATTAGAAAAGGATTCACCAAGGCTACTGAGTAACAGATTTGCAAAATAATTACTGACTGCAAACTACAGTACTTTTGTAAGGTGTCGAGATTCCAACCACATCCTACAATTAATGTAATCACAGAAGACTCAGATACGTCAGTGAAATCAGTAAACTAAATGTGAAGGTGTTATCTTATCTCACTAAAATATGTGAATAAAACTTTAATCAATTTTTAAAAATGATTATAGTGCTTAGACCATTGGATAAAGGCAGATGTCTTTCCACAAGAAATATCCTGTGATTGGGTGAAAAATTGGTCATATATTTCTGGGTTTACATATAAAAATAGCAGTCAGTTCAGTAGTATGTTGGGTAATCACTAGACCAGTTCAGACATAGAGGATTCCAAATTTGGGAGCTGAGGATTTCAATTCCAGTTGTAGACAATACCATGAGAAGGAATTTCTATTAGGTAGATGAGAATACAGGTTGTGCAGTGGATAGAGCACTGGTCCTGGAATCAGTAAGATCTGAGTTCCAAATCTGGTCTCAGACACTTACTAGCTTTATGACTATGTTTGCTCAAGTTCCTCAGCTGTAAAATGAGCTAGAGAAGAAAATGGCAAACCACTACAGTATCTTTGCCAAGAAAACGCCAAATGGGATCACAGAGACCAAAACTATACGATAACAACAACAGAGGAGAGTGTCTAATTTTCCCTCCCCGATTGTTATAAAGAGACATTAAAAAAGATGTTAAAGAGATGCTATTCAGAGACATTAAACCAGTAAGAGACAGCACATCCAGCCGGGACAGAATGACATACTGAGGTCAAATAGCTATGGAAATAGCTAGGAGGAAGGAATAGGAGGAAGGAAGCCATTACAGAGAACATGACCCTTTACTGCAAAGAAGAATGGAAATTATGAATCTAAGAAAGGATTTTCTTTTCTTTAAAAAATTTTTTTCGCCTTTTTTTTGGGGAAGGCAATTGGGGTTAAGTGACTTGACCAAGGTCACATGGCTAGATTTTTTTGTGTGTTAAGTGTCTGAGGCCAGATTTGAACTCAGGTCCTCCTGACTCCAGGGCCAGTGCTCTATTCACTGTGTGACCTAGACACCCCTAAGAAAGGATTTTCTAAGCCATGCAGTACCAGAAGTTGTAAGTGTACCCTTTTGTTACATATGCATATCTTACACACATGCCTCATTACCATTATGCTCTTATACTCTGATTCTACGGACCTTTATCTGGCTTTTATGTATTTGTGGGAGAGTATGCCCTAGGTTTTTGAAAGAATGTTTTATACCAAGTACTCCAACTATACCAACCAGCTTTGTAAATACTCTTACTAAAAAAGCTAATTGAGCTCCTGACTTTTAGTGGGAAGCACACCAGTGGGGGCTTATAAGCAACAGCAGCAGAAATGTTACCTAATGCTACTTTTGTAATGTAACCTAATGTTACCCTTAGAACTCTTGAAAGGAACAGCCAACTGACCCCCTGGCTTCTCCAACTCATACATTAGAATGCAAGTCAGGAGAGTGACCCCCATAGAGGGTGCTATACTAGATAGAAGGGATTTAAGTCAAAAAATGCTAATTCTTTAGTGACAGGAGCCAATCAGTCAATGGACAAGCATTTCTTAAGTGCTTGCTATGTGCCAGGGACTTTGCTAAGCACTTGGTATACAAAGAAAAGCAAAAATAGTTCCTGCCCTTTAGGAACTCACATTCTAATGGGAGCAATGGTATGCAAGCAACTATATAGGAACAACATACATAGGGTAAACTGGACAAGTCACTGGGGTCTGCAAACTTGTGTTAAAAAAATATTGATAACTGTATTTTAATATAATTGGCTTCCTTTGTAATCTTAGATATTTTATTTTTTGCATTTAAAAATATTATTTGGAGAAGGGCCCTGTAGGCTTCACTAAACTGCCAAAGGGATTGTGACTAAAGTCTGATTTTTCTAGGATTGTTGGAGTTATTTAGACAGTGAGGTAAGAAAGAGATAAAGTGCTAGACTTGGACTCAGGAAGATCTGAATTCAAATTCTACCTTAGATACCGCCTTAGCTTTGTGACCCTGGACAAGTCACTTAACTTCTCACTAAATCCCTTCTATTATTTGTTGTGAGGAACAAATGAGATAATCTACATGAAGTGCTTTGCAAACGTTAAAGTATTATTATCAGTGTTAGCTCTCAGGTCAAACGCATCTGCTATGGAAATGTTGAATTCTCAAAGGTAAGAAAGACTTTTGTGACAAATGAAATGAGACAATCAGTCAGCCTCATTCAATGGTTCTGTAGCATGTTGAAGATTCCAACCCACTGCTAAATACTAACATACTATCCAGTTTTCTTCCAGGAATATCATATAATGAAGTATCAGAATTATTGTGCTAGAAGAAACCTCAAGAGGCAAACTGATATAGACTGCCTTCCTCCAGGTAAATAAGCCTAAAATGCCAAAAAACAGGTAACTAATTGTTAAAGCACAGGGATGAAGATTTTGTTATGCTCTGTCATAGCCTGTCCCAGTGTTGTCACTGTAAAACAAAGCAAAAACCAAAAGAACAAACAAAAAACCCCAAGAAGTTTATCTTTACCTCTGAAAAATTCTTTCCCTTTCAATTTATATTCTTTGTTAATCTTATTTTCATAATCTCTACAGATACGCAAACCACTGGACCATGTCTTCAATTTAATAAAACTTAATATTCTTAAAATTAGTAATACTTAGAAATGGAAAAAAAACTTGGGTTTCAAGGGTGCTTTTTGCTAAACCACTCTGCCTTTCAGGTTTGCAAGTAACCCTTTACTCAGCCTACTCTTCTCCAGGTTAAACAATCTTTCCAATTTGGGATGGTTTTTTTCTCTCCCTTCATTTACTTCAGTTACTCTTCACAAATCTTCTTTCATCTTTTAAAAAATGTAGATACTAAAACTCTAAGATATTTATAATATTTGTGACAGGATCACTTCTTCTTGACTTTTTCATGTCATACTTCTCTTAATAACAGTTTGATAAATAATTATTAACAACCAACATCTTGGGGGAAATTCAGAGCTCCCTCTGTCCTCTTTCAAAGCCCTCACTTTAAATTCAGTTTTCCTTCAGAAGGACACCATCGATAATGAAACAGCATTGACTCACCTCATCTTAGTCAGATCCCACCTAAACTTGCAAGGAATTTAATCTAAGGTAGGGAAGCCCACTGTATTCTACTCAAGCATAGGTCGAGATGGATCCTTCTGTCTAGAATTCAGAGGTCCCCAAAGTGGGGGATACTGCCACTTTGGGTGGTGTTGGAATGATCCGAGGGAGGTGGTAGTAGACTAGGGTGCAATTGGGGAGGAGGGGAGATTGACTAAAAATAAGGGGGCAATGAAAGCATAGGGAAAGAAGCGAAGAAAATTTTGAAAAACCATTTGTACGTGTTTTATCTGTTGTGTGACAGTTAAAGTTGTAGTATTATGCTATTTTCCAAATAAACACACGAAATGCAAGTTACAATCTATCAGTGGTCAAGTCCAACGACAGGTCTTAACAAGCAAGTGTTGGCAGGCAAATGTGTCACACACTGTTGGGAAGTCCTGCATGCATCAGCAGGAATTTGTGCTTGTAATGACTTGTTTACAGTATGACACTATATGGTTACATGGTATAATGTTGCATCATCAAAATTTCAATGCAGCAAAAACCCCTACAAATTAACCATAAGTTATTAAATTTAAGATGTGTCATTAAAATATTTGATATATTTTTGAAATGATGCAAATTTAAAAGAAACAACCATTAAAGGATTAAAGAAAGTAGATTTCTAGGGGGGGCTAGATAGTCCAAGGTTGAGAGTGGTCTGGTATAGAGATATTTTCTCTGTCAAAGAGTGATCACTTTATTGGGGTGCACAGTTTATATACCCTTCCAATAAGGGCTGATGTCATTCCATCATCATGTCTACTATCAGGTAGCTAGTAGATTTATCATTTTTTTCAGATGACACAAAACTAGGACAATTAATTGATAGATATAGACTACAGAAAGATTACAATGGGCTGCCACTGAGAGATGAAGCTTAAGACAAGAAATTTAGCAGAGGTAAATATAAAATTTTGCATAGTATTTGAAAAAAAATCAGCTTCATAAATATGTAATGATCAAGACATGGTTAGAAATCAGTTCATATGAAAAAAAATTCTAGTGAATGGCAAGCTTAATATGAATTAGCAGCAGATGTGGTAGTCAAAAACCCTAATGTAATCTTAGATGGTATTAAAAGAATTAGACTGGTTAGAATGAAAGAATTCATAGCCCTTTGTGGTTTAAACCACACCTAGAATACTGTATTCATTTCTTGGTGACACATTTTATAAGGACTATTGTCATGCTAGAATATGTCCAAGACAGAGAGCTTGCTAGAAACTATGCTACCCAAAGGTCATTTGAAGAAAGTAGGGTTGTTTAGACTAGGAAAAAAGAATACTTGGTGGTAGTAGGTTTTAGAAGGGTTACCCAAGAGCTAGCTTCAACAATTTAAAGGGAATGTGGAAAGACTACTACATTTTCCTAACTAGGACTATAGGGTAGAACTCAAAGGCAGGCAGGTTTAGACCCAAAGAAAGGAAAAACATCCTAACAACTAAAGCCATGTTAAAATGAAGCAGGCTGTCTTAGAGGACAGTGAGTATAAACTATCACAAGTGGTCTTTAGGAGGAGGGGTGAAGAGCACTTTGGTGGATATAATAGGATTCTCCATCACTGGAGGAGCTGGGATGGATGATCTCTGAGGTCTCTATGATTCTACAATTCTGATTCTGGGGGAGGGATGGAATGATCAGGGAAAGCTTCACCAAGGAGATTGCTTGTGAACTAGGCCTTGAAGGATGAGTAGGATTTCGACTGTCAGAAATGGGGACAGAAGAATATTCTAGAAATAGGGACAGATATTCGCAAAAGCATACAGATGAAAAGCATGAGATTTATTTAAGGGATGATAAAAAGGGTTGATGTGATATAGTAGAAATCTTGCCTCTCAGTTAGGAAGAACTAGGTTCCAGTCCTGACTGAGAGTTAGGTGGGCAACTCTCTAAGACTCTAAATGTCCCAAAGTGTTGCTAATATACTTTCATTGAGGGAGTTTTCTCCCTAGAAGAGTCTTCTACATCAATGAAATCATAGGTCTGGACCACACACACACACACACACACACACACACAAGTAGATCATTTTAACTGGGACACAGATTAATTACATCAAGAAGAATAATGAGATAAAGCTGTAGAGATTTATATGATCATAGGATTTGGAACTAGAAGCGATTTTAGAACTCCTCTATTCCAATGTTTATCATTTTATAGATTGAAGTGAGGAGAGGTTAAGTTACTTAGCCAAGGTCTTACAGGGAAGTAAGTAACAAAGTCAGGATTTAAGTTAGGTCTCCTTAATCTAACGTTTTTTTGCATTTCTCTGTACTATGTTGGAATCAAATTGTGTAGGACGTGAATACTACGGAGTCTGGATTTTAATTAGGGTAGTGGCGTGATCAGAGCAATGTAAAGACATGTAATGCTGCAGTGGTAGTTCCCACCCCCCACCTCCTAATTAGAATAAAGGAGGAGGAAGAGAGAACTGGAATTAGGAATATTAGGAAGGCATTGCAAAGACCAGGTGATGAGGTGGTGGTGTCACTCAGTCATTTTAGTCATGTCTGACTCTCCATGACCTCATTTGGGGTTTTCTTAGTAAAGATACTGGGGTGGTTTGTCATTTCCTTCTCCAATTCATTTTACAGATAAGGAACTGAGGCCAACAGGGTTATGTGACTTGCCCAGGGACACACAGCTAATTAAGTATTTGGGGCTGGATTTGAAGTCACAAAGATGAATCTTCCTGACCCCAGGCCCAGAGCTCTCAGAGACACCCTCATGTCATGGGGTAGGCCGCAGGTAATCAAAATTTTCAACTAGGTCCGTGGTAGGAGAACAGATGTAAGAGATATCATTTTTATACTTTTCCAAGTCTTCAAGTGAGCAGTCCCTTCCCTAAACTGGCACAATCAGCAAATGTGACATTTTCATTCTCTTATCTATGCCATATATGAAGTTATTTTATAATACTGGCTCCATGATCAAGCTATATGAAGACTACCCAGGGTAAATTTAGTTTGTCTCCACATATCCTCTCACGTGAATTCCTTGCCACCATGTCCTATCATCAATCATGCCTTGCCAAACCCCAAGTCTGAATTACTCCCTCCATCTGCCTCCTTTGATACAATTCATGTGCTGCTGAATGAAGCTAACAAAAGCATACTAACAGAGTCCTCTACATACTTGTGTTAGATAATCTAATTTCCACTAGATCCTCACTGCAGCAAGACAATCCCTTTACATCTCCCAGCTCAGTTTTCTATCTCACTTAACCATAGTCACCTTTTCATTCCTCCTCAAGCCTCTCACAGCACCCTCTTCCCTCCCACATTCTCAGCTGAGGACCCTGCCTCACACTTTACCAAAAGTATGGCCTTAGAAATGTTCCTTACAATTCCCAATGTCATACTTACTCAACTGCCCCAAGAGTAAAATGCTCTCCCTCCTCACCCCTGTGTATAACGAGACAAACTCTAACTTGAATCTAGCATTATGGAGGAAACGTATTTGTAACATGGACGATTCAGCTTCCCTGGGTTCTCTAGCTTCCTTTTCAAGACTCATTTCAATTCCCATCTTCTGTAGACCTTTCCCACGCAATCTCCCATTGATCCTCACACCTACTAGTACTTTCCATCTAAGGTTATTTTCCATTCACACTGTATATTTTTACATTTATTTGCATGGCTTCTTCCAAGTGCCAACTAAAATCCCACCTTCTACAGGTCACGTTCCTCAACTCTTAATTCCAATGCCTTCCCCCTGTGAATTATAACCTCTTTATCTCATATATGCTTTGTACATATATTTTCATATTGTCTCTCCCATTAGATTGTGGGGGCAGGGACTATCTTTTGCCTCTTTTTGTATTCCCTGTGTTTAGCATATTGCCTGACACATAATAATAATAATTCCTAATAAATTCCTAATAAATGTTTATTGATTGGTTAATGTCACCTCCTCTATTAAATGTTTATTGATTCCTAATAAATGTTTATTGATTGGTTAATGTCACCTCCTCTATTAGAATGTCAACTCCTTGAGAGGAAGGACCATATTTTTGCTTCCCATTGATATTTAGCACAGTGCGTGGCATATAATTAAGCCAGTTACAAATGTTGAGGGGCTGACTAATTTGAAAATGTCAGAAGGACATTTAGTTATTTACAGACCTAAATGACTAATTTCTTTGACCAAACAGGAAGTTCCTTACCGTATAGTTCATCTTGGAGCATCCATTCCTTTCCACTCCACATCCTCACTCCAACTTTACTCTAGGATCTGTGATGGTGGAAGGTATTCCAAACACCAACATAAAAAGTGGGTAGAATGACTCAACCAGAAACTTACAAACATGACACCGATAAGAAATGAAACACACTCCTATGTTAGAATACTGAACATGCTGGTCGGTAGCAGTGTGTAGTAAAGCAAAGTATAACTTCTTAATCTAGCATTATGGAGGAAAAGTATTTGTAATTTAGAATATTCAGTTAGATTGGAATGATAAATAATAGTTCAAGAATGCAAAAAAGCCTTCCTCTCTCTTTTGCCAATTTTCCTCTTTCTCCTCTATTCCAAAACTGCTTTATTTTTTAAAATAGTATTTTATAGAGGTCAAATTGGTGAAAGTTTTAATATCTAAAACTATCACAAGTTTGTTCATTTGGGGGAAGGGTTAGAAGCATCATTTGCTGCTCTTCAGAGAAAGCCCACTCCATAAGATTCTTGCTGTCCAAATGAATCAAAGTAGCTAAATAGTTCACGAATAACTTTTTAGAATTCATACACACATTTCTTGTTTTATACAGAATAGGTATGTTTTTGCTTTTTTATGGATAATTGAATTTTATTTTTGCAAATGCCATCCCAGAGCTTAAGGAAAGCCGCAACAGCGGAGGTCATCTGAACTTGTCATCTTGGAAATGAGGCAAAGTGGATACATAGTATGCATGAACACTGGAATATGCTTACTTCAGTCACCTACTTCTACAGGGAAACGGCATAGACGGTAAATAGGCCAGAAGATGCAAAATGGCTTTGCTTATGATAGCAATGACCAACAGTTTGGTGTCCAGGAAGATTCAAGAGCCAAAATGTTCAACTTAGATGGTAAACTCCTTGAGGACAGGCTTTGTCCTTTGGCTCTTATTGTATCCCCAGTGCTTAGCCAAATATCTGGCACGTAGCAGACACTTAACAAATGTTTACTGAAATGAATCAAGTTGAACATCACAGAGCTGCCCAAAATGATTGCTGGTCCACGATGGAGAGTTAAGAACAGCATTGTGAGGGACATGCCTAAATTTTTATGGAAATCAGAAACACAAAATTCTTTCTCTCAGTAAGTAACTCATCTTGAGTGTTGAATTAACCTTCACTCCTTACACTATTTTATTTTTAAAGCAAATTCTCCCTGCATCTGGAGATAGCATCACACATTCAGGTAGTTGGGCTGCTGAACTGGTGAAAAAGTTTCATGACTTTTTAAGGGTCACTGACTTCATGCAAGCAGTTGGGTTTGAGTACCAGTAAAAGGTTAGCAAGTAATGTATTTTAACGTTTTCTCATTATCTTTTCTGCCTTGGTCCTAGAACACTGTCTGAAAAGCAAGCCGTTATACAAAATTTTGGCTTCTGGGAAAGAGGGTATAGATGATGTCTGTGGAAATATTGGTTGTCTTGAGCTATTCTTTTGGTATTTTGAAGATGTGGTATTAGGTAGGGCAGTAGCAAACTTTTCTTTTGTTAAATGTTTCCCAAAAAGGAGAAGGAAACCAAAGCTAAAAATAACATTATGCCAGCTGTTAGAAATGTTCTTCAAATGAAGCAAAATAACTGTTTTGTATGCTGTTGCATTAAAGACCAAATTTAGGGTTAACGCAACAGAATTATTCAGTCACATGCAGCTCTGCTGGATATTTGGGATGGAACAATTTTCCATGCTACAAAAAGTCTGTTTAAGAAAGAGAAAATAATTCTGTTTGAAATTTAGAAGGGACCTCCAATCCAACTTATGCTTAAAGAGTCTGAAATTGCCAGTGAAGCCTGAGATACAGACTTGCACACAACCTTCTTTTCTCTCCCTGTTAAATTTTGAAAAGACTTCTCTATAAGGGTCATTTCTTTCTTCCCTCATTGAAGAAGGGGGCTGTAGGGAGGAGGGGGCTTCCTGAAACCAGTTAGTTTCTCCCCAACCAATCTAATCAATAGTGGTTTCCATCCTATTGGTTGAACTGTGTCTGCATACTGTAATTTCACAAAGTATGAAGGATAGAGGAAAAAGGAAAGCATCCTGTAAACTAAATTTATGGCCTCTGTTGGAGGCCAAAGGTAGCTGTTATCACCATCACCATCATCACCTTCCTCTCTTTTTTGATGGAGTTCATATAGAAATGGTCCTGGGACAAGTCACTAACCTATTATTCTTGTATACCTATCTATATCTTGTATATCTATCTATCGATATACATAGTCATATAGATTCATTCACTCATTCTCTCTCCCTCTTCATACCTAGAGCTGAATAAAAGCATTGGGATATAAACTCAACTTGGCTTGCATCATGGACATTAGCCCATGAGTGATCTACTTACGTATAATTCTAGATCAAAAGTCACGTCATGTTAAGATTTTTCAGTAGGTGCTAAATGCTTATGGCCTGCAGTGATACGTTACACAGCATCTACCATTTCCTTGCATAAAATACAATGATCATTAATTCCAGGCTCCTAACCAATAATATTTCTGTAATTTCTGGTGGCAAAGACCCGGCCTTAATTAACTGTTACTAAAAGTCCTCCATCTTCAAAACCATTTGCATGACTCAGCCATTTGTTCAATGTTTCTCTGTCAACATATTATTGACTGGGCTCTTGGGGGTATCATCCATGGAAGGCCTCATGATTCTATTCTTTGATTTTCATTATTTCATAAGCTCCATTCTCAAGGTAAACTCACTTGCAGTTACAATCTGGTCAGTCAATTCCAAAGGTACGTTGCCAGCTGTCAGCTCTTACTATTGCTCAGTGACATGATGTCTGATTATTTCTCATCTTTGTTGTAAGGGGATGGCCCCCGTTAGGTACAATCAGTTGGTAATGTGTGGTAGTGAAGACCTGGTCCCTAAATTGCCAACATAATTCCCACCGTTTCTATAAACAAACACACACGACCTAGCTAACTGAGGCTTCTTTCTTCAACACGGCTGAATTTCTGTGGCTGTTGGGATTCCAAACATCTTAAACATTATCCATTTCATAGAAGTAAACAATTTTTGGTTACATTAGACAAAGCCAACGGCACACACTCAGCATCAGTCTTTATGACTGCTCGGCGAAGCAGCAGCTACTTGTTAGAAAAGGATTTCTCTATTCATATATGTATGCACTCAGATGAGATCTATTAGTTTTCTTTCTGCTAGTTTCTAGTGAGGAAGTTTTCATCTTCGTGTGATTGCCTTCTATGGCTCAATCCTCCCTCTCCCCCCCTTTTCTCTTTTAAGGCCCAAGAGGGAAGGAGGACCTCACAGTACAGTGGCTGAGGAAGCCATCCCAGTTGGGGAAAACCTGATATGGGCAACACAAATGAGGAGTGATGGAGAAAACCAAGTGTATGGAGAAAACCAAGCCAGGAGCTAAGAGAGACTGCAGACCTGGCTGGGGTGGGAGAGGGAAGGGAGGCAGAGGGTGAAGAAAGCAGGGAAATTCCGTTCTTTAGCCCCAGTTTCATCTAAGAGTGCATTTCAGCAGCAAAGGGGAAAAGAGTGCCCTGGTTTTCCAACCAAAGCCTGGGAGAAAGGGGAAGTGGACAGATGAATGAAGAATGAATGAGAAAACATTAAGTCAGTGGTTCTCAACCTTCCTAAAGCCACGACCCTTTAATACTCTGTGAGAGTATCTGCATGTGGGCAGACCCACCTGGAGACGGATAGAGGAGCGGTGTCTCGGTTCCTAAGACCATCGGAAATATGTGTTTTCCAACGGTCTTAGGTGACCCCTGTGCAAGGGTCATTCAACCTCCAAAGGGGTCACGACCCAGAGCTTGAGAACTGCTGCATTAAGTACTTGCAATGGATCAGGTGTCATCACCATTGAGATGTGGAGGATACCAAAACAAGCCATACCTGGAGCTTTTCCTACAATGGGTCAGGATGATACAAAAAGAGCAGCTAGAAAGTTGGGAGGGAGAAGGTATAAGCACAACTGAATGGTTTGGAAATTATCTGGAAGTGGCCAGTGGCTATCAAAACCCAAGGAGTACAGTCTGGGTTCCAGAGCAAGAGGGATAAGAAGGATGTCTGGAGTGTAAGCAGCACAACCTGGAAATGAGAGGCAGAGGAGGAAGTGACCTGATGCTGGACCAGGCCAAAGGCGGCTCAACCATCACGTGAAGTTGTATTCATTCAAGAAGGTGAATGTGGCCGACCTTGCCTTCTGTTGCTTGTAATTTGCTGCGATGACAATGAAAAGTTGTGTTGTTCTAATGCTCCAGCTGGCCTGGCTCTGCTAAATACATGCAGTCACTGAAAACTTAGATGAACTTCAGTTGTGGATGGTTTGGGTGAGCAGAGGTGAAAAGAGATCCAGACAGGCAAATTACTCATGATCTGAATCCAGGCCCAAGAGCATTCTCAGAATTAGTGGAACCCACGGACTACCAAAAACAAAACAAAAACATTCATGCACACCTAATGAGAGACTAAAGTCAAAGGCCAAAACAGAAGTCAAGGAGAATCCAGGAGCTGGGCATAACACTCATTAAGAGAACTAAGTAGCTATGTCACAAAGAGAGTAGCGTCAATGACAGTTATCCTGACGCCTCCTCGCCCTCCCTTTCAATGAACTTAGGAGCTAGTTAGCAAGGTTCGGTTTTGCTTTTTTAAATCTGTAAGGATGGGCGAAAGGGCAATAGGAATGAGTGGGGCACACTCTCTGCACCCTCTGTGAAGGCTCCTCAGAATGAGAAGGGAGAGAAACTATGTGGAAGCCAGAGACAGACTTTTGTAAGACTGGACAGACCTGAGTCCTGGGTTCACACAACCTAGGACCCTTCCCCCCTTCCCTTGTCATCAGCATCAGGTCCCTTTCGGGAGTTTTTGACCTTCACCCTTGTATGCCACACCCTTAAAAGCTTTAGGCCTTTTTTCAGGAGTTTTTGACCTCCAGCCTTGCTTGTGATCTTTTCCCCTCCCTTGCTTTGGTGTTTACCAAATAAGGCCATGGATGATACCTTGGCTCCCTGTCCCACCTCCCTGCCAACAGGAGATAGTGGGGGGCTTCTTTGTTATCCATTTCTAGGTTAGATTTCCAGCCAAGACGGAGATCCCGCCTCCTAGCCAATGGGAGGAGGGACAGCCAGGGGGAGGGGGCTTGACTGCCTTAGGGTATAAATTTTTATTCTGCCTTTTGTAACAGCCTCCTCTCCTCGATCCCCACCATGGAGAGGACCGCCCTCTTCCTCTGGAGGAAGAGAATAAAACTTCCTGTTCCTTCCTCAAGATGCCTCTGACTTTTGATTTTCCTTGGCTACGGGATTTTTGGGGTCCCCGTACCCCACACAGGAAGAAGATAGCTTATGAACTTGTAATCATATAACCTGGTTTCGAGTTCCAGTTCTGCTACTTACTGGCTCTATGATGTTAAGAAAATCATTTGACCTATCAACTTCTTTTCTCATTAGTAAAATGGAGGGTGGGCGGACTAAGGAACCTACAAAGGCCCTTATAACCTTGACATTCTGTGAGTCTCGAAGGAACTGCAACTGATGATACAGAACAAGAGTTCTTTTTTTTAATTTTTAATTTTTTTTTTTTTGCTTTGTATGGAGGGGAGAGGGCAGAGCAATTGGAGATAAGTGACTTGCTCAAGGTCACAGGGCTAGTAAGTGTTAAGTGTCTGAGGCTAGATTTGAACTCAAGTCCTCCTGACTCCAGGGCTGGTGCTCTATTCACTGTGCTACCTAGCCACCCTCAGAACAAGAGTTCTTAAACTTTGTGTGTGTCATGGACTCCACTTTGGGCAGTCTCATGAATCTTATTGGCCCCTTCTCAAAATTTGTTATCCAGGCATTTCAGTCACATCTGACTCTTCGTGACCCCATTTGGGATTTTCTTGGCAAAGACACTGCCATGGTTTGCCATTTCCTTCTCCAGCTCATTTTGTAGCTGAGGGACTAAGGTAAACAAGGTTAAGTGACTTGCCCAGGGTCACATAGCTATAAGTATCTGAGGCTGGATTTGAACTCACTCATGTCCCCCTGACTCTAGGGCCAGTGCTTTATTTACTATACCACCTAGCTGCCTTCCTTCTCATAATAATTGTTTTAAGTTCTTAAGAGAAGGAAATGGTAAATTTTAGTTAGAGGCTGGTGAAAATAAAGATGTAATTTTTTTCCACCCAATTTCATGGAGCCCCTGAAATCTCTCCCTAGTCCCCAGGTCCCCCCCACTCCCTCATGGAGAGGACTTTAATGGGAGCTTCCAATGTACTGCTGTTTTGGGGCCTGGAAGTGGAGTATATTCTGCTGGTGCCACCACTGGCACCAGTAGATACAAAGGTACTTTAAGGTGTTGCATCCAAAACAAAAAATAATTACAACTGAAAAATGACAACTATGTAGTAGGTAACAATCGTGTCATCTTGGAGGCATCCTGTGAGCCTCTGCAAACTCAGCTACACTGGTCCTCAGATAACAGACACTGGAAGCCCTGCCCATCGGGGCTGTCAGAAGAGCAGCCAGAGCTTGGCTTGCTGGGATAGCATCCCCCTTCAGAGGAGAGGCAGCCAGAGAGTCAGCAACAAAACCCCACAACCTTCTAATCCAAAAGGAGAGCTAACTCCGATGCAGAAAGGTCTTGGAGATATTCAGGTTGCTTCCTTGGGCCCTTACTTCTGGTTGCTTTATTGCACGTGGTGCCAGACCTTTTCCCTTACAATATCCATTATCTGGCCCATTGTTTTGCTCCAATTATAGCTTTTGTGGAAGTGGGCACATGTCAATAAACAGTGAAGGGAACACGAGGAAGAAAAAGAGGTAATAACCCATAAGAACTTACCTAATGGATGGACAAACAACTTGGAAACTCAGCTAGTAGACTTGAAGCTTCCAGATTCTGCCAAAAGCCACATGGCTCTAGTACTTGGGTATTTTCCACCTGAGACCATCAGGGCTCTTCCCTGGACCCCTTCTCACTCACCCTACAGTGAAATCTGCTACATTCAGGTTGGACTGTACGTAGCTTGGTCCTAATATGGATTCTTAGCTCCAATTTATTGCTGATGATGAGTTTTGTTACATGATCCCAATATAATAACATGGTAATCCCCAAACAGCAATCTCACTATAGTGTTTTATATCTTATGAACTGTTTGGCATACATTATCTTATTTCATCCTCACAACAAGTATTCTTATTCCAATTTCACATATGAGGAAACTGAGGCAGGGAACGGTCAATGGATCACTCAGAGCTACACAGTTGAGACCTGAATCTAGGTCTTCTGATGATAATTTTAATGTTCTTTCAATCTCCCTGCAGATATTCTAATTTAAATCATGGAAATTGTGGAGCCTGCTGAAAATAAAACGAACAATTTTCTGGTAGTTTATTTTCCGTTTTAGAAATAGCTCAAGTTACATTTTATACTTGGGTGTTGGGTCAAACCTGAATGTTTTCATGCTTTAGTAATAACATTAATGGAATTCTAGCTTTCAAAATGGTTTCATGAGATATAACATATGTGAAGATATCCTGAAAACTCGTAAATACAAGTTATAACACTCTACTATAAGGCATTATTATTTCTTGCATTGTTTAATGCATATTAACAAATCTTTCAAAGAAAAATTCTTCTACTAATTATATTAATCTGTAAAGCAAAAATACATACACAAGCAAATAAAATACGAGATTTGAACTCAGAATCCAGACTTAACTTCTCTGGGCTTCTGTTTCCCTGGCAAGTGAGAGGTTGAATTAGATGACCTTAGAGGTCTGGCTCCTTCCTGATCTCATCAAAGGATCATTATTTATGTTAGTTCCTTATTTACTGATTCAGAAACTTCAGTCACTTAACTGCCATTTACCTCAGTTTCCTCATCTGTAAAATGGAGACAATAACACCACTTACCTTGCAGGATTTTTATGAGGTTTAAATGAGATGATTGTAAACTGCTTAGATAGTGCCTGGAATATAGTAAGCTGTATATAAATGTTAATTTGTTACTGTTACTGTTAGCCCTAGGATCCTCATAGTAGGAGACCAGAGCCAAAAGAAGTCAGGTCTCTTAATCAATGGCAGTCTCTCCTCCCAACCAACCCCCCACCAAATCATTCCCACCTTCTCACTATTGCTACAATCCATTAAATCACTGGCACGTGATTTTCTTGTAAGTGAAATTATGGAAGTGGTCTTGGGAGAATGAAAGTGAATGAAAATTTAAGTTTGTTGAAATCAGTCTGAAAACTGGCCAATAGAAATCACAGAAAAGTAAAAAAAAAAAAAGTAGGTCTTTGGATTTTTTTACTTTGCAAAGAAAAGACAGTTTGGTTTGGGTGGTTTTGTCTGATGCTTCTAAATGAATGCCAATCTTCCAAATAACCCTTGGGCAAATCATTTCAATCTAAAAAGCAAAACAAAGCAAAAAAAAAAACCCCAACCCAACAACCTCCTTTTAAGAGTCTCTTTCAGCCACAAAAATGACAGGGGGTTCTCATCCTCCTGACTTCCAGGCTTACATATTTTGCTGCACTCTTCAAGACAGAAAACAAAACAAAACACAGAAACAAAAAACCCTAAGGGTGGGCTACAAGTTAAGAATGGTTTGTAGGTAACCATGCAGGCAACATAAGGTCTGGGATTCTACTTTTCCTTAGAGCAGCGGTTCTCAACCTGTGGGTCAAGACCCCCACCCCTTTGGGGGTCGAACGACCCTTTCACGGAGGTCACAGGGGTCGCACATATTTCCGATTGTCTTAGGAACCGAGGCACCGCTCTGTCTCCAGGTGGATCTGCCCCCATGCAGACATGCCCACATACAAATATTAAAGAGTGGCAGCATTAGGAAGGTTGAGAACCACTGCCTTAGAGGGCTGCTTTTCTGGCACCCCAGTGTGTTCGCATTAAGATGCATTTCTTTCAGAGAAGAAAAAGGAAGGAGAAGGAAAAGGAGAGGAAAGGAGGAGAGAAGAAGAATTAGCTTTACAGTCACTGAGAAATAAAAATTCTCATTCAGAAAAACCTTTGGTGTCAAAAACACAAAAGGGGCTCCAACCTTATTCTTGACTCATCTATGCTAGAATTCAAGTCTCAACTCACTCTTTTCATGCCCAAAGGGAAAGAGGTGGAACCCAGCAGCAGCCACAGAATCTAATAGTTTTCACCAACAGGCAGTAACTCCCAAAGCCTGTTCTCTCCTTCCATCATCATAGAGAGTGAAAGGTTTTCCTAGATTGGGTAAAGCTGGAGGGGTGGTCAGTTTCGTCTTCAAGGTCTCAAAAGCTTTCACCTGCTGGTCTGGGCCCCACTCTAGACAGAATGAGTCAGGGCCTTGAGTAGCCATTAATGGTTGCAGTCCCCCCCAGGCCTTGGGCTTACTTGGCTATAGACCACGGTGGGGGGGGGGGGGACACTTTAGGATCTGAGAGTCAAAAGCAAATGCTGGGGTGACAGAAGTAGCTCACCCAGGAATTTCCTGATCCCAAACAACTGACTCAACTATTTTCCACCCTCAGGGAACATGGGGAGATCTGCGAGGCTTAACTAGGGAAAACTGGCTTCCCAATTTCACCAACAGGTCCCTTCCCAACAAGGGGACAGGAGTGTTCAAACAACAGATCCTCAAGTAGGCAGGGACTGGGTATGTCTGGAAACATCCCTTAGTTTCCCCTTCCACGCCCCTGACCTGACTGGTCAAGGGGAGGGCAGAACCAATTGGTTAGAACAGAGAACTTAGCCATAATGAAGTGGGTAACCTTACCTTCAGCCTCGATGCTTGCCCAGGGCTCAGTGAGACTGCCAAGCCTCATGCTCCCTGTCACTCCAAGTCTTGAGAAGACTGGAGGACAGGGTACTAGGACGTGGCTTTTCCACTTTTACAACCTCGGGGACAATCTTTCCTCCAATGTACCTCCTGCTCAGATGGGCACAGTTCTAGAGGTGTCAGTTCCTGGGGCTCCCTCTGGGGGGGGAGGGGTGCCCTGGAGGGGCGCTCCTCAGACCAGTGACTCTTGTTGCACCGAAAGCAGAGGGGGAGTTTCCTGGCCATGGCAGCTGCCAAGAATCAAGCATTTTCTCTGTCTCTGGTTTGTTCCCTTTGTTCTTTTTCCTCTGCTGCAACTAGGTCCCTGTTCTTAAAGACTCCAAAGGCCGTCTCCAGTAATTGGGCCTGAGGTGTTTGGGGTCCCATTGCCAATTTAAGGTCAGCTAGCACCTGAGGAGAGGAAGGGGTCAGAAGAGGAGATATCTCTGAGTGCCCTGGGGATAGGGCCTGAGGTCTGAGTGGGTGTCGCCTTAGGGGGAGGCACCTCAGCAAGACAGGTGGTTGGGACCTGAGCAGGAGTCCCTGAGGGGGCAAGGGCTGAGGCCGAAGCCATAGGAAGGGGGTCATTTAATTGGTCCCCATTGCTCCTTTGTTGAGGGGTTCTAGCTTCAAGCATCTCACAATCTTTCCTGAGCTGAGAAAGTTCAGGCCGTGAAGTAGGCAACTTCGATCCATCATCCTTCTCTGCAACAGTATAATTCTAACTGCAAGAGTATTCTTTTAAAGTCCCCCAAACAGACCACGACTCATGGTCCTCTAGGTGACACTGAGGCTAAACAGTGTCGCAAAAAAACACCAACTTTTCCTTTCTAAGTTCTCCAGAGAAACTAAATTTTCCCCAATGTTGTAAAAGACAACCCAAAGGTGAACTTTTGGGAGCTACGGGTGTAGGACCTGGAAGTCCCTTCCTCCATGAAGGAAGGTTTGGGAGTAAGCCTCAAAAAACAAACAAAATGAAATCCACAAAAGTACCTGAAGTTTTCCCAGTTCCTTAGTGCCAGGAGAATTGAAAGAATCTGGCTTACACTTCCTGATGGGGTACCTGTCCTTGCCCTCCAATCTTCAGAAGCTGCACCCATGTCCATGTTCTCCAACATTACCAACAGGACCAAGAACCTGAGAGGTCAGGCTGAGTACTAGACAGCCTCCCAGCTGTGAGATCTAATGGGACCTTAGAGGTCAGGCCCCAAAAAACCAACAAAAAACACACCTCCAAGGTACTAGGGAAAGAGGCTTATGTACCTTCCAGTCTCAGCTGGAGAAGAACTTGAGATTAGAAGTGTTTCCAGTATCAGGGAACCATAAGAATGATGTGGTTCATAAAATAAAGAGGGTCAGAGTTAGAAGGGTGCTCGAGACCCCACAACACCAACATGCTGGGTCCTGCTGAATGAATTCAACTCAAGCCTTCTCTCAGCCAAAGAAAAGTAAAGTTTATTAAAAGTTCGCCATATTGGGTAGACTCTTAAGGAGCCTCGGTATCTGTGATGCTTGCAAGTGGGCCAGAATCATTTGACACAGAGTAAATCTGTACTAAGTCATTCTATGGTGCTCTCTCATCACATGAAGGGAAGAAGGGGTCTTATATACAGAAAGGCTATGGGAGGAATCTAGGGGTGGTCTGGAGGAGGAGTTTGGGAAGGGTCTCCAGAAGGAGTCAGATGAGGTCAGATCCAGTAAGGAGCCATTAAGGGTGGGAAGTTGCTGGAGGCAACCTGGAGAGGACAGACAATGACCATGGTGGTCTAGGCCAGTACAAGGGAGGGACAGGAGGATCAAGGGTGGGAAATTGCTGGACAAAGGAGGGCTAAAGATTTTGGCAAAGCCATAATTAAAGGCCTATGATCTCAGGCAATGTCTCATGTGGGAAGATTGGAGGAGAGCTCAAGGGGGCTCCCAGAGCCAGCACCTCATCAGAGAGGCTTAAAAAAAAAAAGGCCTAGATTAGAAAACCTTTGAGATTTCACATAATTCAAACCTTCCATTCACAAAACAAATACTACATACCACCAAATATTTATGAATGATCAGAATAGGGTTTGATTCTTAGATCAGGGCTTATTGCAAGGCAACAACCTGCTTTTTTTCAGAGAAATCATCTATTCAAATTTCATCTCCATTTAGGTGATTGCTCTGATTCTTATCCCTGGTTTTTTTTGCAAGCAGTTCTACTTGCCTATTTCCAACTATGTAACCTGATTTATTTCTATTTCACTACCATTCCATCACCTTAAAACTTCAAATTAACAAAACAAAATTCATCCCATCTTTCTCCTGCAGCCAGCTTTCTTTTGTCAATGACATCCTAATCACCCAGACTTGAAATAATCATTCATGATCTCTTGATCCAGTAAATATTTTTGATTCATCCCTCTCCTTCATTCTCCACGTCTGATTAACTCACATAAACCTTCATTTGAACCTCTTATGTATATGTGTATATATATATATATATATATATATATATATGTGTGTGTGTGTATATATATATATATATACATATATCTTTATATACATTTGCATATACAAGATATACACTTATATACATAAACCTTATATATAATTTTGTATTCTAGATATTTCTATATATGTCACATTTCTCCTCTACTAGATCAAAAAACAGGGCAGCTAGGTGGTGCAGTAGATAGAGTACTAAGCCTCAGGAAGACTCATCTTCCTGAGTTCAAATTTGGCCTCTGATAACTTCTTAGCTATGTGACCCTGAACAAGTCACTTAACCCTGTTTACCTCAGTTTCCTCATCTGTAAAAATGAGCTGGAGAAGCAAAGTACAAACCACTCTACTATTTTTGCCAAGAAAATTCCAAATAGAGACACAAAAGGTTGGATGTGACTGAAAAAATAACTGAACAACAAGACCAAAAACTCTTAGTTCCATCTGAATTATTAGTAACTCTCCTATTGCCTAGTGCAGTATAGAAACACACAGTAGGTACTTAATAAATGTTGGTTGAATTGAACTGACTCATCAAGTCTTGCCCATTCTTAAGAGTTTCTTCTTGAATCTCCCTTCCTCTCTTGGAGATAGGAATACAGAGCTAGACCAGAGACTCTGAAATCTAGTTTCTTCTATTAAGTAGCTGTGTGACCTTGGGCACACACTTGACCCTCAATAACCCTCAAGTTTCTCATCTGCACTGGGAAGTGGTTGGACTAAGGCAGTGGTTCTCAACCTGTGGGTTATGTTCAATTTGTAACAATGAAAATACATCCTGCATATCAGATAGATTCACAACAGTAGCAAAATTACAGTTATGAAGTAGCAACAAAAATAATTTTGTGGTTGGGGGGTCACCACAACATAAGGAACTGTATTAAAGGGTCACAGCATTAGGAAGGTTGAGAACCACTGGACTAAGGTCTCTTTCAGGCTTCACACTCTCAGAGTCCATTCCCATTCTGGTACATCACCTCTCACTTGGATTATGCACTTTGCTAGCTGGTCTCACTGAGTATGGTCTCTCTCTGCTGCAGTTCAACCCGATAATAATATCCCTTAGAAAAAGAGCTTTCATCATATCAGTTCTCAGAAAAACATTCACTGTTTTACCATTACCAACCATAGGATAATATGAAAATCCTTAGCTTGGTATTAAAAGCCTTTCTGAATCAGACTTTAACCCATTTTCCATCCTTATTGCCTCTACTGCTTTATTATATATATAATATATAATATTTTATATATTATAATATGTTATATATATATATATATATATAATATTTTGACCTTCTTGTATACCTTCTCCAGAAAGAGGAGGTTTACATCCTTTGGTGATACTTTAAAAGTTTTTAAGAGAGCCCTAACCTTTAAGGACTGGTGTCTGTGATTTGTTTTGGGATGGGAGAGTGTGCTGAAGAGAATTTCCTTATTTAGAAGAGTCAAATGAGAATATTTGTAAAGCTCTTTGCAAACCTGAAAGCTCCCTATAAATGCAGGCTATTTAATGCTCACTAGCTACTGTAATACATTTTGCATTCTTTGTTTATGATGATGCATCAGGAAGGATGACAAGTACCTTTCAAGCAAGAAGTTTGTCAATCCTAGAATAATAACTGACATACGTAGTTTACAAAGTGTGGGACATGCATCATCTCATGTGAACCTCACGATAATTGTTTAATTCAAGGTGTGCAGTTATCATTATCCCCAGCCCCATGAAATCTGTGCCTTGTTCAGGCTGGTAGACATACTGCTGCCCAAACATACCATACATGTTTCCAGCAGCACTCCTATACTGTCTGCCAAGGTGAATCTTAACTATCAGCTCTGCTGAAATCCAACCTTCACCAAACAATCTTCAGTGAATCCCTGGAGCACACAGGTCTCTCTCCTGCCTCTGATCTCACTTTCTATTATGGATTTGGCACTTAATCATTATAGTGTCTTTTGGCATTTTATAGTATTGTTGCCTTGTGTTATATAACTCATTCCTTTTATTTAACTTTTTATGTGTGCCTAGCTTGTTTCTGAACTAGGTTTAAGTTCCTGGAGGGTAGGCAAACCATGTATTATAATTCTTTGTATTCCCACATAGTAGGTACTCAGTCAATATCTATGGAATAAACTAATGAATGAATGAATGGATGGATGGATGGATGGAGAGCCAACAGAAGGGTAAAAGGAAATACAGCAGAGTCAAAGTGTCAGAGCATAACAACTAGAAAAATAAATTACTAGTAGAAAGAACTAGTATAGAAAAAGGGAAAAATTCTTAACCCAGTGTCATTAGTGTATCTAACATTGGAAAAATGGCACAAGCATTTGGCGCTAAGGTCTTTACCTGTAATCATTCTGCTTTTTATACTGCCCTGACAACATTCTTTTATATTTTGACAACAAATGAGGGCCAAAATGTAAATCTTCAGTATCACATGAGACGCTTTAGGGGAATTAATACAATTAGTTATTTTTTTTCCTCCTTTAGGGAAAAAGCGCTATATGGTGAATATCACCTAACTTATATGAAGAAGATAGTTTTATAAACAGTGCCTTAGAATAGATTCTGATCATCAGAAGAATGTCTTCAGTGAAAATACACACACACACACAATGCCACTTTCTGAGTCACTTGGTCCTGGGAAGACCTGCACTTTACATATTCAGATTTAAAGAATAAGATTACTAAAGAATATTTTTCTGAACCGTAATCATTATTTATCCCTCTTTTCCTGTTTTCTGCAGCCAAGTCTACATGCTTGGATTATATACATTTGTGCAATGTTTACAGTTATCATGAGTAAGATTATAGAGAGCTACCATAGACACTCAGCAGTAATGCTACTTGCTTAAACCTACGTTCAATTGTTACTCCTTCATATGGAGGTGCATTCTCTGGGTCACAAATTCTTTCACCTGTGGCAAAAACAGTTTAGGAGAGCCCAGGGGTGGATAAGTGGCAGTGGTGCCAGTAAAAGGGCCAGTCAATCAATCTCTGGAGAATCTAACCCTTGGCCCTGTGTGGTTGGGGAGAGAGGGAGACCATAGTAACAGAACCTTAGAAAGGCAGGATGGGGATAATTGTATAGCACATTTCCAGAGAGCTGAGTAGCTCAGGCATTAAAAGACTGGTTGTTTCAGGAAGGAAGTATACTTTCCAGAAGGGGAAGCCTTCTCCTTCGGGGAGGAAACGTGTCTCAGCCCTGTCTGTAGCTCCCACGCTATAATACTCTGTAGTAAAACCGTTTGCTTTTCACAAGTTTCTGCTGTGTCCAGAATTCTGTGCCCAGAGCTCTGAAAGGTCTAATATCACGCTGGAAAGGCTTCTAGTAAAAGCCTAGCAATGGATTCTATATCTGTCCTAGGAAGATCAACCTGCCTGTTTTTCTAAGAAACTCATCACCAGAAGGTAGGCCAAGTGGTAATGATTTTTTGTACCAAGCTGACTTATCTAAGTTGTTTAGAGGATTGAAACAGTATCCCTGGAGAGAGGGCTCCATTAGATAATATCATAGATGGTCTGGGGAACTTAGTTTGAACAAAATTAGAACTTGGGTATTACTATAGAGTCACTAACGTTGACACAATGTCTATGAATGAAAGTCTTTGGAGAAAGTGATGATAGGAAGCTTTCTGGGATGTGTGGCTGCCTAAGGATAAGGTTACAAGCTCTACTGCTAGCCTGTTTACGCTCTGAAGAGGCATAATCCCATTCTCCAGCAAGGCTACTGAATACATGTTAACCCGATAAGTATATGAGGCCTTAAAACAGGTGGGAAGTAATATGAATCATCTTTTCATTTCATTCCATCAATGTAGTTGGGTGGGCCAGGCAAAACACCAGTCTACTAAACTCGGATAACCCTAACAGAATTGTAAATTCTCTGTTCACCAAGGTTAAATTTCTCCCGTCAAATATGCCCCATATATTTGATTAATCAGAGACAGAGATGTTGCTGCTGTTTAACTTTTGTCCTTGAAGAGGATCAGAGAAGTAGTGACCCAAGAAAAGTTTTGGTTTTCGTAAGACTGTTGGGAGAGGGGAGTCGAATGGAGTGCTGAATTTTTCATAACTCTTGATAAATTCTATAGTAATCGCAAAATCCCTTGGCTTAACAACATAGGAAGCTCTACGGAGGAGGACTCCGTCCCCCACTCTGGATGTTCCCTATCACATTCTATTATGCCAGGGCCTCATGAAAACAATGTACAGTTAGATTATTATTGAGTTTATGAAAAAGAGAACTCAATAAAAATCTCTTGAGTAAAAGGCTAAGTTATAATAACCTGATCTGACACTATGAAATTAAAAAATAATAAAAGAACCTACTAGAGTTCCCAGATTATAGTTATATTGATGCAGGACCTGAAATGCAACCTTGATTATTCATTATGACAATGAATATAGTAAAGTTACCATTCAATAAGCTGGTGGATTTTTAAAGGCATTTTTAGAAGCCACATTAGTCCAAGCAAACCTTTAAGAGGCCAAGAAGCGCTCAATAACAGTTCTTTATGCTTTCCTATCTTTTAATTGTGGGTTCTCCCACGTCCACATAACGACTTACCACAACAAGCTTTCCCCTTTAAAAAGCTCTCTCTACACATTCAATGCTATGAATACAGACACTTGGCAACTTAGGCCACAGAGACTGCTGTTTAAGGAAAGATGGGGAGTTACTGTGGTTGCACATTGGAACTCCACTGGGATGAATACTGGGCTTATCACTACAGTCAGTCACACTAAGAAAGGAACACTAGTGCTGGGCATTTACTGCCCTAGGCTAGAACAGTGTGAATGTTACTTTGCTCCTATACTTAGTATAGTTCAAGGAGTGGAAGAGTATTTATAGTCTTCCTCTCAATTTACCCTCCTCCTCCCACCAAGTGATATGGATCTTCCACTTTGTCATTCCCAACTCCCACTACTCATAAAATAGGTTAAGAACAAGGAGGGTTTCCACAGCATTCATACCAAGCCACAGCACAGAGAAGCATTCTGAGTTAACAAACGTGTCTCTCCTCCCCAGCCAGGAGGGAGACAGTTCCAATAACTGGAAATTAATGACAGGAAATTCAGAGAAGGAAACAATCCAGGTGTGAAATAAAACAAAAAATGTACAAAGAGCCCAGGAATCTGGCTGGGTTAATCCATAGGTTAGAAGTTAGGTTGAGATAATAACATGGGAAAACAGTGTCAAAGAAAGGCCAAAACCACCAGGGTGAAAGGTACTCCTGTCTTTGAAGCAGGAAATTATGTTTTTTTTTCTTTTTCATTTTAAAGCTAATTTTCATCCATTAATCATTTCTAGCAGCCTGGTGTCTTCACACTTCAGAAGAGTCAAAATAAGCAAGAGTTACGCAGGTCCCCAGGGCCATTTTCTACAACCAACTTAAAACCATCAGCCCTTCTCTTCCTAAGGTTACAGAATGCAGCTAGGAGACATTTTCAAAGGGAACATGCCACAGCAAACTGCCCAAACCAGACCATGATAACCATGATAAAAGAATCAAGGGTACTACTCACTTGTGCTGCTGCTGCTAGTCCCAATAGTATTGATTGTGGTGGGGACTGAAGATGAAGAGTAGAGGGGCAGGTGGCCATTCTCACAGCCCAGGTTTTTGTCCTGCCAATTGGAGGCACTGATGCATATCCCAGAATCCCGAGAGTTCTGCCATCCATTGAGCTTGTCGTCAGAGTTTTGTCTTTGGTGATAGTAGTGTGTCTGCCCATAATCCACAGAGTCAGACCGACCTCTGTTCTGACTGCTGAAGCTCCCTGATGTGCGATCCTCTAAGTGATTCAACCACATGGCTAAAGCACTCCGGTCTTCTAGTGAAGTGGCAGGGTGGATCAAAGCATAAGACAGGAGTTGTCTGCTTTCTTCTATATGCTGGTTGTGTTCGATGGAGTGAGCCAAGATTTTAGGCAACAGTTTCATGTACTCCACTTTTGCTTCAATGTTTCCTGGCTTCAGCAAAGGGAGGTGAGTTAATAAAAGGGAAATCACTTTATCCTTGGATTCCTGCTGCCATTGGTTAATGATTCCTGGAACAGAAAACACAGGGTCATGAGCAAATATGACTTCCCCAAAGTATATCAATACTGTCAACACAAAGTTGAGATAATTCCTTCGATTCAGATTCTCAGTCTGCAGAACTCACCTATTTCCCCCAAATAAGTACACTACATTGCATTAGTTTGGATTCCTAGTCTTGGGCTATCTATCAGCTTGATTCTGTGGTGACTAATAGTGAAAATCAAAATACTGAGGAAATACCAAACCGTCCATGGAGCTATGTGACCCCCAACTCCCCACTCCCATAATCCACATTCCAAAAAGAATACAGCGAGTACTTTGGAGTAATCTAGCAAAGTTTTCCAGCCTCATTTTCTTTTGAAAGGAAGACTAGATGTTCATAAATGGAGGAATATTTGGGAGTGGCAGAGGAGACTAGGAAAGCCAGCTGCTGTGCACAACAAAGTTATTGAATAATCAAGTGTTTGCATACAAGGGCACTGGAGCCCAGACACTAAGTTTACTGCCCCCTGCAATTCCCATTGCTACCTCAAATTTCTGTCTATGAAAAAAAGGAAATGTGGCTTAAACCCTTGCAAAGACAGACTGAATTGGAAATGCTGATGGGACATCCACGTATAGAGATGTCATGAGTGAAGGTTGAGTGCTTATATGTTGTTTGGTTTAGCTGAGCTGCATTTTCTCTTCTATTTATTTTTGTGAGGGAGAAAGCAGGACAATTGGGCTTAAGTGACTTGTCCAAGGTCACACCGTTAGTAAGTATGTCAAGTGTCTGAGGCCAGATTTGAAATCAGGTCCTTCTGACTCCCTGGCCAGTGCCCCATTCACTGCACCACCTAGCTGCCCCTGCATTTTCTCTTCTTAAAAACATTCTTCATTATAAAAGTTTCACAAAACAAGAGAGAAGGAAGGGTGATACTTTCAGAAATGAAGACGATATAAAACCAATATATATCAATATTAAAAATTAATATTATAAAAGAAGCTTGTCTTTTGTCTGAAGCTTGTGTTTCACAGTTAGAGATAACTGTCAGAAAAAAAAATTGTCCTCTCATATCATTATAATAAGTTTCCATACCATTCCTGTGGATAACTAAATTAAAGAAGGGACCTTAAGTCACTGACTCAAGATCAAATTGATTGATGGTGCAGCTGCTCCAAAGCCATGATCCTAAAGGTATTTCTGATCACAAATTCTAAGTAAACTATTACCTTCTATCCTAAATTGGAGTTTTTTCCTTGAAGGAGATGCCTTTCAGCAGGGGCGGGGAACACTCTATAGTGTCTTCTATAAGACTCTTCTTTATGCAGACTGTCAGTCCAGTAAATTTAAAAAAATTTTTTTTACATTTTGTTTACATTTTTTATAGTTTGTTTACATTTAGTTTACAAGATTCAGTTGCACAATCCCTTGAGTTTCAAATTTTCTCCCCTCCTTCCCCCTCCCCCCCATGGTAGCATGCAATCATGTATAAGATCTGCAAATACTTTCACATTAGACATTAGTCTGGTTGTAAAGAAGGGTTGTAACCAATGGAATGAACAATAGGAAAGAAGAAACAAAACCAAACACGAAAACAAAAGAGAGCAGTTAGTTTGCTTCAGTCTGCATATAAACTCTGTTCTTTCTAGATCTTTCTCTGAATGTAGACATCTCTTTCCATCATGAGTGTTTTGGAGTTGTCTTATTTATAACCTTGCATTGCTGAGAAGAGTCCAGTCTATCAAAGCTGGTCATCACACATATGTTGTGTCTATAATTGTATAGAAATCTCTCCTGGTTCTGTTCTTCTCACTTAGCATCAGTTTGTATACACCTCTCCAGGTAAATATGAAGTCCATCTGCTCCTCATTTCTTATAGCACAATAGTATTCCATTACATTCATATACCACAACTTGTTTAGCCATTCCCCAATTGATGGGAATCCCCTTAATTTCCAATTTTTTGCCACCACAAAAAGAGCTGTGATAAATATTTTTGTACCCACTTCTATGACCTCTTTGGGAGACAACCCTAGAAGTGGTATTACTGGATCAAAGGGTATGCAATTATGTATAGCCCTTTGGGCACAGTTCCAGATTGCTGTCCAGAATGATTGAATCAGTTCACAACTCCACCAACAATGCATTAGTGTTCCAATTTTTCCACATCCTCTCCAGCATTTGTCAAAGTAAATTTTAAGTCTTTCTTCCTTCCTACTTGATCTCAGTGCCACCTTCCCTCTACTACTGCCCCTCAAATTGATTATATATATGTATGTGTACACACACACCCCATCTTGTTTGTGTGTGTCTCTCCCCCATTAGATAGTGAGCTCTTTGAGAGCAAGAACTATTTTTTACCTTATGGCTAGCACATAGTAGGTATTTAAAAAATGTTGATCGACTGGATTCAATATGGAGAAAGGAAAAAAATGAAAAAAAAAGTGACATAAAAAAGCAAAAGGCAACTTTAAATAATAAATGTTAAAAAACATTTAAAAGTAGGGGGCTGGCTATCCACAGAAGCAATGGGTAAAACTTGCCTTCCAAAAACACTCAGTGACTTTGGGCAAAGATTCAGTGGCACTCTATCAGTCCCACATTTCAGGAAACTGTGATTCACGAGACAAGGAGGGTAATTCTGAAAGATGAGAGAAGCCCATTTTAAGAGGCCAAGCACAAGATATTTATTTACTTTAAAAGGAGCCTAAGGGTCATGGTAGGTCATAACTGATCACAAGCTGAATGAGTTAGCAATTGTAAAGAGAACCAAAACAAGATATAGGAAAAAACAGGCCCTTTCACAAGAATGAAAAAGCTGAAAGATGAATGTTTTTAAATTCAGGAAGAAGGTAGCAGAGCAGTGTTTCTCTAAGGATACTAAAGACAGAAAACATCTGAGGTGAAGCACTTTTATAGCACTTTACTTTGGTGAAGTACTTCATGGAATTTCTTTCCACTGGACATAGGAAAGATCCAGATTCCCAGGATTATAAACCAGTGGGTTGAGATTCCAAGGAAGGTAATAGAACCTCCATCCCTACAGGTCTTCAAAAAGAAAGTCAATAGTTACTGTGACCGGATGACTTAGACCAAGGGCTGGTTGTGTCTCGGCATCCCTTTGGCAGTATGGACCTCTTCTCAGAATGTTTTTAAATTCATCAAATACATAGGATTACAAAGGAAACCAAGTATATTGAAATGCATAGCCCCCAGGATAAAAACCTCTGGTTTAAAATTTTATTGGTTGGAAAAAGGTCTCTAATTAGCTCAGTGATTCTCACTTCACCTAGTTTTACTTTTCAGCTTCTTGACAACAAAATTATCTGAAGCTATTTTCACTGGAGCACAATTTTCTATTTGGTAGTAAAAAGTAGACACTTTTAACATAAAAGTGAAAACATACCATCTTTCACAATTATCTGATTTCTAGAACACAGTTTTTACCATTTTAAATAATGAATATGCTCTGTGATAGTTTTTTATTTTTGATAATATACCCTTGCTTTACCATCTAATAACATTCACTATATTTATTTTTCCAAGTTTTTTTTTTAAACCCACCCAAAAATCTTTCTTCAGTAAGTCCCCAAAACAGTCTGAAGAGGTGCTAGGAAAGAAACCAGGGAAGGAGAGAAAAAGAGTCTGAATAAAAACCAACCTCCTACCAGGTTCAGTCTTTCTCCTTTCCAAAGTATAAAATTAAAATGTTAAAAATTGTAAAATTCAAGAGAATGATTTCTTTTAATTTTTTTTTTTTTGCTTCTTGGAGGGGGGAAGGGAGAGCAATTGGGGTTAAGTGACTTGCCCAAGGCCACACGGCTAGTAAGTGTTAAGTGTCTGAGGCTGAATTTGAACTCAGGTCCTCCTGACTCCAGGGCCGGTGCTCTATTCACTGTGCCACCTAGCTGCCCCAAGAGAATGATGTCTATGAATAATTTTACTGTGTTATTTTTCCTGCAAAATGATCATCCTTTATAACTTTAAAAGTCGTCTATAGTCCAGTCTACAAATGCCCTGTATTATGTTGTGCTTGTTTGCATTTAATTTTGAGCTAAAAATAAACAAGGACAACAGATACTACATACTAAATACATGCAATCTCTACACCAAGACCCTCTCTGAAAGAATCAAACTGAGAATCAGAGGAGAAATAAGTGTAACAAAGATGCTAGAAAAATATGAAGCCACGTGGTCGGGTCCCCTTTTTCCACATCCACTGAAGGATGGGTACTGTTCTTTGCATGGGAGAACTGCAGAATGTGGCAGGGAATGCTACCTTTAATACCTTTAATGCTACCCTCTTTCTAGATCAGCGCTTCTCAACCTGTGGGGCGCGACCCCTTTGGGAGTCGCCTAAGACCATTGGAAAACACATATTTCCAATGGTCTTAGGAACCAAGACACCGCTCCTCTAGCCATCTCCAGGTGGGTCTGCCCACATGCAGATATGCCCACATACAAGTATTAAAGGGTCATTGCAACATTAGGAAGGTTGAGAACCCCTGTTCTAGATGAATGCAAACCTTTGAATCATCTCTTTCATTTTTTTTCCCCCGTCATTCACTTTTCTTCTCAAAATATATGTGACGTTAATTAAATTCATGAACCTATAACCAATGATCTTATATATATATATATATGATGTTAATAAATCCATGAACCTATAACCTATGATCTTACTTAGATCCTATGATCCCAAAGTCTGGCAAGGACTTCACCCAGGACTATTGCAGTTTTTCCCCCTCATCCTTTCCTGCCTCAAGCTCTTGCTAAAGGGAGGTAAGTAACTTAAAAAATTATTTCTACTGTTCTTATTTCTAAAACCAAAGGAAAACTTGGGAAAGCCATTAGTGTCCTGAGGATCTTAAATTGAGAAATTCATGGAAATTGAGCCTCCAATGTAAGAATAAATGATAATTGTTGCTGTCACTATACTTGCATACCCTTTCATCATAATTACGCATTTACTATATGCAATGTGCTGTGCCAAGCATCAGTATCAGATACTTTTATATTTGGGCCCGGAAGTACTAAGAAGCCAATAAAGTTTATTCATTGAGTGGGGAGGGTAGAATGGTCAGATACGAGATCACCTTGACAGGACTGCAATGAGGAGAGGTTTGAGGTGGGCAACCAACTAGCAGGCTACTGCACTGGCCCAGGAGTAAGGTTCTACACTGGGGCAGATGCATGAATGGAGAAAAGGAGGCAAACATGAGAGATGCACTAAAGGAAGAACTGACAAGACCTGGGATGTGGGGGAGGGGAGTGACAGTCAGGGGTGAAGGTGCCCAAGGTTGCAAGCCTGAATAATTACCAGGAGAATGGGGGTACCTTCTGCAATAACAGGGAAATTCAAAAGAGAGGAGGGATTGAGGGGAGAGACAGAGTTCCCTTTTGGACTGGTTGAGTTTGAGAAGTCTACAGATGGGGTGTCTGGTTTAAGGAGAAAACTTGAAGCTAGATAAATAGATCGGAAAAGCAACTAGATAGAGATGATAATTGAATCCATCAGAGTGCAGATGAGATCCCTAAGTGATCTCGAGACTGGAGAGCTAGAGGGAGTGATTAGGAGAGTCTCCCGGGCGATACCCTGGGTTAGTGGGTGTGGCCTGCATGAAAAAGTCAGCAAAGGCTACTGAGAAGAAACAGGTCAGATAATCATGTAGGAAGAGAATCAGAGAAGAGAAATATCAGGAAAACCCAGGGAGAAGGAAGTATCCCTGGAAAGGATCCAGTGTCAATAGTAAACCCAACACAGTACAAAACACAGCACAGTGATGCTAAAATTCTGTACTAACTGGGAGCCAGCTCCAGGGACACTGTTGTTCGGTCAGTTACTCCTGCCCAGCTCTTTGTGACTCCACGGACCAGAAGGGCAGGTCAATGCCGTCCAGGGAATTTTCTTGACAGAGACACTGGGGTGGTTTGCCATTTCCTTCTCCAGTGGAATAAGGCAAACTTGAGTGCAAGTTAAGTGGCTTGTCCAGGGTCACACAGCTAGCAAGTATGTATTATACATCTATATACAATATATACATAAGTACATATTATACACCTATCTATTATGAGTGACATAAGAGAGATGGAGAGAGACAGAGACAGGAAGATACACACACACACACACACACACACACACACACACACACACACACACACACACACACACACAGAGTTACCTGAACCCACTAGCCAGGTGGAGAAATTATTTGATCAAACAGAAGACCCATCTAACAGGAAAGTAAAAGGCTCTAGGGCAGCGGTTCTCAACCTTACTAATGCCACGACCCTTTAATACAGTTCCTCATGTTGTGGTGACCCCCAAGCATAAAATTATTTTCGTTGCTACTTCATAACTGTCATTTTGCTACTGTTATGAATCATAATGTAAATATTTGATGTGCAGGATATATTTTTCATTGTTACAAACTGAACATAACCCATAGGTTGAGAACCGCTGCTTTAGGGTCTAGGCTATGTACATTGAATTTAGCAAGGATCTTAGTTACTATACATACTACACATACACATACATATACATGCGCATGCGCGCACACACACACACACACACACACACACACACATATTCTAACTATTTGATACTTCACAGGCTCAAAGAGATAAGGTGAATTTCGTTACAATTAGTAAGGAGTGGAACATCAGGATTCAAATCCAGGTCCTCTCTGGTTCCAAAGCTCATATGTTCTTCCCGCCCTCTCACACTGACTCAAACCAAATTCCACTCATGAAAGAAGACCTCACAGTCCTTATAATCCACGCACCATTTCCGTGAAGCAATTTTCAACAACATTCATCCAGTTCATCATTTTGGAAACAGAAAGTAAGCCCCAGCATAGAAGAGCAGGTGACTGCTCACCCACCTCCGCAGCAGCAAAATTACACAACTCTCAGTCTCTTAACGCTGTCAAATTCCGCGAGAAAAGCGCCCAGCTGTGTCTGCTGGGGGTTTTACCAAAATAAAACCTAATGATCTGCAATTTATAAAACAGACAGCAACAAAGAGGCAGTAAGAAGAACTATAATTAAAGACTATGAGGATTTTAAAAACTGCCCCAAGGATTCTTGGAGCGCCAAGAGAGCGTATTTAAAAACAAAGTCTGGCATTATTACAGCACAATGGGAAGCGAGTGTTTAAGGGCTCCAGTTGTTAGTAAATTACACTTCAGTTGCGATTTTATTATCCCCTTGCTTTTCAGTTTAATAACATTTACCATAAAAGGTTTCTTCACAACTGCATTTAAACAATTTGTTCATGCAAGAAATGACTTAGAATTAAATGCACCCATCTGAAAGGTATTGGTTAAACAAGAGAGCCAAAATTGCTGGGAGATAGAAATACCATAGTGGTTTCTAAGTGGTCAAAGGCGCTGAAGAAAATTATATTAAGAACAAAAAAAAATCCCAAGCGCATGGTGAAATTTTCTAAACAAGTACAATTCTTTATAGCTAACGTCTCACAAGCAGCCTGGCCAAGAATCTTATAGACTCCGCAAGGGCAGGAGATAACAGCAAAACCAACCACAAACAAGCCAAAAAGAAGCCTCTAAGGTACACTGAGACATTCTCAAGTATTTTCAAGCTGGCAACTGGCCTTGGCCTCAGTGATCATGGTCTAGTGTCTGGACAATTAAGGAAAAATATCTGAGATCCCTGTAGAGTAAAGTGGTGTCAAACTCAAGCAGAAGCAGGGTTGCTAAACCATGTATAAGGATCCCTCAGGGGCATGAACTGACTTGCAATATCTGTGGTTTTATTTTGTTAAATATTTCCTGATTAAATTTTATCTGATTCGGGCTGCACTCAGGAGTTCTTTAAGTTGCATGCAACCGATGGGTTGGGTGTGTGTTTGAGACCTCTGCTGTGAGGGCTCATGGGCTGCATGGGCATTGGAAATATTCATTTTGGGGACATAGGCATATAAAACTAGAAAGTCAATAATAATAATTATTATAGCTACTATGTAAACACCCTACTGTGTGAGATGAAAAGAGTTCAGAGTCTGAATCTAAGGTCGGAAAAGGTCTTTATGCTTTCTCATGAGAAAGGACTCTACCTTGTAGCCCAACATGGCATCTGCAAGGAGAGAGTGACAGGTATTAGCCAGCCCATGGTTATATAATCTTCTAATGCAGAAACCCAAACCCCGCAACTGGCCTTCACTCTTATTGGTAGGGGGGCTGACCCACAACCTAAGCGAGGGAATCTTTCTGAGACAAAGGACCTGGAAACACGTGGGTGTCCCATGAAAGCAGTCTTAACCTTATGTGGCATATCTTGTGCTGAGCTGGCTCTGGGGGAGGGTCTCCATTGCTGTAATGCTTGAAGGTCAGCTGACTTTTAAACCTAGGCCTAGTGAATACAAGCCGTTCTAGATTTGATTTTTCAGAATGGGGAAACTTCACTATAAATTATCCCTTATACTACTATGTGGTAGGCAGTATTCTCAGTGCTTTACAAATAGTATCTCTTTTTATCTTCACAACTCTGGGAGGTAGGTGCTATTAATGCCCCCATTTTATAGATGAGGAAACTGAGACAAACAGCAGTTAAGTCATAGAGCTAATAACTGAAGCCACATTGGGACTTAGCTCTTCCTGACTGTAGGCATCGAGGTGGCTCAGTGCACTGGGCTTGGAGTCAGGAAGACCTGAGTTCAAATCTGTTCTTAGACACTAGCTGTGTGACCCTGGACAAGTCACTTAACTTCTGTTTGCCTTAATTCATTGGAAAAGGAAATGTCAAACCACTCCAGTAGCTTTGCCCAGAAAACCCCACAAAGAGCATTGGCATGCTATGACCTCAGGGTCACCAAGAGTCAGATACAATTGAACAATATCTTCTTGACCCTAAGCACAAGATTATATCTACTTCATTTTAGGTAGGTGACATTAGAAATCCTGGAATCTTGGCTCTGCCTAAAGTACCTGCTTCTTATCATAGCCAGGCTCTTTATTTTCCTAGCCCTATGATACCTGTAACCTTCTACTTAGTCTGATTCCCAATACGACACCCTCTCCTAGTTGAGACCCAGTGCCAACCTATGTAGAGACAGCTGAAGAGAAAACTGGGGTTTTCTCTGGGCTACAGTGACCTACCTTCCTTCTGCTCAGTCTGTATCACTTTGCTCACACTCCCCAGGTCCAGTCTGTGTCCCTAAGGTTTCACTTGACTCATATAGTATATCCCTAAACTAAAGTAAGGTCCAGTAAATGGAAGACGCCAGAGGAAAAGGAAGATCATTCTCCCAGAAGCAGGGCTTCTAACATAAGGGCAGAACTATTGCCTCAAAGGTTATGACTGCAGAATCTAAGTCTTTAGCTACTTGCTATAACTGGCAATCCATGCTGAACTTTGGGATAGTGTTGAAGTTATTAATCTCAGGGAGATTAAACGCTTCAATCCAAGTTTCTCATGCATTTTCAGTTGAGTAGAGGCAGAAGCAGAGCATAGTGAAGAGAAAGCAGACCTGCAAACCTGGATTCAAATCCTGCCTCTGACACATATTGGGCAAGTCACAGCTTCTCAGGGCCATTGGCAACTCTCTAAACTCTAAATTGCAGAAGTTCGTCAACCCGTCAATGCTTACTCACCTAGGCGTTCCCCATATCAGTGAAATCACAACCCTAGTCTCTACCCTCAATTCAATGGTTACTGTTTTTCATTGTCACAACTCTTTTGTGTTTATTCTTAGACTTCTGTTTCCCATTCCAGAAATCTCTGTTTTGCCATCAAGAGGAATCGTTCCTTTAAGTCAGTCTGATAAATGGATGGGATGACACAAATTGCTGAAATTTTAGTCAAATGCTAACTATGGGTTACTAATGCCATCCAGAGGTCTGTAAAAAATACATTTAGGGTTACATTTCTGTTGAGTTGGCTCTGCATTATGCTGAAATCCTTCACTTTAAGATCAAAACAGGGAGATTTCAGAAATAAAAATGAAAAGATGAGCTAAATTAAATTTTTTTCCCCCTATGGCCAACATTTTCTCAATACTGTTTAAAATAGAACATTTCCCCATGTCTCCATGAAAACAAACACTTAATGCACCAGTTAATGCATTTAATGAGTGCTTTCCTGACTATAACTAATACCTATTCAAATCTTCACAATAAAGATTTTAGAGACCCTCCAATTATATACTATTGAGAGGCAACAGAATTAGATTATAACTCATAGGATTTTAACTTTCAAAAACATCTGTTGGAGA
>CM053589.1:13788528-13835118 GCA_028646515.1 Pseudochirops corinnae
TATGTATATGTGTTTATAATATGTATGTACACACACATACATGCATACACACACATACACACACAAAATAATCCCCTTCATGTTGGAGATGCCATCTACATTTAAGTAAGAACTTCCCATAAGGTATGACATGCTGTGGAACTTCATTTCTCAACTGAGATAGGTTCTCCTCTAAGATGATTTGGGATAGCCTTACAAGGTATAGCACTGAGCTCTTTTGGGTGTGGTCAGATCTTATGATTTCCCTAAATCAATCAGTCAGCAAGTATTTATTATGTGCCTACTATGTGGCAGGAATTGTGGTAAGTTCTGGGAAGAAAGAGAGGCAAAATAAAGTCCCTGCCCTCAAAGAGCATACGGTCTAATAGAAGAGCAAAGAACTACGTACAAACAAGACATACACGGCATAAACTGGACATAATCAACAGTGGGAAGGCACAAGTATTAAGGGGCATCAGGAAAGGCTTCTTGGGATGTTAGTTGAGACTTGAAGGGAACCAGGAAAGGCAGGAGGCAAAGATGAAGAAGAAAAATGCTCCAGGCGTGAGGGACAAGTGAAAATACTAGGAATCAGGAGATGGGGTGACTTTTCAGTAATAGCAAGAAGGTCAGTGTCCCTGGATCACAGAGTACGTAGGAAAGGAGAATGAAGGAGATAGTAGTGTAATTTCCTTACCATGTTAAAAAATACACACATGTACACACACATACGTGTGTACATACACATGCACGTGTACATATTTATGTGTGTATGTATGTTCACACACATAAACACTTCTTTTACATCTCTTAACTCCAACAATCTATTTGCTAGAATCATTGTCTTTGTCCTTGAAAGTAGGATGATATCCTGCCGTCAAAATATGGTAAACAGAAATCTCTATTTATGAAACGAATAACGTATGGAGTGATTGTCTATACTAATATTATCTAGCATTTACAGAACTTTAAGGTTTGCAAAGTACTCTATGAATATTGTCTAGTTTTATCTTCCCAACAACCTGCATGGTAGGTGCTATTATCCCCATTTACAGGTGAGGAAACTGTGCTAAAAGGATAAGTGACTTGCCACTGGAGTCAAATAGTTAAGAAGCGTCTAGAGTCAGATTTGAACTCTGGTCTTTCTCACTCCAGGTGGACGTCTCTAAATAATGGGTCATGTGCTTAAGCCTCACTTGATGAAATGATTAACAGAATCATTTCTTTGAATAGTGCTCTCCTCGCCACATTCAGTGCTCATTTGTAAACTATGAGCTATTTGACAGACATCCGCCTTCAAGAAACGAGGAGAAGATGTGGGTCGCCAGCTAAATAGCAGAGATAAAGATAAAGTCTTCCTGAAATTCTAATAGGTCTATTTTCAGACTCAGGCAATGTGAGGATCGGTCTGGCTTGAGTGTTTTGATATGCTACGATGGTGGGATTCTATTTGAGGGTGGGAAAGAGAGTTTGTGGGTAGTAATAGTGATTTACAAAAATTACAGATTTGGCAAATATACAAAAATTAAAGAAATGTATACTAACATAACATAAAAATACAAAGAACAGAGCAAAAGGAGAAACAGACAAGTGCTAAATTTAATATGTACTTAAAAAGAAAAACAAAGGAAGAGTTCTTGACTTTATAATACAATCTCTTTTTCTATTGTATATTGAAAAGCTCTTGTTTAAGTTCATAATAAAAGTTTTTAAAAAAATTTGTCCATAGGAAAATAGAATTATATTTACAGATACCTCTTGTAATGGTAATGGTAATTTGCAGATCTTCCCTGCCCCTTAATAGGTCAAATGTGATCACATGGAGCCTGTGGTGGGAGGAGTTTGCTGAAAGGTGTAGCAGAGCCCACAGGAAGCTGGGATACAGAGCAGTTAAAGTTGGAGGGAGGAGAGGACACACCCAAGGAGACAGCGAGGCTTGTGAGTATTTGTATTCCCTCTGCTGTGACAGCTAGGTTTGTGAGTGTTTATTTATGGGAAGGCTAAAGGATGATGTGGCTCTTTGTAGTGTTATGTTATATTAACTTCTTTGTTACTGTGATGGATTCGGTTTTCTGGTTTTGTGATTCAGTTTTCTGGTATCTGAATAAATGTTTTGTTTCTGTCTTCTATATGGGGAGTCTGTTATATTTTGCAATTGTGAACTATGCAGGCATGTTCACAGTCATTGTTAGCACTGTGAATATTACATAGGCACTACACCTCTATAAAAGGTGTCCCAAAAAGTCTTAGCACAGTTTTAAGTTATTAAAGCTTATATGCTTTGCATATAAGTTTTTATATATTATACACTCTATGTAATCTCATGCAACTTATATCTCACTGCATTAGTTCCCTTATCTTCCTCCTTATTCTTCCAGCTCTAAATGTAGTAATTTTGTGATCTTAATGTATAAAATGAGACACATTTCTATTATCCCTAACCAAGAGCTTGGCCTGCCTTAAAGGGTCAAACAAACTATACTTGTCACCAATGATCATTGATTTTGAGACAATAAATGTACCCATTTAGATGAAAACTGCAGTGAATCTTTTTATAAAGAGAAGAATCATTTTATCATACTCACTTCCAAGTTTCCACCACTGTGTTTTTTTTTTTACCTCCTTCCTCCTTTCCCTTTGCTTTGAGCATTAGAATAAAAGATATTCCTTAAAAAGCAAGTTACCTGGATACCATAAATTGTTGCTACACACTGCTGTTTTTGCTAGCTACCAAAATACTAGAATCTGAACTCCTGGTATTCTAGAAGCAGATGAAATGAGTAAGAAAAGTAGACTCTCGTTAAAGTTATAATCCAACTTCAAGACCCAAAAAGGATAACTGGATTTATCCTGATATGCTCAAAGTCACAAGTGTGCTGTTCTTCAGCACTTGACAAAGCCCTATGAGGTTACCTACACTACATGCAAAGATAATAAGAGCTGACATTTAGGTGGCACTTGAAAACTTTACAAAGCATTTTAAACTGTGAGGGTGCTCAAAGTCTTCGTGCAGTGTTAAGCTAGCTTTGGGAACACCTCTGTAGTTCATCCTATTTGAGCATCATCACAATGCTGTGAGGTTGGTGGTGGTTGTTCATCTATTCAGTTGTGTCTGATTTCTTACCACCCCAGGGACCACAGCACGCCAGGCCCTTCTATCCTCCGTTACCTCCCAAAGTCTGTCCAAGCTCATGTCCATTGCTTCCATGACATTATCCAGCCATCTCATCCTCTGCCATGCCCCTTTCCTTTTGCCTTCAGTCTTTCCCAACATCAAAGTCTCTTCCAGTGAGTCCAGTCTTCTTACTATGTGGCTAAACGCTTAAACTTCAGCTTCAGTATTTGTCTTTCCAATGAGAAGTCTGAATTAATTTCTTTAAGTATTGACTTATCGGATCTCCTTCCTGCCCAAGGGGCTCGCAAGTCTTTACCATCACTGCAATTCAAAAGTATGGATTCTACAGGGCTCAGCTTTTCTTACAATCCCATCTCACGGACAAGAAAACTGAGGCCCAGACAAGCTGAGTAGACAGATGTAACTAGTGACAATGACTAGATTCAAACCCTGGTGTCTCTTGACACCAATTAATTCTATGACTGTTTTCGCTATACTGCTCTGCCCTTTTGGATTATTAGAAAACACTAATGGGTTTGTCTCAGAGGAAGGGTATGTAGACTTTTTCTTTCACCTCTGACCTTCCATAAGCTCAACTCAAGGACTGTGTCAGGGATATAAGGAAACAATAGAAGAAAAAATAACAAGCAATTGTCAGGTTCTGGGAAAAGCCTCAGAGCAAGTGGATAGATATCAGGCATTCTCTCCTGCAAGCCTGGTGAGTAACTGGTGAAAAAATAGATTCTTTACAGGGGAAAACAAGATGACAAAAAAAACCTTGTGACAAAGAGGATAAAAGCTAATGTTAGAACAGGCTTGGTGGGGGAAAAAAGGCATCAAAGCCATTTTCTCTGTTACAAGATGAATTTGGTCTGCAGAGGACATAGTAGTATGTTTTGCCTTCTCAGTCACCAGGATCCAGCAGAGTAAACTGGTGATTTTAGAGAAAGAGAAGAATTTCTTTGAATTACAAGCATTAGAAACCCCCCACGATTAATGCCAACCCACCCCACATAACTATAATTGGCTCTACTAGCTATCCCAGTGCTGGATTTTTAGTCAGAGTACCTGGGTTTATCTTCTGGCTGTTACTTACTACTTCAGATACCCACATCTTCAGAATTAGGAGGAGAGACTAGAAGACCTATAATTTCCCTTTTAGCTCTAAATCTATGATCCTACAATCCAATTCAACAAGTGGGCAGAGCTGGACCATTACTTAATAAGGCTCTGAAGGGTTCTATAGCCTACCCACCTAATCATATTAAAACAGATATTATATGTGTACCTACACACACACATACACACACACACACACACACACACACACACACACACACATATGCTTAAATCACTGCCAAATGTCTAGCAGAAAACCTTGAAGGGAATAACTATATATGTCATCCTCAAACCGAGTCAGATTAAATATTAAGTGACCACTGCGTCCTAGGCTTTGTGTTAAGCACTGAAGATACGAAGGCAAAAAAAAGAGTAGCTTGTAGTAGAAACAACATGAAAACAAGTATGTATAAATGAGGTATATACAGAATACAAACAAAGGGAAGACACTGGCATAAAGGGGAGGCAAAGGAAGGTTTCTTACATAAAGTGCGATTTTTTTCTTTTGTCATTTTCTCCTTCAGCTCATTTTACAGATGAGGAAACTGAGGCCAACAAGGTTAAGTGACTTTCCCAGGGTCACATAACTAGTAAGCTTTCATTATGGTTATGTTAATTACATTTATAATGAATGCAAATCCATTTTGGTCATAATGAATGATTTTTTGAGATAAATTTCTATAGTCCCAGGATATCTCGTTATTAAAAACCATAAAATAGTCCTAATTTTATTTAGTAATTCTTTTTGTTGTTGTTGTTGTTCTAAAACAGTAATTTTCCTGACTTTTTAGAATGTTTTTTGTTTTGGCTTTTTTGATTTGTTGCTTTTTATAGTTCAACATTATAAATAGAATTAGCATAATCATAATGAAAACAAAAACCTCAAAAACCATCTTTCTCTCAATAGATAGAGAAAAAGTCTTTAACAAAACACAACTTTCATTTATGCTAAAAAAAAAAAAAACTCCTACAAAGAGTAAGCATAGGAACTTTGAAAGATATAATAAAAAGCATCCATCTAAAACCCAATGTAAGCACCGTATGCAATGGATAGACACTATAAACTTTCCCAATAAATAAAGGACCAAGACAAGGACGTCTCTTTTTTTCGGCTATCATTTGCTATAATTCTAGAAATGCTAGTAATACTAATAAAAAGAAAAAGTAATTTAGACACAGAGATAGCTGAAGAGGAATTACAACTACCCCTATTTGCTGATGACATGATAGTTTACTAGGAAATTGAGAAATAAGCTTAACTAAAACAATGAATAGTTCCATCAAAGTTGCAGACTACAAGATAAACCCACAAAAATAAATAATACTTCTACATAAGAATGACCAAATATAGAAGGCAACAAAGAGAAATCTCATTTAAAATAACAAAATGTATAAAATATCTATGATTTAATACACAAAATCAGATTTAATAGCTATATAGATTCGATAATAAAACACTAAGAATTAAAAAGAAAACACCTTAAATAACTAGAGTCATTTTTTTTTTGGAGGGCAACTGGGGTTAAGTGACTTGCCCAAAGTCACATGGCTAGTTTTTGTGTCAAGTGTCTGAGGCCACATTTGAACTCAGGTCCTCCTGATCCCAGGGCGGGGGCTCTATTCACTGTACCACTTGGCCGCCCTAAGCAGAGCTATTTTTAAAAAAACCTCAACTAACTAGAGGAATACTCACTGGCCGTGACTGAGTCATCAGTATGACAAAAATGACAGTACTGCTTAAAGTTAAATTACACACCAATCAAATTTAACCTGTACCAATCAAACTATCAAAGAGCTAGATAATAACAAATGACAAAATTCATCTGGAGGAAAAAAGATACAAACTATCAAACTTAATGATGAGAAAAGGGTAGGAGTGAAAGGGAAATAGCATTTTCAGCCCTTAAACCTTATTATAAAGCAGTAATCATCAAATACCTTTGGTGTTGGTTAAAATTTAGACAAGGAAATCATCAGAAGAACTAGACAAAAAAGAATCTGAAATAACTATACTCAGTAATCCAGTGTTGAATAAACCTAGGGAAAAGCTCACTACTTGATCAGAGCTGCTGAGAAAACAGTCTATAAGAAATTGAACTTAGTCAGGATCTTACCCCACATTCCACAAAAAATTCAGAATGGATATATGAGCTGACTATTAAAAATCCTATCAGTAAAAAACATCAGAAGAGATGAGTAGGGAACGAATTTTTAACCAAACAAAGGGTAAAGACAATTACAAAAGATAAAAGAGATGATTTTGACTACATGAAATTGAAAAGCTTTTACATAAACACAAAAGCTTTTACAATGAATATCTGAGTTCAAAATGCATTTCAGAGATGAAAAGAAGTTAATAACTGGGGGAAAAAAATCTTTCTATCAAGTATGTCTGATAAGCGTTTGATATCTAAGAGATATAGTCAAGTAACAGAAATATAAAACTAAAAGCCATTCCCCAAGCCAACAAACATTTTACAGTGATTACCATAATATGGGCCAGTGCTAAGTGCTGAAAATACAAAGACAAATCACAATTCCCAACCCCAAGAAGCTACCATTCTATCAGGGAGACAAGACATAAACAATAGGGTTAAACAAGAAGATATATACAGAGAAGATGGAATTGAGCCATCAATCCATTGTGAATAAACTTTCATTAGGTACCTACTAGGCTCCAGGTACTGTTGGGAATATAAAGAAAGGTAAAAGACAGTCCAGGATCTCAAAGAGATCACAGTCTAATGGAAGAGACAATATGCAAACAACTACATATAGGATAAACTGGAAATAATCAATAGAGAGGTCAATGGAAATCAGGATCAGATCAGGAGAGGTTTTCTATAGAAGGTAGAATTTTAATGAGTTCTTGAAAGATGTTGGGTAGACTAGAAGGTGGAGATGAAGAGGGAAGGCACTGTAGGCATGGACAATAACCAGTGCAGAGTCCCAGTCAGAGATGAAAGACGCTCCAAGAGGTTGAAGGCATTAGCACTTTGGCAGGGAAGACCCCGCAGTGTGTGTTGGGGGGGAGATGAGGAGAGGTCTCCTACTACTGGAGTAGGTGGGATCTGAGCTGAGTCTTGAAGGAAGTCAGGGAAACTTAAAAGAGGAGCGAGGAAGTTGAGCTTTCCAGGTTAGGGGATAGTTAGTTGAAAAGGCACAGAAACTGGAGGTGGAATTTCATATTTGAGGAAATGTAAATAGATGAGTGTTGCTGGAATGTAGAGTGTGTTGAAGAGAGTAAATTGTAAGACTGAGAAGGTAGGAAGTGGTTAGGTTATAAAATGCTTTAAATGTCAAACAAAGGAGGCAGCTAAGTGGTGTTATGGCTAGAATGATGAACTTGGAGGTAAGAATATCTGAGTTCAAATTTGATCTTAGACATTAGTTGTAGGGACTTGGACAAGTCACTTAAGAGTTAGTATTTATATTGCAAAACACTTACATGCATTAACTCATTTGACTCTCAGGTAGTTTCTATTGTTATACTCATTTTGCACACTAGAAAAGTAAGGTAGAAAGGCTAAATGACTTGTCACACAGCTGGAAACTAAGGCAGGCTTCAAACTGAAATCTTCTTGGCTCCGAGTCCTGTACTCCATCCACTACACTCCCAGCCGCCTCAAACTTAAACTTTTCTACTCTCAGTTTCCACATCTTTAAAATGGGAATAACGAAAGTACCTACCTCACAGGACTTTTGTGAGGATATAAGTCAGTCAGTAAATAAATATTTATTAAGTGCATGCTAGTGCCAGGCTCTGTGCTAAGCTCTGGGAACAGAAAAGAGAGGCAAAGGACAGTTCCTGCTCTCAAGGGACTCACAGTAATGAATGGGGGAAACAATATTACAAGAGAAATCTGATGTTATAAATAGAGGGAATTAAGAATTAAGAAGGATATAGAAAGGCTTCCTGTAGAAGATGGGATTTTAGCAGGAACTTAAAGGGAACCGGGGAGGCCAAGTGGTAAGAGATTAGAAGCATTCCAGGCACGAGAGACAGTCAATGAATATGCCTGGAATCAGGAGACAGAGTGGGTCCCATCAGAGGTACAGTACAGAGGCATGTGCAGGTCCCACTGCAGTTAAGTGAGGGAGGGGAAGAGGAGGTATTAGATGTAAGAAGAGTGGAAAGATGGGGGAAGGCGGCAAGTTATAAAGGGCTGTGAATGCCAGAGGATTTTATATTTGATCTTGGAAACAACAGGGAGTCACTGGAGTTTCCTGAATAGGGGGTGACCAGACCAGCACTTTGGCAGCTGAACGGAGGATGGATATGAGTATGGAGAGACTTGTGGCAAGTAGAACCATCAGCATGCTACTGACTGCCCCAGGATCGTGTTTGTTCCAGTTCAGAATCCTGGCACCCCTGTACAGCCTGCGCTGGTGGCTACCAGACTCCCTTCTATCCACAGTCAGAGCAGACAGTACTGTGGGTTTCCAAACACGGTGAAGCCTTCCTCATTTGAACACTCTGGTTTTTCTGCCCCCAAGGAGAGAATGCTGCAGGCCTCTGGCTTTAACTATGCTTGCACTGGTTTTCTGGTGGTGCCTCTGGCTGTATGTCAGTGCAGTCTTGTGCTGGATGAATACATTTACTGCAGACTCTCTTTGTACTTCTTGATCATTATTCAGTCTGCTGCTATTTTTAGATTGTTGCTGAAATATGTGTGAGACCTGGGCTTCTCTCCTGCCCTTCCTGCAGCTATCTAAACCAAATCAGCTTGTTTGCCTCAAACGTCCGCCCCACACCCCTCTGAAATTCTCTTTTTCTTTCAAGGACAATACTTTCGGGCTAAAGACCCAGGTTTGCCACCTCAATGTCACATTTGGCTCCTCTTGTTCTCTTCCCCCCATATAGTAACTAAAATTTCTCCCTCCACAACATCTCTCACATCTAGACCCCTTATCTCTTATACAGCCATCAGTCTAGTTCAGCTCCTTCATCATCTCTCATCTGGTCTATTGAAACGGATTTCTAATTAGTCCCTCTGCCTTGAGTCTCTTGCCTCTCAAAATCATCCTCCATGCTGCTGCCAAAGTGATCCTCCTAAAGCAAAACCCTGACCGTGCTACTTCCCTACCTAACAGTAATAAGAGCATTTAAATAATGCTTGAAGGATTGCATAGATAGAATTTCATCATCATAACAGCCCTGGGAGGAAGGCACTATTCTTAGCCCCACTTTGTAGATAAGTAAACTGAGGCTAAGAGAGGTTTAGTGACTTGCCTGGGATCACTGAGCTAGGAAGTATCTGAGGTTAAACTTTCACTATGGTCTTCCTGATTCCAAGTCCAAAATGCTACCTAATGAGAGGAATAGAATGAGAGGAGACAGGGAGAGACAGAATGGGGTTAATCTTCTCATATAGAAGAGGCAAGGGATAACTGTTACAATGGAGGGGTAGAACAGGAAGGCAAAAAGGAATGGGTCAACCTTACTCTCATTGAAGTTGGCTTAGGGAAGGAATAACATACACTCTAAATTGGGTATGTTGGCCTACAGAGTAGGGGGGAAGGGGATGAAAGGTGGGATGATGGAGGGGAGGGCAGGCTGGGGGTTAGAAGCACACACTTCTGTAAAGGGACAGGGACAAAGTAGAGAATAGGACAAGTGGGGGGGTGGAATAGGAAGGAGGGAAATATACAGGTACTGGAGTAGGGAGATCCATCTTGCCTTACTGGAAAGTCAGAGGGGTGATGGGGGAGGATACAGGATAGAGCAGATTGGGAGAGGGGGTATACAGTGGGATCGCTATTTTGGGGTAGTGGGTAGGGGAAAGATGGGGAGAAAATTTTTAAATAAAAATCTCATGGAAATGAATGATGTAAACTAAAAATAAACAAGTTAAAAAAAAAACCAAAAAACAAAATGCCACCTAACTGCCAATAAAATATATTGGCTCCCTATTACCTTTAGGATATAATATAAAATTCTTCATTTTACATCTAAAGACTCCAAATAATTCAGCCCCAAATAACCATTGCAGCTTTATACTTTACTTCCCTTTCACTTATTCTATGGTTCAGTCTAATTGGCCTTCTTATTACACACACACACACACACACACACACACACACACCTGGAACACATGCCCTCCTTACCACTTAGTCTCCCTTCTTTTCTTCAAAACTCAACTCAGGCTCCATTTTTTTTTCTCATAGAAGTTGTAATACCTTCTCCTTCCTCAACGGATTTTGACCCAATTTCATTTGTTGCAAAATACTTGTTCATTGAAATGGCTCTTTCCTTTAAATGTTTATTCAGCTGTCCTTCCTCAATCAGTTTTTAATTGTCTTTATCAATTACTCTTCATATTTTTCTATGGTATCCTTGCTGAAAATGTGCTTCGTAACCATTAAACCCATCTTTTTCCTACTACAAGCCCAGCACTGTTGTTCCTCTCTTTAGCCCTTAATATCCATTTTCAGTTCTCAGAATACAGGTGTTGGATAGATCTGTGGCTTTCAAGGTGTGAGTGTGACTTTGGAATAATGCCATAGGGAAAATCCCAGGTGTGACGCAGTTAGATCTATTCTCTACTGTTCCCACCTCTTTCTCTGAGTTTGACCTTCCTTGCAAGACTGATTGACCTTAGGGGACCTGTCAAAAATCCAGTAGGGAAGCATCAACTAGGGCAGTGCTAATGGAACATTCTGAAAAAATCTCACAACTTCAGGACTTTGGGTCTCTTCTCTACCTTTCCCTCATTCTTGCCAACTGCCTTTTTCTACCAGTGCAATACTAAACAGTATAAGTAAAACTGTCCCTTCCCCACTCCATAATCTTTTCTCCCAGGCTACAAATTCCTCCATGCCCATCCCTTTTCCCTGCTAGAGTCCTAAGACTGGTCTGATTCACAGGCCTCACTCTGTCCTGGGAGCAGAGATTCTGGCCCCTGATCTCACCCCTCCCCTGACAAAGGGTCAGCTTCAAAAGACTGTATGGCTCAGAGGGAGAGATATAGAAGTGTGCAACTCATGACTGAGGGACTCTCAGGGATAACAGATAAGGACAGAATGCTGGAGCTGGGGGGCAGAGAAGAGGACTGGGTACTGAGCAGTAAGAGCTGTCCCACTCAGCAGACTTTAAAGAAAGAGACAATTTTCATTCTCATTCCTCTCTTTCTCCCTTCTGAACATGTGGCTTGCTCGTTTGACAGCTGTTTCTCGGACTCTCACATATTTCTTCTTGTCTCCCCCTCCCCAGCTATTCACTACTCACACATGTAACAACCACATGTGTTGGCTTAGATGAGAATGAAACTGGACCTCAAGTCTCTGGCTGCCGCTTCAGCTTTGCATTTCACCTCTGAATATATGGGTGACCAAAAACCAGTCCTGAGATGGGTGTTTCTAATTACAGGCGACTGTGAAATTGGGAGCTCCTGGGTCTAAGGCAGTGGTTCTCAACTTGTGGGTCGCAATTCCTTTGGGGGTCCAACGACCCTTTCACAGAGGTCACAGGGATCGCCTAAGCGGAAAACACATATTTCCGATAGTCTTAGGAACCAAGACACTGCTCCTCTATCTGTCTCCAGGCAGGTCCGCCCACATGCAGATATGCCCACATACGAGTATTAAAGGGTCGTGGCATTAGCAAGGTTGAGAACCACTGGTCTAAGGGATGCTTTCCTATGAAGAGGTAACCTCCAAAACAATTTCTCTGAGGATATAACTACCTCCAGGTAGATGAGGACCTTATGGAATGGGTGCAGAGCTGACGTGAAGTTGAAATTACCATTCAGTAGTTAGAAAAAGTGCTTCATTTTTTAATCTTTTAAGTATCAAACTTCCAGAAGAGCATAATAGGAGTTATGGGTTACTGTATTTCATATTTTAAGCATTTGTCAATGAAGGCTTATGAGTCATTTGTGTTTTAAGAAAATAAATCGTTGTCTTATGTCTTACCTACTTTGTACATTTCTGCTTTTCCAGAAATGCCCTAGTTAATCCCTTTTAGGGATATCCTAGATATGAGTCATTCCTAAACTTTGTTTAAGAGATTGTCTCAGAAATTCCTGGGGTTGGGGCAACATGAGTCAGAAAAGTTAGAGAAAAATTTTGACTCCTTTTTTTGGGTTCAAGCTCCCCCAGAAAATGAATCTGCTATGCTTGGGCTCAGAGCCCAGGCCCCTTAGGGGCAGAGAGCTGACCATTGGCCCTGAGCACATTCTACTTAATGCTGTTTCCCCCTGGAAATTTTTTCTGATCTTGGCCTTTAGTTTGTAGAGGTTGTTTCACATCTTGCAAACTCATATTCTTTAGTCTCTTCATATGACTCAACAATTCACTTCTTGCTAGCTGCAGAAAATAATCTACTAGGGCAGCTAGGTAGCACAGTAGATAGAGTACCAGGCCTGGGGTCAGAAAGATTCATTTTCCTGAGTTCAAATTCGGCCTCAGACACTTAACTGTGTGACCCTGGGCAAGTCACTTAACCTGATTGTCTCAGTTTCCTCATCTGTAAAAGGAGCTGGAGAAGGAACTGGCAAATCACTTTAGTGTCTTTGTCAAGAAAACCCCAAAAGGGGTCAAGAATGGTCAGACACTACTGAAAAAGTACTAAAAATTTTCTTAGAATCTAAAAATCACTCACTGGCATAAAACCACTCAAATGGTTGATCATTGTCTAGTAAATAAGGTTGGAAGCCTTTAGTTTGGCACTCAAGGCCCTACACAACCCAAAACCAAGACTACCTAGTTGGCTTTACTCCATACTACACCCCTCAAACTCCAAACAAACCAGATTATTCAGAATCTTCCACGTACACTTTACACTACCTCACCTCTGTACTTTTCCTCCCTTTTTTTCAAAGTTGGAAAAAACTGACCAAAAGTCAGTACAGTGCTCTACACACAGTAATGGAATGAATACTGCTTGAAGTTGAGGCTGAAACTAAATAAACAAAAAACTAACTTAAAAGTATAAAAAAACAAACAAACCACACACATCATTAAATTTTTAAGTTTTCAAGATGTTCACACCTTTTGATTTTCATCTTTACCAAAATTAACACACATGACCCTAATCTGCGATGAGAATCTGTGATAGAAGTACAGTCATCTGTGCTGTGACCCGATGTCTCTGGTGCCACTCCTATTCAAAGTCACTATTTATGTCAGTGGAGCCACTGTGAAATATAAAAATCTGGTATCACTCATCATGTGGACCAGATCATTCAGGAATCAATCCTTCCAAAGGGGTAAGGCAAAGTCTGGAATTTCTGGTCTGCATGCTCTTCCATATTCAGTTACTCCAGAAGACTGCGACATTGGGTTTTGTTTATTTTTGGGGTTTTTTTTGCAATCTTTCTAGTTTAGTTTTCTCTTTCTCCTTCATTGCTACCTGTGCCAGCCTTCTTACATTCAGATAAGGACTTTCCAGTAAGGCCCCTAAAGCCATTTAAATGTTGAAGAAACCTCTAGAAGACCTTTAGGATCTTGCCCACTCAGCAGTGGTATGTGATCAGAACAAAACTACAAATGTCTCTGACTTGAAAGGTCAGCTATGGGATTTTTTCCCCATAAAAGGCAAGTGAACTGATCTTGAGACTGGGTCAGAGGGCTAAGGCTCAAGATACTGATATTGCTTCCTGGTTATCCAAGGGCACAAAAGATGCCAGATTACAAGCAGTCAATGCCCTTCAGACTTGGCAGATGTCCTAGACGGATTTCTGACCTGATGATTTACTAAATGAAGAAGGAGGAGTACATCTATCCGAGCCAAATGTTGTATCCCTGTTGAATATTCCTTTCATACTATGGCTAAGTAAACTTCCTTTAAATGTTCCAATAGTGTCCAATAGTGTCATTCAAATCATTCATCTAAGCTACCAGACTGTCCTGAGTTAGGCCTGACCTATGGCAAATTGCCTTGGAATTTCAGCATCTTATTCTTATTGAAGAATTGTTTTTCTTAGGAAATTCCAGGTGATTAAAAATTTGTAAATGGGCGGCAGCTAGGTGGAGCAATGAATAGAGCACCAGCCCTGGAGTCAGGAGGACCTGAGTTCAGATCCAGCCTCAGACACTTAACACTTATGAGCTGTGTGACCTTGGGCAAGTCACTTACCCCCAATTGCCCTCCAAAAAGCAAAAAAATAAAAAATAAATAAATAACAAATCTGTAAATGACCTAGTGAGCTATAAAATTATTATTATTACAGTAATTATTTTGACTGTTTCATATATCGGACATAACACTGTCGACACGTTCACACAGCCAATTAGCTTTGTCACTGAGTATTGGGCCATTTGGGGGTATGGCATGACGAACCACAGTACATCAATACTTGCTTTGATAAAGTGTTAAAATGATGGCATTTTTGGCTATTATAATAATGTACTATAGTTTAATATTATATATAATATATAAAGTCTATTTGTACTAATCACATATTTCTCCGTGTCCCTGTTGGGTCACATATATCTTTGATTTTTTTTTTTTGAAGATTATTGTGTTCCAAGATTGGTAGTGATGTAGTATCATTAGAAGAAAATGTTTAAAAAGTTGGGTCTTTGTGATGGGGAGAAGTTTGAAATTGTTTAAAGCAGTACAGTTTCCCCAACGTAATCCTATATTTTTTGTGTGTATACATATATACACACATATATACACACATATAAAAATATATTTTAATGTGGTGTGCATTATATGTGTTGTGTTTACATATATTATAGTTCCATACCATGTGTGTATATCTGCAATATGTACATATATGAGCATATACACACATGTTATATATGCATGTGTGGGAGGGAAAGAGGGACAGAAAGAGAGAGAGAGAGAGAGAGAGACAGACAGACAGACACAGAGACAGACAGACCTATGATTTCACTGGTACAGGAAACTTCCAGTGAGAAAAGCCTTCTCCAGCCCTCCAATTTACAATCTGAGACTTGCCTTAAGTACTCAGAACAGTGTCACAAAGACAGTGTATGTCTAGGTCTTCCTCTTTCCAAGGCCAGCTCTTTCCTCTGTATAGATATCCTGAGTGACAAACTCACACATACGTATGTGTATCAATTCTACATGTGGGAAGCAAAGTCAGACTTAGAGGCAGTAGGCAAGAGATTTGAGTCCTTCGTCAGATGCACACTTTCTGTGTGGCCTGGGCAAGTCACTCAATGCTGTTTGCCTCATCTTCCTCATCTGTAAAATGAGCTGGAGAAGGAGATGACAAACTACTCCAACATCTTTGCCAAAAAAATTCTAAATGGGGCCACAAAGGGTTGGATGCCCCTGAAAAACAACAGCAATAACAGAGCTCTGAATGAGAAGAACAAAAGGTGGGATTTGTCTCTAAATAAATTTTTAGGCAATGAAATGTACAAGAACCCTAGTCTTATGGACATACTACCCCATATAACAGAATGACACTTATTTGCAAAGGGAAGGTAGTTAGGAAGCAGAAAGAATTAAAAAGTAAATCAACAGTGAGTGCCAACATTTTACATATGAATACTCAAATACACACACACACACACACACACACACACAAATAATAAGAGTACCTTAAGAAGGTGGAATCCCAGCTATGTTGAGTAAAAAGAGGGTGGTGACCAGGGAAAGAGCAAACGGATAGGGTTCCATGGCCGTGGGTGCATCAAGAGGCAGGAGTAGTACTGCAGCATAAATACTGTTAAATATTTTACGCAACTTTTGTATATGTGGAAGGTATGCCCAGGAAGATGCTGGGGAGGCCCTCCTAAGTACCTCTTGCTTCTCCTTAAGAAAGTATTAACTTTTGACAATATTATCTTTTTGATAAAGTATGGATTTGGCCCTTGGTAATCTGCTTGTTTCTCTGACACTAAATTTGAATGACATATTGACAGTTCATGTACCTGGGCTACACGTTGGACTCAGCCTTTAAAAAGAGAAAGCAAAAAGTGGAAGAGAACCTCGACTGGATGAGAAATGAGAAAACAACTGGATACATAGACAGACTCTGGTATCCTGAAGACAGCCTGCATAGCCAGAGAACCATGTGGTCCTAGTGGTGGCCAAGGATGGAGACAAAACTGGAGTAGGGAAGAATATCTGTGTCATGATGGAAGTTGCTGAAATATAAGCCAGCAGCAGTGATAGAGCAAGTTCCTGGACCAATCCTAAACTATCAAGAGTTTAGGAATGCCTCCACATTTGGCCCAGGAATTCAGTGTCATTCAGAAACTCTTCTTCTGAATCTGGAAGTACTGGTCTAAGGACTCTTCTATTGCTCTACCCCTACCTTCTTTCAGATATGCCTTCAAACCATTGCCAACATGGCATCCTCAGAACTTCACTTCTTTCTCACTTTCAGATTTTCTCATGAGCACAGATTTAGAGTTGGAAGGACATTAGAAGCCATCCATCTAGTCTATGCCACTCATTCACAAATGAGGTCTAACAAAGTCTTAGGAAGTTAAGTTACTTACTCAGGGTCACACAATTAATAAGCAGAAGAGATGAGAACTGAGTCCAGGTCTTCCTAATTCCAAACAATGTATTCTCTGTTACATCATGTGGCCTTACTTAAAGGGCTAAAATATTTGCTTTGAAAAAAAAAATTAGAGTGTACAGAACAAGCAAGAGTCGCCCCAGGAATAATAGGATGCTAGGTCTATTTGTTGGCTTCAGAGATTGGGGCCATGATTAGGAGGAACGACCAGATGCAACTGTATTCAGCTGCAAGAGATGAAGACAATCTGATCACCCTACTCACCCAAAATTGAGAATCAATGATGATCCAATAAGAAGGGCAGATCAAGACATCGTTAGAGTCATCTGATCAGGAATGAGAGCACATGTATGTGGGAGGGAGTGGGGGTTAAGTGGAAGTGCTTTTGTATATGAAGAGGGAGAGAGGAAAGAGGAACTGTAGAACCTAAGTGAAAAATAGGTCTATCAACCCTGAGGCCTGCCTGAAAGACCAAAAAACATCTCAGCAGGATGCTCTCCAATCCGTGCCAAACTTCCTATTCTTCTCTTATTGATTCTGTATTCTACTCTCCTACTCTTTCAAACCCTTTCTTCTTTCCTCAAGTCACCTCTACCGCCCTTTCTTCTACCCTTACTCTCAAAAGAACAATGTTAAATAAATACTCCTCTGGAAAAAAAAAATCAGGCTAATCATCTCAGGTTCCCTTCTCCTAAGTAATAGGAATACAAAAGTAAAATGCAGAATGACCCCTGCCCTCAAAGAAATCACATTCTAATAAAGGAAATAATATACAAATAATTATGTGCAAATAAGACATGATATCTATATGTATAATATATATCCCACTGTAAATTAATTTCATTGGCATGTTTATGATGATAATAATAATAATAGTATTTAGAATTTATATAGTTTTTTTAACACTTGCAAAGTATTTCTTTAAATACATTATCTCATCTGATCCTCATTAAAACCCTGAGAGGTAGGTGCTATTATCATCCTCATTCTAGAGATAGGGAAACTGAGGCTTATATGGATATATGAAGTGATCATATATCCAGTAAATATCTGAGGCAGGATTTAAACCTAGGTCTTCCAAGTCCAGTATTCTATGCACTGTACCACCTAGCTACCCTATATATGCAGCATAAATGGGTGGTAATCTCAGAGAGAAGGCACTAGTGGGAGGAAGGGGAACCCAAAGACTTCCTAGATAAAATGGGATTTGAACTGAGTGTTGGAAGAAGATAGGGACACCAGGAGGCATCAGTGAGGATACAGAGCACTTAGACATAGGGGATAACCAATGAAAAGGCATCAAGTTAAGAGAGAAGCATTCTATGTACAAGCACATCAAAAAGACCAATGTTGCTGCATCATAGAGTAGGGAGATCACTGAGTCATGAAGAGAAGTAAAGTGTAAGAAGCCTGGGGAGGTAGGAAGGGCTCAGGTGGTGAAGAAATTTAAGTAACAAGCATAACATTTTATATTTGGTCCTGGAGATAATAAGGAGCCACTAGAGTTCATTGCTGTGCTTTAGGAAGATTATTTTGGCAGCTGAATGGAGGATGGATTGGAGAAGGGAGACACATGAAGCAGAGATACCAACCAGCAGGTTACTGTGATAGTCTGGGCAGGAGGCAATGACAGTCTGCACCAGGGTTGTAGTTGTGTGCAAGGAGAGAGGGGATATGTGGAAGATGTTCAAGTGAGGGATGGATAACAATGAGGCTGTAAGCCTGGGTGGAAGGGTGGGAAGAATGGTGGTGCCCTTGACAGGAAAACTGTATATTACTATACATACATACACATACACTACACTCTATATACATATATGTATATGTGTGTATACATAGATACACATACTTTACTTTTCACTTTAGGGTGTCTCTAAAGTCTGGACACATAGGAAATCTCATTAATTAAATTAATAAAGTTAAATTAATCTCATTAATATGGAAAATAGTTCCCAATAGCTAATGATAACTTTTATTCCATATAAAATTGTCATCGCTAAAATGTATGCTAATTAAATAAAATGTTGAAAATTTCATTCATTTCTTGAAAATACACACAATGAGATTTCCTGTGTGTCCAGACTTTAGGGACACCCCGTGATGTGTATACGCACACGTGCACACACACATGTATCTATTAATCTCTGACCATGCCAGGCAACTGTGCTACGTGCCTGGGATGCAAATAGAGAGAATGAAACAATCCCTATTTTCAAGGAGCTTATATTATAAAGGAGATGACAACCATGTACATAAATATACACAATTATGTACATAAATATATACAAATAAATATGTAAATATATGTATAAAGCAAATAAATACAAACTGGTTAAACACAAAGTTGTTCGGGAGGGAAAACAATTCGCGGGAACCGGAAAAGACTTCTCATAAATAATGATGTTATTTAAGCTACACCTTGAAGGAGAGGAATTTTATGAAGCTCACTTACGTAGGGAGAAAACGACTTTCAGACACGGGAGACAGTACAAGCTGATGCTCACATTTCATGGACCCTCTTCTGGACATGCTCCAGCTTATCAACGTCCTTCTTAAATTATGGTTCCCAGAACTGAACAAAATGCCCTATCTAGATAAGGCCTGACAAGGGCCCAGTGCAGTGGGACCTCCCTATTCCTGGAAGTTGTACCCCTCTTAATGCAACCCAAGATCACATTAGCTTTGTCAGCTGCCACACCACACTGCTCATTCCTATTTCGTTTGCAGTCCGCTAAAACCCCCTAGGTCTTTTTTTTTTTTCCCAGAACAACTGCTGTCCCTAACAGGAACGTTGGGAAGACAAGTATTTATTAGGCTCTTACTAGGAAACTCTATTCTTGAGGAGCTTGTACCTTTTATTAGATTCAGCTCAGTGTTCTAGCCAATGAAAGTCAACAACTATCACCTGTGTGCAGACCTCACCGACATCTCTTCATACAGCTCTGTTCTCTGTCTCAACTTTAGCCTCACATTTATTGTTGTTGTTCAGTCATGTCTGACTTTTCACGTCCCTGTTTGGGGACTTCTTGGCAAAGGTACTGGAATAGTTGGCCATTTTCTTCTCAGCCCATTTTTAAAAAATAATTTATTTTTTTAAATTACATTTTATGTTCTAAACTGTCTCCCTCTCTCCTTTGCCCACCCCACCACTAGAGAACATGAACACACACACAAATACACACACACACACACACACATACACACACACGTAAAACCATGCTATGTACACTTCTATTCATCAGTTCTTTCTCTGGAGGTGGATAACATCTTCCATCATAGAATTTTTTTAATTTCGTAATTGATGTGAGTGTTTATAATGCTCAGAAGAACTTAGTTGTTCACAGTTATTCTTGAAGCACTATTGCTCTTGCTATACACAACTTTCTCTTGGTTCTGCCCTTTTTACTCTTTGTTATTTCATACAAATCTTTCCTTGTTTTTCTAAAATCAACCTTCCAGTTCATTTTACAGATGAGGAACTGAGGCAAACAGGATTAATGACTTGCCCAGGGTCACACAACTAGTAGGCCCAGATTTGAACTCATGAGGATGTCTTCCTTTCTTTAGTCTCAGCACCCTATCCGCTATGCCATGTAGCTGCCTACCTTATTGGACGTTCCCAACTGGATGTCCTGAAGGCATCTCAAACTCAACATGTTTAAAACAAAACCCACTATTTCCCCCCCAGAAGCCACATCTCCTCCAAACTTCTCAATTTCTTTTGAGAGCACCCCCAACATTTCTAATCACTTAGATTCACAACCTCAGAGTCATGACCAAGTGACTCAACCAACTCCAGTGACTTCCTAATATCTCTAGGATAAAACAAAATTTACTCGGCTTAGCTTTTGAAGTCCTATAAAGCCTGACTCTAACTTATCTTTTCAGCCTCCTTGGATGTTACCCTCTCCTCCCTCCACCTGCAAACTCTATGATCTAGCCAAACTGGCTTGTTCGTGTTCCTCACACAAGATGATATGTCTCCTGTCTTTACACCTTCTTACTAGATGTCACTCATGCACATTCTTAATGGCACTCGTTCATTGTCATTAAATTGAAATCACTCACTTGAAGAAGCATTTGCTCTTTTAATGTAAGGGGCTATGACATTTGCAAATTATTATAAAATAAGATAACACACAAGGAATGCCTGAGGGAGATGGAAGCAAAGAGCCACGTGAAACCCAAAGGAAAAAGGTCGATACACAATAGAGCAAAAAAGAAGGTGGTGTTTCCATCGATGATGGGGAACAGTCCTTCACGTTCAGAGAAGTAGCACTAATGCAGGAGGTAAGGAGAGTCGCTATTTCTCCAGATCAGAGCACTATATGTCAGGAGACACAAGAAGATGGGACCTACCAGAAGGGAAAATTGCTTGACCACTGAGCCACCCCCAAGTCATCTCACTGGGAGAGGATCTCTAAGTTGTTATTATAACTCAAAATAAACTTTGTAGTTCCCAGGGGAATGTAAAAGCCCATGCACATGATGATTGACTATCTATGGGCCTTAGATACAAGTGCTTTCTATATTTTTCATCATGGCTAATAAAACTAATTTTAAGTTTAATACATTTATAAGCCTAAGTGCTTACACAGTCATGGAGGGACCTTTGCAGGGAGCAAAATGAGTCAGTTAGCAGATATCTCAGGTATCCCTTAAATACAAGCACCAAGAGACATCTTTGTAAAAGTTCCCCAAACAGAGCCCAGATTCTTGGCAAGAAATATTCTCTAATATGTCTAACATTCTCTTTACGTCTGGGGTCAGGCCTTTCGACACCCGGATTCCCGTGAGCAGCCGACAGAATGCAAAAGTAAAGCCAATTGTTCCCACCAGAGTTCAAGTGTAAACCAGAAGGGGCAGCAACAGATTGCCTCAAATTGTACAATTAAACCATCATTAAACAGCATTAAAGTAATAACCTAAATCCATATTATTTAGAAGCATTAGTCCATTTGATCCTTTGCTCTATGAGGTATTTAATGCAACAAAACTACCAAATACTCACTGTGTATTTGTGAGCATTGTGCTAGGCTCTAGAGGGCAAAACCGAACTAATGTAAGACGAGGTGCCTGCCCTCCCAGAGCTGAGAGTCCGGTAAGGGGCAACGGCATCTGCAAATTACCATAACATAAGATAATACACAATGAATGTCGAAGGGAGATGGAAGCAAAGAGTTCCGTGAAACCCAAAGGAAAAAGGTCGATACACAATGGGACAAAAAAGGCGGCTTTCGGTTCAACAATAAAACATGGTTAGGAATTCAATAGGCAGAGGGGGAAGAAGACATTCTGGGACCAATGAGCAGAATGAGAAATGGCCAGAGGCCTGGGAGTCTAGCTTGGACAGAGTCTTGACCAAAGTAGAAAGAACAAAAGACCTGGGCTCAGAAGACCAGAGTTCGTGTCTGGATTCTTCAACTTACTGACTGTGTGACCTAAGGCAAATTATTTTGTCTTTCTGGGTTTTTACTTCAGTGATAAAAATAAAAGAGTTGAACTAGATGATTCCTAATGTCTCTTTTACAAGGACAAGGTAGGTGGATGATAGTAGTATGAAATAGGGTTAAAAAGGAAGGGTAGTGCCAGGTGGCACAAGATATCGAATGCCAAGCTAAAAAGTTCGAACTTTACTTGATCTGTACTCAAGAGCCCCTGTGGAGCTATGAGGTGAACATTATTATCCCCATTTTATTGATGAGAAATATAGAGGTGAATTGACTTGTCTAAGATAAGTGACAATGCTAAGATTTGAACTGACCTCCCAACTCCAAGACATTGTTATTTTCATTTCATATTGATGGAGCACTTTGTAAATCTCAAAGCACTATAATAAAAATGTGACTTAAATGGTTATTTCAAAGTGCCTCTCCTGGAAAACAATTCCACTAGAAATGATTTTCCTGAAGATGAAATCTTTTTAATGTGTGAAAACAAAAGGTTTACCAGATGAGATATATTCATTTTGATGATCATTTTTTTCTCCTTCTGTGTCAATTAACAATTGATTCTACACACAATTTTAAAAAAAGAAAAAAGGAAGCTTTTTGTGATTATGAAACAAACTTACAACAGTACCAAAGTAAAACATATTGAAAAATCTATGGTATAAAAAAATTAAACTGATTATGACAAAAATGAGGAAAGAAGGAGGAGAGGAAGAGAGGAAGAGGAGAGGGAGAGGAAGAGGAGAGGAAGAGGAGAGGAAGAGGAGAGGAGGAGGAGAGGAGAGGAGAGGAAAGGAAAAGATAGACCATACATCTCTTAGGATACTGAAGACAAATGCCTATAAATCATTTTTATCAATGCAGTGCAACAGAAGTCACTTGTTTCCTTGAATTTCTGGAAGCAACAGGACCCATTTGACAATGATTTGCAGACACCTTATAAACAAATGTCAAGGTTATTTAATATCAAGCAAAAATATTTTGCTAAAAATAGTGATGTTGTTCAGACTTCCCAACCAAAATGCATTCCTTTCAAAAACAGAACTACAAAGGCATGTTAAGAAAGGGTCAATTTTAATGTAAAATACTAGAAATTTTTGGCATAATATCATCAATGAGTGGAGCCTCCTCAAGATAGTTGATATTTTGAAAACATTTTTCTCAATATAGAATTGACCTTCAACACATGCTTAGGTGAGTATGTATCAGACCATTATAATCTTGAAGAAACTGAAACATAGAGAAGATGGGTACCTTCCCTCAGATCATCAATCAAAATAAGAAGGCTCAGAGACTAAGCAACTATCTATAAACTCTGATGATTACAATTCTGATCCGGTGTGTAGCTATACACTTCTTGAGTGATTCTAACAGGCAAGGCACTTCACTTTTTTGGTCTCTCAGTTTCCTCATTTGTGCAGTGAATTGGAATGTTAGTCAAAATGTTTAGTTGGCAGCTTTGACTCTCACTGTCTTACATGATTCTGCTAGAGGAATTGAATGTTCCTTGCTTGTGTCATCTCTTTCCTCTCTTAAGCCCTTGTACCCAGTGTTGACAGGGAAAGAAAAAAGACAGCGGCTCTAGAAGCTGGAAACATGTAGCTATCTCTTTCATAAAATTCTGACTAAGAATGGCTAAAGCAAACCAACAAGAAATAGAGGAACTCATTTACATCCTTCTTGATTCCTTCATGAGGGGAAAAAACCTCAATGTTTTGACAAAGGCAAGCTAACTCTTATCCTTTTTGAGCCTGGAACACTCTAGATTAAAGGCACTCTGCTTCCCGAATGCCAGGCCAAGATACATTGTAGTAAGCTTTCTCTGTCTGGCTTTATAGCCTCACACTTGGTCAAAGTCTGTAACTTTCAAAAATAGGGGAGGGGGAATAACTATATTTCTTTCACAAGAAAAATCCTCTTGCTACAATAAAAGCAAGATTAAAATTTCCACGTTTATATACTTCCATCATGACCACCAGGTAGGCAAAGAAATCAAATGCTAATAATTAATTTTTCTAATTCAGCATGAAATTTCTGTAAACAGGCATTCATAAGCCTAGAAGTTAAGTGATGGAGATTCCACTATAACAATGAGCAGCCTATATAGATATTAAAAAAACCCGACCTCTAAATGAATATTTAATGAATATGCCTAGGTAAAACCTCACAGAAATCTCTTTGTTCTAAGCACAATTAACTTGATGGCATTTTAAATAGATAGATATAGATAGACAGATAGAGGCATGGATGGATGGATGGATGGATGGATGGATGGATAGATGGACGGATGGATGGATGGGTGGGTGGATGGATGGATGGGGATGGATGGATAGATGAATGCATGAATGGATGGATGGATGGATGGATGCATGAATGGATGGATGGATGGAAGGATAGATGGATGGATAGATATTCCCTGCATGTGTGTTTAGACTATAGCTGTATTTTAGTAGAAATGGATTCAAACAGACATCTTCATATTTTGTAATTAATCTTTCAAAAGTTTCATTCTAAGTGCAAAATATAGCTACAATGTTAAAAGTATTCAGTAGGAATTCTCATTCAAAATAAGTGCCCCAATCACTCCAATGTACTAAATATTTCAGAATTCTAGTGAAGTGGATAAAAGGAGAATATTGATGAACACAAATTATTGTGTAGCATTATCTGAGCTAAGCCAGGAAACAAATGGGGGGGCAAATGCCAAGCAAAACATTTATAGGGAATGTCATATTAAGTGCTCACATGAGAACAGTTGGCTCATGGAAATATTCTCTCCTCTATAACCCACAAGTTATAGTCCACAACTGCACTAATCCTATGGTATTGACCAAGCAGCTTGATTAAGTGAGGATGGGAATTTCTTCTGCTCTTGGAGAGTCAATATTCTTTAAACTAGAACAGTGGCTCATTGTGGAAAAGAAACTTTGGAGTCCTATGTTTAATCTCCCCCCAGGAAGGAAGGTACAAATCAGAGATTGTCTGGGAAGAAATGACAAGGATGGAGTCTAGAGGGACTGCAAAAATTGACCTGTTTTAACATGAGATCTTAAAAAGAGACAAGTGATCATAACAAAATATTAGTAGAAGCTATGATGCCCGGAAATTAATTACCATGGCAAGTGGAATTCTTAGTTAAAAAAAAAAAAGTTAGGAATCTCTATATGTCCTGAGCAGAGAAGATATATGAATAAGGAAGGAGCTATAGGAGCTGACTCCCTATAACTAATCTCAAAAAAGTTCAGCAGTGTATCATTTACACCTTTCTTTTTCCTAATCTAATTTTCTTCAGTCCTTCTCAGGTACTAGAACAGTTGGGTAAGGAAGGAAGATTGCTGTGTAGAGTTTCACCTTCCACTCAGCCTCTTTTGAGTTCTGTCCATTTTTTAGACCGATACGAATTGTGTGACCCCCCTCTCTTCCTATTCCATGATTTAGGAAGTAACTGGGACAGGGGCTATACTTTATTGCAGTGGTTCTCAACCTGTGGGTCGCAACCCCTTTGGGGGTTGAACGACCCTTTCACAGGGGTCCCAGGGGTCACCTAAGACCATCAGAAAACACATATTTCCGATGGTTTTAGGAACCAAGATACTACTCCTCTATCCATCTCCAGGTGGGTCCACCCACATGCAGATATGCCCACATACATGTTAAAGGGTTGTGGCATTAGAAAGGTTGAAAACCACTGAGATAAGCAATAATGTTAATTATGATAACAACAATGTGGCAATAGTGACAGTGTCACATACCTACAGGGTCAGTAGGCCTTTCACCAACACCAAATATTTTTACTGTAATAAACTGAATGACTAAAGAGATGGATCTGTTTACAGGGTTCCTAGTCTCTACCTTTCCCTTGGCCAAAAGTGAAATGAATGGCCCATAACATTAGTGTAAGCTGACTGTGCAGACTAACACCATGCGGGTGGAGATCTCAAGCAAGTAGTTAAAGCTATTACTAAAGTAGGTGATAAATGAACTCTAAATAAATGAATAAAAACTTATCTGGAAAATTATACCACACCTACTTCATTTACCTTTACGAAGTCAGTTACGATGCAAGTGCCATATAAAATTTCACACTTAATATAATATATATTATGTTGAAAAATGAAATAATGACACTTAAAAAGGACATTCTGTTATTTGGGACAACCCTGACGGCGTGCTATTGCTGTCAAGCACTGCTGATGTTTAGTCTCACTACATCCCATGTAGATAACAGTGATGATAACAGCTCACTTGGGGTTCTACAAAACACTTTACACACATTATCATATTCTATCTTACTTGATGCTCACAATAGCCTTGTGAAATGTTTTATTACCCCCATTTTACACGTTGTAAAACTGAGGCAAAGAGGTTACGTGACTTAGACTAGGGAGAGCTTCCATTAGACTGTGGACTCTCTGAGGGCAGGGACTTTTCCTCCCCCCCTTTCTAGGACTTCACAGTGCCTGGCCCGTGATTGGTATTTGATAAATGCTAGTTAACTGCCTGACTGGCTTGGCCTGCCTTGGATTACACAGCTAATGAGTATCTGAGGCATGATTCAACCCTGGTCTTCCTGACTCAAAATGAAAGAACCAAGATTCCATATCAAAAGAAGAGCTGAAGCCATGATGTCCCCCTAAAGACTGTAAATAAGCAGATACTGCAGGCTGGCAGAAATCTCCTGATACCAGTTATTCTGAGCAGAATATCTATCCATAGCACCTGCTTTCTTAGAACTGAGGCCAATATTAGGGTCCATCAAGACTCTTGCTTACTCAGGCATAACCCAGCTCCAGCATGGATGGTTTTCCCTCTAAGGGTGGATGGAGTGGGGGGTTAAGAGGGAAGAGAGAGGGGGAAAGAAAGAAAAGAGCGAGAGAGAGAAAGAGAGAGAGCACTTAGAAATGCTTTAAAAAATGATTAAGATTATTTTGTTAGGTATTCTACCTATAAAATGTAGGAACTGTCTTTCCCTGGTATGTTGCTTGTCACTTTCATACAGTTTAAATCCCATCCTCTCTTGGGAAGGTCAACTATTGGTTCTGTTACTTCACTTTTTTCCAGAGTGAAGGGGACTATTTTCAGCATGCTAGATATGGTCTGGGGTGGCAGTGCTATAACTAGACAGGTGCAAATAGAGCAGCCAAGCCGAGGCAAAATTGAAAGTAGCAAAAAGCTAACCTCAGTTTAATTCATTCCATCTGTTAGGAGTAATCTCCTCATTTGAGTGACGATAATCCTGTCCCTAGCTTGACTTAATACATTTTTATTTATTTTAAGAGTAGGGATGAAGGAATGATACCTGCTTCACACTTTGATTACCTAAATCTTGTTGGAGAGAAGGACAAATAAAGGTAACCATAACTCCTGAAATTCCCACAGGGCACTGAAATTCCTACTTGTGTCTCTGTTGACCTCCCTGAGTCTCAGGTTCTTCATCTGTAAAAAGAGGAGTTTGGATTAGATGGCTTGTAGGGTCCTATTTAGTTCCAGATCTCTGATCCTATACTATGATAAGCTGAATTTAACAAATCTCACCTTTATAATTTTGGACCAGTTCAACAAAATTAATAAACTTATGCAATTATTTTGTTCTGAATTCTTTTATCTAACATTATTTAGTACTTTAAAGTTTTCAAGATGTTTTACACGTTACCTCATTTGATCCTCACAACAATCCTGTGATTTGGGTATTATTATTATTCTTACTTTACAGATAGGGAAATTGAGACATAGAGAGGTCAAGTGAGTTTGCCCAGGACCAGTTCACATGTGTCTGGGGCAAGATTCAAATTCAGATGTTCCTGGCTTTAAGTTTCACATTCTATCCACTTCAATGCCTAGCTAGCTGCCTCATTCAAGGCTTCCTTAGTCTTAATAAGTCCATGAATCCATCCACTATGCCATGATGCTTCTGAAAGCTCACATGTCATTTCCTAACAGGACAGATGCTTACGTTCATCATTCATTCAGCCAGTACAGAAGACAGCTGTTTCCTTTCAAAACACTTCTCTTTGCCTGAAATAAAGCCCTATAAATTCTGCATTGTATATACTTATCTTAAATTAAGACCTGTATCTGAAATATAAATGCAAAATAGTCAATTAAGTCAAACAGGATAACTAAACCATCCTACCAGTAGCTCTCAGTTATCTACAGTACTAACTAGTGAGAAGGGAGTGTGTGGATACAGGAAAGCAAAAGATAACCCCCAAACCTCAAATTACAAAAATGTTATCAGTGCTGCTGGCAAGTGCCAAAGTTGACTACTTAAGGTTTCGTTTCCTTTTCCTTCCCTCAGGCCTCTGGGAAATCTGCTAATGAAAAGTGACAGTCCTGGCTGGGTGAGGCGTCTAAAACAAGTTTACGTTCCAGTTCTGCTAGTACAACACTGGGCAAAACACAATCTTCTCTTGTCATCAGTGTCTTCCTATGCAAAGCAAAGCAGTTGGATTCATGATCTTTTAAGTCCCTTCGAGATCTATCAACATGTGAATCTCTGAGTGAAATGTTCAGAAGGTGAGCAGCTAAAAGGAAAGACAGAGGAAAATAGGGCTTCACATAATTCATAAACTGAAAAATCAGAACCTGAATAATTCAAAGTTTGCTAGAGTAGACAGAAAAATGCTCATGTTATATATGGGGTGCAGAGGATAAAAGTGACAGAAACAATGAGAGAAGGAAATATTCAGTTAAAAGTCTGTATCTTTGAAATACTGTGATTGGTTTAAAATTGGTTGACATATTTAGATGTCTCAATGGGGAGGCATTTCCTCCTGAAATTGAAGGTACCAGTTTTTCAGATGAAAGTCAGAAATATAAACCAGCCTTCACTCTCTTCTTTCTATCACCTTTAACAGCTGCTATTACAATTTTCACAGGCTCCGTTTATTCAACTTGAGCTTTTCACAAGATTAATACAACAAAAATTTTAATTAATTCAAGGAACAAAGAACCGGGGGTGGGAAGAAGGTTATGTACTAGCTGGGTTGAGAATATTTTGTTGTTAAAGAATAACAAAGGATGTATTTGGTCAAAGAATATAATCTGTTATGAATTATACATAATTTTGAATAAAATTACATCATTTTAGCGAGGCATTTACTTTATGTATAATAGGTAGGCTCTCAAACATTATTTTAAAACATTAAAAGAAGAAAACTCAATTTGAAAAGTCAAACTATCAACGCATCACCAAGCACTACGCTCATCAATCGGCCCACAGCATGAACAGTGCCATTTAGGAACATGATCTCCTTTTTTTCCATACGTGGTATTAGTATGCTGTATATTATGACTGGCAAAAGTCTCTAAAACCATAGTAAAATAAGCTCCCTTATTATCTGACCTGATTTAGAAAAGAAAATTCAATAAACATGAATTAGGTACCTACTGTGTACAAGACACCCATTCTAGGCACTAGTGAGGCAAAGAAGAAAAAAAAAAGACCACAGCCCTAACTCTTAAAGAGTTTGTCTATGGTAAACACATGAGTAAATATAAAATAATCTGAGGAAAGTGGGCTGAGCCTTAACCAAAGCAAAGGATTCTATGAGACAGAGGTGAGGAATGAATGAATTCCAGCCACAGCAGCATACCAGGCAAAAGTATGGAGAGAAGAGAAACAGCAGAGAGTTCAGGGAAGTAGGGTCGATAAGTGGGTAGAGTTAACAGTACGCCAGTTTAGTGGGGACACATAATATGTGAAGGGAAGTAATGCAACATTAGTTGGGGAAGCTTAGACTGAAGCCAAATTGTGAAAGACTTGAAAATGTCCAGCTGCACTTTACCCTGAGGCAATAGGTAGCCAATGAAGAATCTTGGGGCAGGAGAGTGATGTGGTCAGACATGTTTTAGGTAGATTATTTTAAAAGCTGTGAGGGGAACAGAATGGAGAAGGCTAAAACTACAATTAAAAAGGCTTCTTCAGCAGGACAGGTGAGCAGTGCCTGATCTGGAGTGTTGTCTCTGTTAGTGAAGAAAAGGGGACAGAAGCAAAATGCATCTGGTTGGATATGGTGGGATGAGACAGGAGAAGAAGTCAAGGATGATTCTGAGACTGCAGACGTAGGTGACTGAAAATATAGTGGGACACTTAACAGGAATAATGACACTGATTACTTAAAATATTCTGTGACAGTGATTATAGAACAATATTTGTTCCAGAACAAATATAGAAGTAAAATGCATAGTGCTGAATCTATTACCTTACATTGATATACAATTTCTAAGAAGTTGATTATAATAAAATTTATGAGTATAACTAGATTAACATAATTTATTCTAACTTGAATGAATTAGAATAGGCCTGTACAACCTGCAGTTGGCTGCTTATGGCCCTCACATTTGCAGTATACTGAAGGATTTCAGGCAGGCCTCAGAAAATGTACAGGAAAACATCCTTTGTATGTAGAGCAGTGGTTCTCAACCTGTGGGTTATGTTCAATTTGTAACAATGAAAATACATCCTGCATATCAGATATTTACATTACGATTCATAACAGTAGCAAAATTATAGTTATGAAGAAGCAACAAAAATAATTTTGTGGTTGGGGGTCACCACAACATCAGCAACTGTATTAAAGGGTCATGGCACTAGGAAGGTTGAGAACCGCTTTTCATGGCAGAGGATATCCTTTGGTGTGGTGCAAGGAGTCTGCAGGCTATAAGCAACCAATGGGCTACAGATTGTGCAGAAGGAACTTCAGGATCTTGCAGGCTTTCAAATGCATTAGAATCATCAATTCCCCTGTATTATATATGTTGATGTATGCCCTTGGACAATACCCTCCCTCTCTCTAGGTCTCAAGTTCCCGAATTGCAAAAAGGCGAGGTTGGACAACGTGATCTCTACATTCTCTTCCAGTTGTAACATTCTGTGATCCCATGCAAAGTGCTAGTTTACAGGGTTACAGCTGATAGACTGTCAGGTAAACTGACAAGACATTTGACCTGGAATCATTAAAACACAAGTTCAAATTCTACCTCAGACACTTAGTAGCTGTACGACATGGGCAAATCACTCAACTTCTCTGTATCTCTGTATCTTTATGTGTAAAACAAGAAGGTTGGGCTCAGTGGCCTTTAAGGTCCCTTCCAGTTCTAAAACTGTGATCCTCTCAAATAGAACGATCATTTCTTCTTTTCATTAAAGAGGACACCTAAAATTAGGAAACATGGAATAAGTATAATAGCATATGGAAAGCGATACCCCAATGGACCTAAGAAAGATTTTTATCATCTCATATCTATTGTACATTTATGGTGTTCGTGATATTGTATTTAGATGGATGCTAGGATATAGGAGTTAATTAAAAGCATGGCATATTCCCAATCTTCAGATTGGGATATAATATATAAGATATAATATATATAATATAATATATAAGATATAATCACACAGCCAATACATTCACAATAAAAGTGTGGTATAAATATTATTTATCACGACTGTTTTTTATTATTAACAGCAGCAAATGTTTTTTAAAGTAGATATACAGGCAACAGAATGCTTTTGTCAAATGATAAAAACAAACTTTGCCTAATTAAAATTTTCTCTTACAGTTTTATTCGCTTTGGAGAAAATAAGTTATTCTCAATGGTGAAAAAAAAGAGACTGAAAGGAAATGGGATTGCGGTGATATCTGAAGAGCAGACTGACATAGCAAAAAGGGAATAAACTGAATGGAAGGAAGCAAAAGGCAGATAAAGGAGCAGGGATGACAGAACAAGTACTCTCCAAAGGAGTAATGGTGCACAGAAGAATTCAAAGCATTAATAACTTTATCAATAATTTCTTAAATTCTATCACGTCTGCATTTTCCCCCATGTGATTTTTTACAAATCAAGCTTTTAGGTCCTTGCTACAGTGCTACTTTAAAGAGCTTAGTCTTCTTAGAACTAGAAAGGCCTTTAAAGATCATCCTGGCAATATACTGTAAAGCAGAGGTCTTCAACCTGTGGGTCACGACCCCTTTGGGGATCACAGGGGTCACCTAAGACCATCTGAAAACACATATTTCTGATGGTCTTAGGAACCGAGACGCCGCTCCTCTATCCATCTCTAGGCGGACCCCCCCACCCCCATATGCAGATACACCCACATCCAAGTATTAAAGGGTGGTGATATCAGGAAGGTTGAGAACCACTGCTGTAAAGGATACATTTTTAAACAATTGAAAAATAAATTTATTTGCAAAGAAGTTCTTTGTGTCAAGAAATAACATTGAGAATCAGAAGATTTTGAGATGTAGTCAAAGCTATAGCTAAGAATTTTTGCACCCAGAACAAACAATATAAGGCATAGTTAAAGTGACAGAACATGGACTTACAATCAGGGAAGGGAAGAGCTTATCCTGATCTGTCAAATAGTTGCTTCATAATTTAATTAGCTATTATTGCTAATTAGGTGCTAAACTCTGTTGTGTCTAGGTTGCTGAAAATTGCAAGCATAATCAAGTACCCTCTAGACGTGGTAGTCTGGGCAAATCTCTGCCTGCCCCACCCTAGGGATAGCTTTGGTTCATATAACTAGCTTTGTGACCCTGAGCAAGTCAACTAACTTCTCAGTCTGCTTAATTGGCTATAAAATTAGAAAGTACCTAAGATTATTCTGATCTCTAAAAATTCCCTGATACAAGGGAAAGAGCACTGAGTTCAGATGCTGTCTTCGATTACTAGTTATGTGGTCTAGCTAATAATTTACCACCCCTGAGACTTATCCATAAAATGAGTAAATTGTACCATATTTTCTTCTCGATCTATGATCCCAATACTTTAACTCTTTGATTTCTAAGACTTGAAAGAGCCTGCTAACCAAACAATGAGTTGGATAAAGAAACCTCCACTTAGGTTCACAGGTAAATCAAAAAGGCTTTCCTAGATTAAAGAAGGAAACATGTGTCCAGGTAAAAGAAAGATGCCAGCCTCCTTACCATTTTCACTACTGAACTTGTTAGCCATGATTTCTTTGGCCTTTCAGAAAGGAAATATTTATATAAAGTTCATTACATTCTTACACCTATTATAGAGATGAGGAGAGAGAGCTGAGAAAAACCCGTGGGAGTAATTACGAGGCAAGACAGAGTACATACAATCTGTATGAAAGTAACAGCAGGAAAGCCCATTTCTCAAATTGCTGAAATTATTTCTAGTTTGAGTCAAGTTTACAAAAATATTTATAGAATTAGCAAAACACCATCATTGGCATTTTCTTTGAGTTGCTTAATTTCCTGAAAGTTTGATTCATCTTTTTTTTTTTTTTGGAGGGAGGAGAAATCACTTCTATTGAGAAATATTGAGAAAAGGTGATTTTTTTTTCAGTAGTTAATGTAGTATATTAGAGAAATCTTGGTCAAGTCAGATCGTGTTCAAAAAATTCATTTTGAAGGACAAACAATGGAGAAAAAACCAATACTTTCTACATGAAGAATGTCAAACAAAGGTTCTCTTTGCCTCTTCGAGGACTTAGGGGAAGTTCCAAAAGGGCAACTCTTTTCTCAACTTCCCCTCCTTATGCCTGTCCAGTAACAAACACTAGTACAGTCATTTCTCATTTCTTTTTATCTAAGCTGTTTCCTATATCCTGATTTTGCTTCATATTTTTTTAATGGTTGGTCAAAAGGGTTTGTATTGCATGTCTGTATACTTCATCAATTTTGCAAAAAGGGAAAGGAGGAAGTCAGAGGTCAGCTGAATATACACACTATTTAATTTAGGGCAGAGGGTTAACATTCTCTGTGAATGTTAGGAATTTTCCTAACTGGAAGTTCTGAGCTTTTATAATGTTATTAATAATTTTCTATCTGATCTAAACTCCGTAAAATAGTAACTAAAGGGCACTAAGTAGAGCCGAGAGTTATTATACTGCCTTTAGTCTAAAAGCAATCTAATTGTAATTGAATGTGGCTGATTAAATCCCCAGCCTACAGAGAGGACTGGGGCATGGAGGAAAAGGCAGTGACCAAAGAGAAAGCCATACCTTGAACCAACACCAAGGAGGAGATAGGCACTAATTCATATCTTATCCCTTCCAGAAGAGAGAATAAAAAGGACTCAGTATCAACCAGTCAACCCTCCAAAGTGACACCCACCTACAGTGTCCTTGAATTTGAAAGGAATTCTATTAAATCATTTGTTCTTTCTGATGGGGCTTATTATGAGATGTTCTGTCATTTTGTCCTTGTATGGCGCATACTATTTGTGCTGCTCATCAACTGAATTCAGTCACTGAGAGCAATTGTAAACTAATAAGAATGTAACATCAGCATCTTGTGAAGAAGACAGCTTCTTTTTTTCCCCTGGCCTTCAGCTGTGGATTCCTCAACAAACTTAGAGTTTGCTGTCAACACTGAAGGATATTTCTCTTTCAATAGGGCAACTATTTCATTGTCTACTACAATCCCAGAAAGGTCACGGATCAGTGACAGTTGGGTTCCTTTGCTTGCTAGGTCCGAGGCAAAAAAAAAAATGTTTAGGCTCAATTTCTGTGCCTCTTCTGCATTCTGTCTTGTATAAGCCAGCTAATATAACACCATACTAAGAAGACTCTAAAGAACACTCAATCAAAAGAATTCCTATATTCTACAAGAAACCTTTCCCCAAGCTTCCTGATTCCAGTGCCTTCCCTCTTTAGATTTTGAGCTCCTTGAGGGCAAGGAGAATTTTTTTCTCCTTTTATCATTTGCTCCTTTTTTATCTTTAGCACTTAGCACCATACCTGGCATGTAGAAGGTGCTCAATAAATACTTATTGACTGATTGCTTTTGGCATATGATGACTCCAATTCATCCTATACACTAATGTCAAATTAATTTTCCCAATACTCTGATCCTCTCTTTGTGCTCAAGAAAGATTCAATGGCTCCTTGCCACCCATAGGATGAAATCCAAACTCCTCAGTTGAATATTCAGAGTTCTCTACAATTCACCCCTATCTTGCCTATCAACCTTATTCCCCAGTGTGAACCTTTCCAACCAATCCTACCATGTGTAGGGATTGTACTAGGAATATGAACCTCTCTGTTCTTAGCCAAGTCAGCCCTTAAAGGACAGCTACCTTCTATCACTGAGACCAAAGTGCAAACCATTTGAGCTCAGTAGAGCCTATAAAAACTTGCACTTGAAGCTGTGGTCTTTGAGAACCCAGGGTCACCTCAAACCATAATGAGACACAGGAATAGGGATTCATCATGATGATGATGTTCATGACTCTTAACTGTTGAAAAGCATGTCCTGTCTTCTAAAACTAAAATTGATTTCCCAATCATCCTCACCTTGAACCTAGTGTAAAAGAGATTCATGGATTAGAGTATAGATGGGTGAATGGGAACTCAAGACAAGGATCATTCTAGAATCTAGTAATATGCCTTGACATTTTAAAAAACAGGCTTGAAAGAAAGTTAGGTGAGCATTCTACATGAGACATTGGCTGGCTTGCTTTTTAAAATCAGCATTCTCAGACTCTCTGTGGGCACCTCTATGGAGTAAAAAGTAGCCTGAACAGCACAAAATTAACTTAGAAAACTTAAGCAGGAAATCTGGCTGTTAGAAAAGTTCTAAACCTTTTTTTGGAGGTTACACTTCAAAATAATTCTTAAATATCAAACATGAGGCAAAGAGGAGAAAAAACATAGTATTAATCTTTACAGTATTAGCTTTTCTGTATTGAAATTTTAAATTACAAATGAATGTTCTCAAAAAACAACTCAGAATTTAACATTTATCTATATGAGGGTAATTGATGCTCTTGGTCAACAGATCTTGCTGTCAAGCAACAAATGTTCCAATTCCATGTTCATGAACTCTGAAATTCCTTTATCTGATCATAATCTTTCATCAATCTATCTTTTTTCTAATTTTTGCTCTTCATTGTCACTGAGACATTTTTGCCCCTCACCCCTCATTACATTGCAGGCCATTACCCCTACACTGGATATACTATCTCCCTTCTAAATCTTGAGCAGTTCAACTTTCAATTCCCCTGTCCCTGTCTAATGCCCATTTGTAACCCTGGATCTAATCCTATCAATGCTAGGCTGAATGAAACTAGAGGAAGCTATGAAACTGTACTGATTAAATCTACTATAAAATTACTTAATCTTAAATGGATCTTAACTACAGCTAGGCAATTTTTGTGCTTCTCTCCAATTAATCCTCTACCCACCTCAGCAGGGTGGCTATTCTAAACCTTTTCATCTCTCCTCCTACCTTTCTTGGCACAGCCCTACTACACCCCTCCAAACCCTCCTAAGGACTAAGACACCACAGAAAAGATTGAAGCTATTTGCTTAAGAATTTCCTCTTCTCCCCTTGTTTACATCTCACATCCCTCTGATATCACTCTCTCCTTCCTTGCTCTGTTTTCTGATGAAAAGAAGGCCCTTCTCCTTGCCAGAGTTGACCCATTAATATATAACCTTGATCCTATACCACCCAGTTTTCCCTACCAGATTTCATTCACTATCATTCCTATTCTGTCTCTAATCTTTAATCTATCCCTATCTACTGGCTCCTTCCCTGATACCTGCAAATATCATCATCCCACTCCTCCTTAAAAAAAAGAACCCTCTTGATCCTACCATCCATGCTAGCTATTCCTCCCACCCTTCTCAGCTGAACTCCATGAAAAAGCTATTTATCCTCATGGTCTTCACTTTCTCTCCTCTCTTCTTACTTTCTTTGTATCCTCAGCACTTAGGACAGTACTTGGAAAGAAGCTTGCACTTAAATGCTTGTTTACTGACTTGTCATCTGTACAGTCTCTCCCCAATTCCCTTCAGAAATGATTTCTTAGGTTGTCAGAGTAGTAGAACAGTAAGTAAATCTGCTTCATATTATTCTTTTCCATGTTTCATGATATTTTCTAGGGCTTCTACTACTAGTCCTCAGAAGTTCTTTACATAGATTTCCCAAGTCCAACAGTTAGTGTTCACTATCCCTGAGGTAACAACTGACCCTCGGTCACAGCCTATTTTGAACTAAATGGTAGTCATGGGATCATAAAGTAACCTCGGTTTCTAGCCAAGGCTGGGATATTTTGCAAGAGATTCTTCTAATTGTTGGGGAGAATGCTGACACAACAGTGCATGACTATATGATAGGAGTAGCTGGTATGTGAGCTTTGGAAAACAAAGAGTTTTTTTTCCCTTTAAGAGAACTTACATTGTACCAGATTCTCTTCCGGGAGAAACACACTGCAGAAGAGAAAGACTTTGGGAAATGGCACACATATAGGAGAAACCAGTTTCTCAATATATCCCTGATTTACATCTTGCCTCTCTAGAAACTTTGAGGAATTTTCCCTCAGGTGAGATCAGGACCTTTGTCTCTAGTTTTGAGCTGAAAGATCCCATTCCCAGAGAGCTCATTCATTCTGTGCATATTTCGGTATTCTAATCTGTTCTACTTCTCCAATTTCTGTTGGTTATTTGCTAAATAAATTGATTTCCTTGCTATTCACTATAATAGTCTTTTGTGCAACTAACATTTTGTGGGGAGCAGTCAACTCGTAAGTCCAAACTAAGATCTATCCTCCATCCTTTAAGGACTAGGAATAGACTTTGTTCTAAAGCTATTGTCCCCTCTAAACCAGTAATATTTTGTTGTTGTTCAGTCATTGTCATGTCTGACTCCTTGTGATCCCATGAATCATAGCACACCAGACCCTTCTATCTTCTACTCTCTCTTGAAGTCTATCCAAACTCGTGTCCATTGTTTCCATGATGCTATTTGTCCATCTCATCCTCTGCCATTCCATTTTTCTTTTGCCTCCAATCTTTCCCAACATCAGGATCTTTTCCAATGAGTTCCTCCTCTCATTATGTGAAGTATTTAAGCTTCAGCTTCAACATTTGACTTTCCAGTGAATAACATGAATTAATTTAAGTACTGACTTATTTGGCCTCTTTGCCATTTCAAAAGTCTTCTCCAGCACCACAATTTAAAAGCATCAATTCTGTGCAATCTAGATTGGCACTCCACTCCAGATCCTCATTGCTACTTGACTTCAAACTGAAGAAAGGTGTCTCCCTTCCTTGCAAAGATAAAGTAACTTAAAATAACCTCAGCTGTCCATTTTAAGTGTGAAGAAAAACAAAGTGTAAGAAGTTGTTTAGGTGGCATTGGAGTAGATAAATTTGTCATTTATCAGAAGGTACATGATTTATTTTGGTATTTTTGTCACCAGTATACCTTGTTTTAAACTCTCAAACTAGGTTGTAAATTCCATGTCTATTTCAGATCTCACACATAGCTGACTGTAGCTCTATTGAGATCTCCCTTATTAAAGGTGCTGAAACCAAAGCTGTGTTCAATTATCAGCTACATAGTAGCAGGGATTCTTGGTCAGGTTGGACAAGATGGCGACTGAGGCTTCATCTGACTCTGAGATTCTGCACTTCTGTGACAATAGGGAAGATTGGATTCTTCATTCTTGATGGATTCATCATAATATCAACTTATTTTAAAATCAGAGATTTATAATACTTGTGACATAATTAATTGTAAACACCTTAGAGGAACTAGGAAAAGGGTGCTTCATAATGAACAAATGCTTATCAGATTAATGTAATCTCCTTCAACAAAAGAGGAAAAGTTCTAATAAATTAGAGAGTTATAAATATAGTCTATCTTATTTCAGGAAGGCTAGCTCCCTATATAGCTAGCTTGTTAATAAACTGGAGCAACACAGTCTAGACCAGTGGTTTTCAACCTTCCTAATGCTGTGACCTTTTAATACAGTTCCTCATGTTGTGGTGATCCCCAATCATAAAATTATTTTTGTTGCTACTTTATAACTGCAATTTTGCTACTGTTGTGAATCGTCATGCAAATATCTGATATGCAGGATGCATTATCTTTGCTACAAATTGAACATAACCCACAGGTTGAAAACTGCTGGTCTAGACCTTATTTGCGCCACAGACCGCTCTGGTAGCTTGGTGAAACTGATGGACCCCTTCTTAGAATATTGTTTTTTCAAGGCATAAAATGAAATACATAGAATTATAAAGGAACCCAACTATATTGAAATAGTCATCATAAAATTTTCTTTTTAAGTTGATAGACACCAGTTTAAGAATCCCTGGTCTAAAAAATAATAATGGTAGGTGTACCTCTGGACATAGAGTTCGTATTCAGTGAATAGTTTAACAGCAAATTTAAGAATGAGCCTGGAAGAACATGAATGGTCATTCCTTAGTTCTGTAGTGTTTAAAATTTTCATCACAAATATGAAATAATTGACTAAAGTTCCTCCTCATTAAATTTGTAGATAATAGCAACCAGGGAATGGAGTAAGCAAGGACTTTGGCAAAGGCATTGACTCAACATGTTATGGTCTCTTCCCATCCTAATACCAAATGACATCATAATGAACACATAGAGCACCATCTAATCAGCTGAACTTTCTCACATTCATTGACCTTCTGCTTTCAAGAAGAAAAAAATGCAAAGCCATTAAGAAGTAGGCCATTTTGGAATAAAGGTTCCAAAATCTAAATTACTTTCCTACAGATTTTCACATGTTTCCTCAAGTATTTTTAATAAACTAAATACAAATTTCACTTTTTAATTAAGAAAATTGCTTTGTGTTTCAATTATTTCATTGGCTAATGCTGCAATATAGTTCAAGGTGTCCTTGTAAGACAACCTTTTAGTGATTTGGATATTTTAATACAGAATTGCATTTCTCTCAGACTGTCTGGAAAGCATTAATCATTTTCAAGTGCAGCACTTTATTCTCTAGTTAGGAAAACAATTCTGATAAATTTATAATGGGGGACAGAAAAAGGAGGAAGAGGAAGAGAGAAAAGAAAGGAAGAGAGGAGGAAGAGAGGGACAAAGAGGGAGGAAGGGGAGAAGTGAGAATGACCCTCTTTTTTCCTCCCTCTCATTACCCTCAGGATTACCAATAGTGGGTAATATTATATTAAAAATCTCAAACATAATCATTAAGTAACTTATACAGTCTTTAAAAAGATCTTAGCTTTTAAATATACTTTACTGTAGTGACCAGTTTTAGAGTAAATAAATTCTTTGATAAGAAAGGCAAAATAGGATTTTTCTAAAATTTCTATTTCAGCAGATTTCTCTATTGAAGTTCTACTCCAGTGATTCACTGTGGAGACCCTAGTTTCTTGAAGACCGAAAAGGTAAGAGGGAGCTAGTTTATAAAGATCTTTGAATACCAAAAAGAGCAGTTTGTATCTGATCCTCAAGGTGACTGGGAGCCATTTGAGTTTCTTGAATGGGGGTGTATAACATGGTCATCTGTGAAATGGAGATAAATTTATATTATGTACCTCACTGGATTATTGGGTAAAAAGTGTTTGCGCAACCTTAAAGCCCTATGTAGATGTGAGTTATCATTATCATATAACTGGAGCTTATTTGCCACTTTCCAAATTATTTTATTCTGATGGGAGAAGCTAAGGAAATTTTGCTTATCAATGGAGACATACTAACCAACTGATGTCTGGCAGCAATCAGCAAATAAGTGGATTACTTCTTTCTTAATTATTCTGATCTTATTCTATTGATTGATTTATTTAATGAGGACTAGGTTTCCTCTAATCTAATCTAATAGTGTGTGCTGAATCTTGTGTGACATTCTACAGCTGCTAGAGTACTTAGTGAGCACGTAGAAAAGAAAGTGATGATCATTGTGAGCCAATGAATTCACTAAGAACAAGTTTGCAGGAGGTCATGAGATGGATAGATTAGCAAGATTCTGTTAATATAATATATCTAGATTTCATCAAGGCATCAAAAATTCTTTCATGATATCTTTTGGGGTAAAATGAATAGATGTTAATGAAATGATAATGTAATTAGGTATTTGTGCCTGGCTGAAAGAGCCAAAGAATATGGATGAGTGGACCAATGTCAATCTCTTGGAGGGAGGATTCTAATTGTGTCCTGAAGTTCTCCATCTTTTTCAACATTATATTGACTTAGATGAGAACAAGAATGACAAATTTGTCAAGTTTCTCCTAAAGTCCTACTCTAGTGCTTCACTGTAACATGGGAGTGATCTTGGGGTGAAGGTTATGTATGCTAGCAGACTGAAAGCTCTGTAGTATTAGCAATCTACGGGGCTCTAGTTCCACACACATTTAGATTAAAGAGAAGGTATTTATGCGACATTAGTTCAGGAGAACAGAATTCACACAATGACATCAAATTGGCCAATCCTGGGATATAATTGCTTGTGTAACATGTGGGAAAATGTGGGAGCAAACAGTTAGCAAAGTTTCCAGGAAACAGCATATCAAATTGACTTCAGTGTTGTGGTTGGTGCTCCTTCAAGTCTGTTATGTGCAACCCTAGATACCTAACCTCTGAAAGAAGCAGTTCTTAGTTCAAATGGCCTTTCAATGCTCCCCAGCTCCTTTGGGCCCTGACCACAAAGTACATTATAAAATGGTAGTTAAGTGATGGTGATAATAGGCTTCACAGATCCAGCTTAAAGAGAATATTTGACCCTCAATTTCTAAGCTCAGTGAAGGAGAGGAGTCCATCAGTATGCAATATTGCATGACAGGTAGGTTGACAACAGAAGCCCATGAAATGGATAACTTCTTACTGTTGCTATCTTGAAATAAGTGATTTAATTTTATTATTATGCAACTTTACATGAAGAGCTTCTGCATTATCCAAAAAAACTATCTCCCTCAAAGAGATCTAATTACTGTACTGTCTGTCGTCGGGAGAAAAAGACTTTGTAAAGTACATTTGAATTCATTTTGTAAAGAAGGTCTTAGAATAAAGGAATATGAAAAGGGAAAGCTTATTCTCTCTATAACTCCAGTTTTATCTAGAAAATAGAACTGGAAATCAGGTAGTAGGACCAGAGGTATAGAAACACAAAGTTGGGATCTATAATCAGTCATAGTACCTCTACAAATCTGATACAACAATTTGCTGAAGTATTAAAGTATCGGGACACTATAAATATTTCCTGTTCCGATAGCTATTATTCATAGGTTATATAATTTATGTATTGAATATATTATGATACATTATAGCATATAATTATTATATGTTATATGTTATTATTGTATCATAATGTCCAGGGCTTCTTCCTTCCATTTGCAAATTTGAGGCCAATAGGATAGAAGGGATCCAAAGAGGGAGTTAGAAGGATAGCTCCCATATGTTTGTATTCATGAGCATAACAGGGAATGACTTGGGGAGATGCCTGAAGTAAAGAACTGCATCATATACCAAAAAGAGTTGGGAAACCTGATATAGCATGAAAACCATTGCTACCTTTGCTAAAATAGTAGTCGAAATAGTAGACTCTAGAAAGTTTAATTATTTACTAATTAAACTACATCATTGCAGTTGACCTGCTGAATATTTTTCAGTCTTCTCATGCCAGTTTTTCTTACCTGTCACTTTGAATAACATAAAGAAAAATACAGATATAATCATTTTCAGAGCATAAAACACTTAATGTGAGCTAAAGGCAGCAAGATGGTACCATGGACAAAATGCTGGACCTGCAGTCAGAAAGATCTAAGTCCAAATTCTGCCTCAGATATTTTATTAGCTATGCGATTGTGGATAACTCATTTTAACTAATGTCTGTCTCAGTTTCCCTTTCTGTAAAACAGGGGTGATAATAACAGTACCCACCTCCCATGCTTGTTATGAGGATTGAATGAGAGAATATTTTAAAGAATATTTTAAACTTTATTCAGGTACAAACAATAAATCTAACTAATGAAGATGACCCTGGATCAGGATTAGGATTTAAGGATTAGGAATTAAGATCAACAGGTGTTCAGTCTTTTTTTTTTTAATTGTTGTTGTATACAACTCTTCATGACCCCATTTGGGGCTTTTTTTAGCGAAGATACTACAGTAGTTTGCCATTTCGTTTTCTAGCTGATTTTATAGATGAGGAAAACGAGGCAAACAGAGTTAAGTGACTTCCCCAGGGTCACAAAGCTAGTAAGTATCTGAAGCCAGATTTGAATTTAGGAAGATAAGCCTTTCCAGCATGGTAAATCCACTGGTATATACACCACACAACTTGGCTGCCCCAAGATCAAGACTACTAGCACTTAAAGAAAGATATCACATTGCTAGGAAAATGATTTTAATGATGAGGTGCAGGCTTTGGGAGCCCCCCTTGAATCTTCCCAAGGGAAGGCATTTGCCTGAGGTAATAGGCCTTAAGTTGTGGTTCTGCCCAAGTCTTTAGCCCTCCTTTCTTCCAACTGTTTCCCACCCTAGATGCTCTGGTTCCCGCCCTTGAACTGGCCTGGCCCATCATTGTCTATGATCTCCAGGTAGCCTCCAGCAACTTCCCACCCTTAATCACTCTTATTGAAGTCTGACCTCATCTGACTCCTCCTGAAGACCCTCCCCAAACTCCTCCTCTAGACCACCTAGATTCCTCCCACAACCTTTCTGTATATACAATACCATCTTCCCTCCATGTGGTATGAGAGCCATAGAATAAACTAGCACAGACTGGCTCCTTGAGAGTCTATCCCATATGGTGAACTATTAATAAACTTTGTTTTTCTTTGGCTGAGAAGACTTGAGTTAAACTCTTCCAGCAGGACCTGGTGTGTGGGTATTTTGGGGTCTTGAGGAACCCTAACCCTCTTTGTGGGTACCCTCTTCATTAATAGATGAATTAAATGTAAAAATCCATCTAAAGAAGACTCAGAGATTAAGATTATCCTAGTGTGTTCAAGTGCTGAGTAGAAAGGACAACAATTCTTACAGAAAAATAAGCACGATAATAAACTCATATCAAAAGAAGAAAAATTCGAGTTGACTGACTTTGTGACTTATTTTTAAAATATCAGGATTATTTTTGTTGTTGCTGCTGCCACTATTATTCTTGTTGGAACTTCTGTAAACCACAATTCAAATTTCTAAGAGAAAAGTAAATATGCTAGAATTAGATCTTTTTAGATCTTTGCAAACTCTTGGTACCTTGGCAATTCACTTCAGCCAACACATTATCCTACTCCACTTCACTGGCCTGAGTAATCATCACCCAAATTACGCTACCATTCAAAGGCAAAACACATTTGTGTTTCTGTTCCTTAGAAATAGTGACAATGAGACTACATCAGATGATTTCTTTCTTATCAACATGAACATGTCAAAAGAATCAAGTATAGCAAGTTTGTTTTATAAATAAATGGCACAGAGAGGCAACACTGGAAAAAAAAAATCAACTTTGTAAAAAAAATGTTTCCTTAAAATTTCTTTTAGACTGTGATTTTTTTTTTCCTCCCAAAGGCTACTAGCCAACTGGCTTACAGCTAGAAATTTACAATGCAAAGGGAACTTCCCTAGAAGTTAGCAATACAAATGGAATTTTGCCAGTTGTAGGAAGCGAGCAACACTTTGAACACTACTTACTTACCAACTAGTAAAGAAGATTTGTGAAGCCACTTGGGCTAAAAAAGAATACACTTCTTATTGTTATAATGTAACAATGTAACCCTAATGTAACCCTAGCTTCATCGATCCTTCCCATAGAGACTAAGAACAGTTACTGCAATTTTTCAAAGGTAAGAGGATCAGGGGAAGAGGAAATTTATCATTTAAAAAGTTAACTGTTATGAGTGACAGACTGTGAGAGGCACAGAGGAAAAGCACTGAGAGAACTTTTTCCTGAAAAACTGAGTGTGCTAATTGTCAAGGAGAAAGAATCTGAAGAGAACTAAATTTAACTCTTGTTTTCTGCAGAAGATATCCTAGGAAGACTTTTAACTGCCATCGAGTCAGAGCTGAAAGGAAGAATTATGGTTCCATTTCCAGTTAATGGTTATAAGTGATTCTGTGCTTTTTCTCATAATTCATATATTGTTGAAACATTTAAATGTCTTTATGGTCTTTGATACACTGTTAATAAGTTGCATAGCCAAAAATAATAGTTATTTAATCATATTTAAAGGAGAGTAGGAAAGGGGAAAGGCAAAGGGCACAAGTTTTTAGGAAGAGACTTCTCTGTTTTATTTATAAACTGAGATGGGGGCTCAAAACTAACTAATTAATATAAATTTAATTAATTTATGAACACATATCAAAATATACCCTTTGACTGCCTTAGAATCCAGCAGAGAATAGGGAAATGATCCAGCAGCTGACAGAGAATGACTAGTACTCCATAATTAGGCTACATACATGAAGATGTCATTCCTAAAGTCTGCTACGCTCATAATGAATGGGATTTTTTTTTCTTTTTTGGAGGGGGGAAAGGCAGGGCAATTGGGGTTAAGTGACTTGCCCAAGGTCACATAGCCAGTAAGTGTTAAGTGTCTGAAGCCAAATTTGAACTCAGGTCCCCCTGACTCTGGGGCCAGTGCTCTTTATTCACTGTGCCACCTCGCTGCGCCATGAATGGGATTTTGTGAACAAAGAAGGGGGCAATAGCACTATTATTAATAATCATTCTTTGTACTTAAATTTTGATTAAAAACAACTTAAGATGATACTACTTTCAAAAATGTTTATGATTGAATGGCAAAGAGTCTTACTGTTTATTCTTATCAATCCGTAACACATTTTAATGTTTGACCATCCTTTCTTACAGGGATTTTTCTTATACCTATGTCAAAACATAGTTCACAAATGAGCTCTGGCCAAACTTGGAGGAAACTGATCAGTAAAAAAGGTTACTTGCTGGTAATTAATTTCTAATCCTTCTTAAGTGTTTTTTCACTTCAAGGCCAAACACCTCATTGCCTCCCAAACCCCCAACATTTCTACACATATCCTTTACTCCAGTGGTTCTCAACCTTCCTAATGCCGTGACCCTTTAATACAGTTCCTCATGTTGTGGTGACTCCCAACCATAACATTATTTTCGCTGCTACTTCATAACTGTCATTTTGCTACTGTTTGGAATTGTAATATAAATATCTGATATGCAGGATGTATTTTCATTGTTACAAACTGAACATAACCCACAGGTTGAGAACTGCTGCTTTACTCAAACAACATAATCTAGGCTGTGATTTCCTTCCTGCCTAGACTACCACCCTCCTTTTAAACCTAGACTGAAAATCTGGTTGTCATATTTGTTTCCTTCTTGTCCTGTCTACTCTGACTTCCATATTTTGTCTCTCATTCTTCCTGATCATTTCCAGTGTCACTAACTCTAGTTAAGACCCTTACTAACTCACACCTGAACAAATTGAAATAACAGAATTTACTGAGCTAAACAGTACCCTAGAAAAAAATTCTAGTTTTCTTTTTTTTAATAGAATATTATGTCCCTACAAACAGACAATTCATTTTAGTGCATGAAAGTTATTTAAGTCTAAAATATTAGCTGAAAAGACAAGGGAAAGTTTATAGTAGTGATCTCTACTTACAAACAAGCTAAATGTTCATAGTAAAATACTGCCCAAGAGTTTCATAAAAATAAGATTGGTAGCACCATGCATATTCCCTTTATTATCTAAAGCATATAAAAGACAAATAGAGAATTTTAAGTTGTATCC
>CM053589.1:13835618-13850845 GCA_028646515.1 Pseudochirops corinnae
AAAAAAAAAAATCAGAAGATTAAGGTGATATAAGGGTAAAAGGAGGGCAAAAAACAAAATAAAAAAATTCAGTAACAATCGATAGAGCAGTGGTTCTCAACCTGTGGGTCAGGACCCCTTTCGGGTTGAATGACCCTTTCACAGGGGTCACAGGGGTTGCCTGAGACCATCGGAAAACACATATTTCCAATGGTCTTAGGAACCAAGGCACCACTCCTCTATCCATCTCCAGATGGGTCCACCCACATGCAAATATGCCCACATATGAGTATTAAAGGGTCGCAGCATTAGGAAGGTTGAGAACCACTGCAATAGAGGTTTGAGAAGCAAAGAAATCAGAGGGTACCTGCAAAACAGGAGAATATACACATTTCTGGTTGCGTGTATGACATGCAATTTGGATCAAATAAGAAATAGTAAGTTAACCCTGTTAATATTGTGACCAATAGAAGCCTCTTGGGTTTCCTGGCTTGCATCAAGTCCCAGCTAAAATCCCATCTACTACAAGAAGCCTTTTCTGATCACACAATGCTAGTGCCTTCTTCCTCAGATTGCCTCCCACTTACTCTGTCTATGCCTGCTTTGTACATAGTTGTTTTCATATTGTCTCTAGGTTGAGAGCAGTAATTGACTTTTGTCTTTCTTTATATCCCCAGAGTTTAGACCAATGCCCAGTACGTAGTATTAGAGTTGTTTAATAAATGCTTAACAACACAAGTAAGGGGTGGGGGCAGCTAACACTCTAGCTCATTGGTTCTCAACCTTCCTAATGCTGCGACCCTTTAATACTCATATGTGGGCGTATCTGCATGAGGGTGGACCCACCTGGAGACAGATAGAAGAACATTGTCTCGGTTCCTAAGACCATCGGAAATATGTGTTTTCTGATGGTCTTAGGCGACCCCCAAAGGGGTCGCGACCCACAGGTTGAGAACATAACAAGAACGATGGGTCCAAATAAGATCTATAATTACTAGTTCAAACATTTTACAGTAGAGCATGAAATTTTAGTAAAGCATTTTAACAGCTCCATTCTGAGATGCAAGGCAGATCCCACCTTTGTTACAAAGAAAGCATCGTATATTTACTGCCAAAAGATGAGAACATCACTGTCCCCTTAAAATATAGGCCAATTATTTGTTTATATAATTTGGACAAAACATTCATGGCTTGTATTTCTTTTAAAAATTCCACCAAAGAAAATATATTCAGGACAACTCCAGAACTTGACCTCATCCTGTTTCCATATAGGTTAAATTTACTTCTGCTAAGTATTTTAAGATTTTGCAAGATTTTCATTCCATGTAGTTTGGAGCTTATGGGTACTGGACATGAAGACATCTATTAACAATGTCCTTAAATTTTTATGGATCAATGTTATATCTGGGTGGTTATGAGTTACATTGTTGTTGTTATTAATGGTCCATTCCAGGACACCATTTTTTTTTCTTTTTATAATTGTCAATAACATTTTGGGATTTGTGTTTGAAAGCATGAGAATCTGCCCTCCATAACTTTAGCCAATAAATTAATCAATAAACATTTATTAAGTATTTCCTATGTGCCAAGAACTGTGCTAAACACTAGGGATATAAATATGAAAAAGACAGTCCTTGCCCTCAAGAAGCTTACAATCTAATGGGGGAAGACAACACACAAAATAAAGCTGAGAAGTGAGGGAGGGAGATATGATAGGCATTGTGGAGAAGGAAAAGAAGTCCAAAATGAGTGCAATTGGGAGGGAAACGAGATTTCCGTATTGCTCATGGAATTCCTTTAAATTCTACTCTTAGATCTTAGCTGTTTCACAGGTTCCCTCTGTAGCTAAACTATTTTCAGTCACTTTCAGTCAATCCAGTGGTATATCTATATATCCATGTCTACACATAAATATACAGATATATCTGTTGTCAGCCTTTACCTTCTAGAAAGTGATGTCTGTTCCAAAAGTATTTCCGTATGTTTTTAACCTATTTGTTGTGTGCACTGAGACCATCTTATTTTTGGCCAGAGGGAAGTGTTATTCTTTATATAGCTGCCTTCAGGCTAAAGAAAAATGGGATGCCTTTACTTTAAAAAAATCACTGAGTTATTTGTACCTTTTGACTCAGAAATACTACTACTTGACATATACTCATATAAAATAAAAAACGGAGGAAAAGGCATGATAAATATACAAAAATATCTATCAAAAAACTTAAAAAAGTGAGTACCCAGGGATTTTTGTCTTGTTGGACAAATTGTTGTATTTGAAGTGATAGAATATCACCATCCCACAACTATGAAAAATTTGGAGAAATTTGAGAGGACTTGTATCAACGGATGTAGACTGAAGTAAGCAGACCCAGGAGAGCAATTTATACAGTAACCACAGTGATATAAATTGAAATGATGCTGAAAAAACTTCAGAACCTCAATCAACCTAGTGAACTAATAGAGTTCTAAGGACTTCATAGGAAATCATGCCTTCCATTGGCAGTGAAGTGCTGGATAATAGGAGTGAAATAACTAATATATTTTTAGACATAATCAATGTACTGCTTTATTTTATTTCCTTTACTTGTTTATTACAAAAGAAGCTTTTATTGAAGGAAGTCATTTGGAAATGACCATGATAAAAAAAGAGATAAAAAAAACACCAATAAAACATTTGAAAAGAAAGAAAATCCTGGATTTGGAGTCAACGAACCTATGTTCAAATTCTGACTGTGACGTTTCCTACTCTGTGATATTAGTTAAGTCATTTTCCTTCTTTGGATCCCCTGTTTTCTCATCTATAAAATAAGACTGAACTAGATCATCTTTAAGTTATTTCTGTGGTACTAAGAAAGGTTGCTTCAATCAATTCCAGAGAACTGAACCAGGCAATGTGCTAACCACCAAGGATCCAAAGACAGAAATGAAACAGTTCCTACCCTCAGGAAACACACACCAGCAGAGGAGACAATATATTAAGCCAAAATGCAAATGTAGTACATTCCTCGGGATCTACCCCTTCAATTCAGAACTTTAAGGCAGCAGTTTTAAGGGGTGAGGAGTGGGGAAAACATGACTAAGCTCCTGGTTCAGAGTATACTGTGGGTCCACATTCCGAAAATGATAGTTCATGAGCACCCACTAGTCAGCCAGTAGAAATGAAAGCAAAGGTCTTTTCCAAGATGAAATTGTAGGCTCTTACTGATGGAACTTGAGAGAACTTCTAGTTCAAGATCACCATTTTACCAGTAAAAAAAAAAAAAGCAAAGGGAAGAAAAAAAAACTAACATGGCTAGCTAGAAGCGGAGCTGGAATGAGAAACCAGATCTCCTGTTTATTTTTCTTTATATATTGCCATAACAATACACATTTTCTGGTAATGCTTCAGAGCCTCTTAATCTTGACAGGACTAAGGATCTGACTTAACATGTCTTAATCTGACACATCAATATCCACTAAAAGGATCAGCAATTTTTTTCAATGAGGGTATTCCCTTCACTAATACAGCTATCAATCATCTCTGACTCAGAAGATAAATTCTAGGGAATTGTCTCAGGCACATAAAGTTTAAATGAGTTGCTTAGTGTCATCAAGATCTATTACAAGAAGGGAAAGAGGTAGGATTTGAACCCATGTGATGCTCATTATTTGTCCAGCATTCTCTCTAATAACCATACTGCAACTCTCTGCCCTTCCCCTCTCCCATATCATGTCATTCCTTATAAAGTCATGTTCACTGACTTGGCACCTTGGTCTTAGAGTTCCCAAAAAGTCAATGACATCTCTACTTTTTTTTTTTTTACTTTATTCTATTTTTTTATTCCGAACTTAAACACAAAGTAAAATAAGTATTTGCATATGCAAAGCAAAGCATAAAAAGATAGTGGAGACTTCATATTTTCTTCTGTTTTGCAATTATTTGACTTTGTTCTAACGTTTTTGTTGTCCCATGAAGTCACTAATTTCTATTTGTTCTTTTTGATCTTTCAGGGAATCCACTATTTAGGTAGAGTTTTCCAACTTCTATTTATTCTTCTTTCAATTTTTCCCTCCCAGATTCTAATTTTATCTATAATTTTTTTTTAAAGATCTTACTTCATTTCTTCTAGACATTTTTGTCATCCTTATGGTCAATCTTTTTTTTTTTTTTATCTCTGAGCTTCTACTTCATAGTTGTTACGGGGTTGTCTTGCTCTTCTGGGTTTACCCCTTAGGCTTCTCTTAAAACGTAGTATTTCTTGTGTTTATTGATATTTTCCACTTTAGCTTGTGGTTTGGAATTTTATGCGTAGGCAGGCCCCTCTGAGACTCTTGGGTTGGCTGCATAGGCCTTGTTTCTTCATGTTCTCTCTTCAGTCTGGACGTTACTACTAGTACTGATCTGGACAAGGTGACTAATATTAGTTAGGTTCCACTGTCTGCCTTAATCCTTGGCTTCTGTTCTGGCTTGTGACGATCCCACATGGATTTTGACCATGGCTGAAATCTGTCTTCTCTTTGTATCATCCCCAACTGGAAGTTGGTTTTATTTCCCACTATGGTTCTGATGAGCCCCTGTTGGAAGTAGGAGGTCATGCTACTGGTAGGTCTTCTGCAAAGTCTTCTGGAAGTAGATGTCCAGACACTGAGTTGGACATGTCTCCTTGTGTCCCTCATTTCCTAAGAAGTATATAGCTTGACTCTGTCTCTCTGTACAGTTACCAGTGGGGATTGGTTCTGTCCCCTACTTCTCTTCTGACAGATCAGGGTCAGGATCTGGTACCAGATTCCCAGTTACTGGAGCTCATCTTGGCTCATTACCTTCCTTTAACCCTTGTTTAGAGTACCTACTTGCAACAGTAATGAGATTTGAAGTTCTTTTTTGTATTGGCAAGTAAGCAGGTACTTAGTCCTTAGTAAGTAATTAAGCCTCTGTGAAAGAAACAGAAAAGATGAACCCCTGTCCCTGATGTAACAGGAAGGGGTTGGCTGAAACAGAAAGTTTTAAGACTGTGTGTATATAAGAAAAGCCCCAGAGAGGCACAGTCAGAATTTCCTGAGAATTTGTGGTGGCGGAACTTCTTCTGAACAGGAGCCCAGATGATAGAGGAGCCCAGGAACCTTGAATTCTTGGGAACAGAAATTGTGAAGGATTTGAGATGGATTGGACCCTGTGAACTCCATTGTGGAGCAGGACCTACCCAGAGAGCTGGATAAGGAACTGAGAGCTGTCTGTCATTGAACCCAGGTGAATGTAGTTTGATGAATCCAGGTAGAATCTGGGACCATGGAAGGGGATCCAGGGAATCTGAGAACCAATCCCAAATCAAGATGAAGAAAAGACCTCTCCTTGGGTATTGAATGCTGTGATGATAACGTGGTTTACTAGTGACCTAAGGGTGAGAGGTTCATGTATTTTCTCATGATTGTATTTAGTGATTCATGATACTTAGTAAGTGATTGCTAAATAAGTGACTGATTGAGTTAACCTACTTTCCTCATGAGTGGAAGACTATTATACTCTGAGATGACTGAATGAAGAAGTAAAGAGGCAAACCTCCTTAGAGATACTAGATGATTGTTCTCTGTTCAAAGCTATTGTGACCACTTTGGTGAAAACTCTGTAGCCATTTTAATGATAAGCTGTTGTGAATACTATATTGTGATTTTCTGTGATAAATTGTAATATTGTGAATACTGTACCTTGATTTTCTGTGAACGTTTTCCTTCGATTTGTTATGGAATACATGCAGTGTTCACTATACTGTGTAATCAGAACCTTAAAAGCTGTTCACAGCAGCCATTCTTCTGGAAACCTGTTCATGCATGGCATTACACTACTTGTTGCAGGTATATATGCAGAAATTCATGCTGGCTTCTTTGGTGCTCCCTTCCCCAGCCCTTTTAACTTCGGGGCTCATTACAAGAGTTCACACTTGCTTCCCTGGTACAATCCCTCTATCCTCCTATGCCAACCTCTGTCCAACTTTGAGTGTAGTTCTGGACTAGCTAGAAGCACTTATTGCATTTAATTGTGGTCTGATAAGAACAATGGAGAGAACTATTGTTTTCCTAGGGCATACATCCAAGACATAACAAGAAACTTTCCAACACTTGTCAAAATAGATGATTATTCTTCACTACTTGTGATTCATATGGGCGCAAATGATATTACCAGAAGGAACGTAAAATATAATGCCAAGTATTATGAGTTTAAGCAAGAAACTGAAGACTATAGAGGAAAAAGTTGTCTTTTTCTCACTTCTGCCATTGAGGGCACACAAAGCAGAAGAGGTAAGATGGGAGTACAATTCTGGACTAGATGGAGGTGAGATGAGAGTGCATTCCATCTATGGAGAACAGCTGGTGCAAAGGTAGGGAAATGGGAAATAGAGTTGAGTATGTGAAAGAAGAATAAAGAAGGACACTGGTTGGAGTGTAGTATGGGAAGCAGTGGTAGAGATTATAAAGGTAAATTGGGACCAGGGTTTATAGGGTTTTCAAAGCTAAACAGAGTAACTTAGATGTGATCCTAGAAGCATTAGGGAGCCATTGGAATTTGTTCTGTAGGGGAGTGACCTAGTCAGAGGACAAATTACTTTGGTAGTTTTATGGAAGATGAATTGGAGACGGGTAAGACTTATAGGAAAACTAATGAGGAGGCTACTGCAATATTCCTGGGTTCGACAGAGAGAGACAATGAGGGCCTAGCTAGGTGGGTGGCTGTGTGAATAGGAAAAGGACAGATTTGAGAGATACTGTGGTAGTAGAAACAGCAAGATTTAACAAGTGATAGACTATATCGGGAGAGGGAAATTAAAGAGTTTCTTTGGTAACCTAGATGTAACGTACCATAGGTGGAATATATGCTGTGCATGAGTCCCAGAAAATCAGAATAAGCCATAAAGACAAAAATCACCATCATACACTTCCTAAATTTAATGGAATCAAAAAGCATTTATTAATACTATGTGCTAGACACTATGCTAAGAGCTGAGGAAACAAAGGGACAAACAAGACAGTCTCTATTCTCAGAGTTCAAATTTTAATTGGGTGAGACAATACATACAAGAAGGTTTCAGTGGACATCACATAGAAGGACCAACTAGACCTTAGGTCAGGGGTGGGGAACCTGCCACCTTCAAATTTCAAGTTTGGATTCAGTCAAAGGGCAGCACGTGAGGACCTAGAGGGCCATACATGCCCTTGAGGCCAAAGGTTCCCCACCGCTGCCTTTGTTCTATCAAGTGAAATAGAAAGGCAGATGGGCAAGGCCCCAGGACCTGGAATTGCAATGACAGGATATGTGATTCCCAACCAGTAGTTACTGGGAAGAGAATAGTGTTTCCAAGGGTCAAAATTGAATAGGACTCTGGAATATCTCTGGCAGAGATGGAGATTGGAGAAGGGGGAGAATCTGTATCCGACGGAGGGTAGGGGTCCAGTGTCTGATAGAAACCAAAATAATGAAGACTGGACTGCGGAAGAGGAATGGCAGTAGTGTTCTCAAGCTAAAAGAAGGAACAGATGTATAAGACTCAAAAAAAATAGCAAGTGACTTAACTTCTATCTGCTTCAGTTTCCTCAACTCTAAAATAGGAATAATAATAGCATTATTATTCTTCACTGAGTTGCTATGAGGATAAATGAGATATTTGTGCCAGGGACACAATAGATGATTAATAAATGTTTACGCTCAATCTCTCTCTCTCTTTCTCTCTCACACACACACACACACACACACACACACACACGCTAACACACACGTACGCATGCGCACATGCACGTGCACACACACACACACACATGCAAACCACTAATCTAATTGATAGGTGATTAAAAGAATTCCATAGCCTGGAAATACCTATGTCCAGCAGGGACTTCCTCTGCTCCTTGACAAAGCAAACACATCTGTTTTATCTGAAAAATGAATGTGCAATATCTGGCTACTCATCCTCTCTCCATTCTAATGTCTACTTAGTTCAACAAAGTTTGGTATCTTTGAATAGTTCTCACTTTTTCCCTTTCTAGGAGATACATAGTAGGTATTTCAAAAACAAATTATATGTAAAAATCTTGTTTCCTGAATGCCTGGGGTCTAAGCACACACATACAGCAACTGTCTCCTAGTACAACATACTGAGCTGTGCTCCCAGTTACACACGAGTCAAACTTAATCTTGTTGCATTATTGCAGTACTCTAACAGTGCTCATACAACCTCCAAAAAGTAGGAAAATCCCCCAAATGTCCTGATCTAATTTGTTCTGCCACAGGAGACAAACATTTTTGTAATGAACACCTTCTTTTCCAGGTAGCACCTGGTCAATGAAAGATAAGAGTGAAGAGGAAAACACAGAACAAAGGATTCGTTTCTTAATTACTAGGATGTTAAAAAAAATTAAGAAATATGGGGCGGTTAGGTGGCACAGTGAATAGAGCAGCGGCCCTGGAGTTAGGAGGACCTGGGTTCAAATCCAGCCTCAAACGCTTAACACTTACTAGCCGTGTGAACTTGGGCAAGTCACTTAACCCCAACTGCCCTGCCTTCCCCCCTCCAAAAAAGCAAAAAAAAAAAAAAAAGAAATATGCAAAATTTCCACTGAATGCATTTTAAGTCAAATAGTGATTTCCCCAACTCCACGGGATTGCATTTCTTACAATCCTAATTATCTTGAATATTTCAAAAGCTACAATATCACTTGCAATATCACTTAAAGGAACCAAGATTCAGATTGGACAGGGACATGGACAATTTAATAGGATCCTGCATCTGAAACATACTGGCTGTGTGACTCCTCAGCAACCTATTTCATCTCCTAGTGTTCCAACCAATTCAAAGGTTATAAGTTGCAAGGATATGTTAGGCATTTTTCTTAATCAGAAATCCCCATACAAGTGAAATCACAGGTTCAGTCTTTATCCTAATCCTCAACCTTCCAAAGAAAAAAATTCCTCCTACTAGCTAAGATTTATCTATTTGGCTATAAGGTCCCCTTCAATATAAGCAATTAAAGGAATAAAAGTAAGAAAACAAGCAAAAGCCAACCAAAAAAAGTGCCAGCCTAGTCAGTGGGTTTGCTTACTGGGACTTTCACCCAAAGAGGATGGTGTGAATTGTCACACTAAAGCTTTGGATCCCTGGGTCAGGAGAAAGTTGGCATTTAAAAGCCCCACATGAGTCTCTTCCATCCTCCTTAAGATGGACCAATAACTTTTTTACAGAAGTGACACATGGTTACCCTTCTCCTACATTCTTTAAAAAAATTAGTGTCCCCCCCCCAACATTTTGTGGCTATTGTCCTAGGTAGACTCTTTGGGAACAAAAAGGTGTTCATTCCCTTTTTCCAAATAAGAACAATAATCAGTAGTATCTAGTCTTCTGGTCTGGAATTGTTCTATTGGAGCCCAGGATAAATGTCCCTTGTTCCCCTGCTTCAAAGGACATGACTGTATTGGGTCTGTAACAAAATCTCAGTAGACAGAACGCCAAACAGGAACCAGCTTGTTAAGAGTGAGTAGCGTCTCATCTTTTTCCTTCCCTCAATCTAATCTCTCTTTCATCAATTCTGGTTCACTGGGCACCTACACAATGCTAAATTCTGTATAGAACAAGAAAAGCCACTTGTCACCACTCTATACAATCTTAATCTCTAGTTCATACCAGTACATCTTGGAATTAAGGCAGGGATACAGAAGCAGAGACTGAAAAAGGATGTAATAGAGCCCATGTACAATATTTTAAACAAAGGGACTAGGGTGAGTTTTGCTCTACTATGTACCCCTAAACAATAACTTACCTTAGACAGAGCACTTTGCAAAGGTTCTATGGGAACTTAGGAAGTATGTAGTTGCTGTCCTTAAGGAGCTTACAGTCTGAATTCTTACTATAATATCTAAAATATTTTAGGCCTTCCCATAAATAAATGTAATAGTCTCCCAATTCTTACTCTTCTTTCCCTTTCTACAACATATATGATAAAACGTCTCTTCTTTCTTGAAATTCTCTCTTCCCTCAGACTCTGACACTACAATCTTCTGTTTCTCCTCTTTCCTCTCTGACCACCCCTTCAAGGTTCAATTCAAACATCACCTCTTTCATGAACTCTTCCTTGTTCCCTGTTCAGAAATGCCTTTTCCACCCTTCAACCTCACAGAGCACTTTTACACACTTCATATTCAATTCCATATTATCTGTGCATGTATATCAACTAAATTGTAAGATCCACGAGCAGAGAAACTGTGTTTTATTCTCCCCCAAAGTTTAATACAATACTTAGCCCATGGGGATAGAAAGAGGAATCAGAATTACGATCCTATTGGTATAGGAAAGTCATATGTGAGGAAATTCCCTCTACTAAGGCACTTCATTTATTTATTTATTTATTTCCCTGCTTTTTTTGGAGGGGGGAAAGCAGAACAATTGGGGTTAAGTGACTTGCCCAAGGTCACACAGCTAGTAAGTGTTAAGTGTCTGAGGCCGGATTTGAACTCAGGTCCTCCTGACTCCAGGGCCGCTGCTCTATTCACTGTGCCACCTAGCCACCCCTACTAATGCACTTTATCTGCAACTTACATGTTGCAGATTCCAAGAGTATTCCAAGAGCACTGAGTGGTTATGACTTGCCCAGGGTCACAGAGCCGGTATGTGTTAGAGGCAAGACTTGAATCGAGGTCTTCGGGAATTCAAAGCCAGCTCTTTATCCTCTGCACTAGGCTTCTTCTTGCTCAGAATATAGCAGATGTTTACTTAATATTTTTAATAAATCTGTATGAATACTTAAATCTGAACTCTGCTTATTACCCCCACCAATAAAAAAATAGGCTCTCTATTCCTGCACATGTCTCATCTGCACATGAGGATGACCAAATTCTGTCAATTTTCCTTCAAAATGGTTTACTTCTAGTTGTTTTTTTTTCTTTCTCTTCCCATTATCAACATTCTAGCCAAGGCCTTCATCACTTCGTACCTGGGTTACAGCACTCTGTTCCTAAATGAATGCCCTGTCTCCCGTTTCTTTGCCCTTCACTCTATTCTACCTATTGCTACCATATTAATCCTCTCCACTGACTACAGAATGAAATCCAAACACTTCTGTAACATTCAAGGCCCTCTATAACCTTCTCCGTTTCAACCACTTCCCTTCATAAACTTTCTATATTCCCCTAAACACACCACAAATATTCTCTATTCTTTACCTCTGTTCATGGGGAAAATCCTACTCCCTCCACTTGACCTATCCAAGTTTTAAACTTTGTTCAATGCCTACCTTAATTCCTTCTTTTTCTGCTTTGACCGTGAATCAAACCCACAGTGACATTCCTACTGCTCTGAATTTAGAGAACTTAGTGTTCTCCTCACCTATCCAGAAATCCACCATAAACCTTCTTGTGGTATCCCTTATATTATCTTTTGATATTTCTCTTTACACACTCATGTTGTAGCTTGTTTTTACAAACTACATTGTGCGTTCCTTAAAGCAGGGACTACACGTTATTAAAGATCTCAGAAATTGTCTAGCTGAACCTCTCGTTTTACAAATGCAGAAAGTGAGGCTAAGAGAGAAGAGGGGGTGGCACAAACTTGCAGTTACATGCTTTTCTCTTCCCCTTCTAGTCCTATTCTCATAGGGCTATGCAGACGGTAAGCACTCAAAGTTTTTAGGAAAAAAGGAATGAACTGAACTGCTGCTTATGTCTGAGACAGCCTCTCACGCTTGTTGCATTGTGTGGCACAAAGAACATATTACAGTAAGGCTCCAGCACAGCAATGTCAGATTTGTCTGGGGAGAGTGAAAACTTCTCAGGCAGTTTTGGATTGTTAACTGCCCTCCCCCCTCCATTACTGCTGTCAATTAGCAGCAAGCCCTTTCTGATTTCCCTCTGTGGGCCCTTCCTCCTGGCCAGTGGGAGTCAGGGACAGACCAGGCTCACTCCTCTTTCCTTGCTTTGGATCCTTTCCCCTTTCCTTTGCTGTCAATTAGCATCCTTGTTCTTTGTAAACCTATTTCCCAGTCACGGAGACATAGTGGCAGGCTTCCCTGTGACTTGCCATTGGGGAAGATTTTGGCACCAAGACTTAAGTCTGCCTCTCAGCGGATGAGAGAGGGGACAGTCAGGGAAGGGGGCTTGACTGCGTTAGGGTTTAAAACCCTGCTCCCTCCATATTGCCTTCCCTCTTCCTCATGATCAGTCATGGATAAGAATAAACTTCTGTTCTCATCCTAAAAATTCTCTGCATTTTTAATTAAATTTTTGGATGGGGTTTTTCATCCCAAACAGGTTCAAGAGGCAGTATGATCCTCATTATCATGAAATCTAAAGCACAAAGTTCAACATCTTCAAGGCAACACATTTAGTCCATTATTTAAAGTCTATATTTTAAATATATATCTATTTTTAAACCACCTTCTAACAAAAACAAACTCATAAATTAAGTGGACAGCAAGTAGTTAAAAAGAACAATTCCAGAAATGGTATGAAGACTGGAAACAATAGAGGCATGTCTTTTAGACAGTTGAATCAGTAAAACACACACATCCGTAATACAATATCTATTTAGTGAATAATATGCCTAGTTTGCCTGCAGGCATTTAGTGAACTGAATTTGCTAATATTCAAGCTATATCATTCTTTTATGGCAGCTCATATTCAGAAAATTCATACCATTTACAAGCATACAAATCAAAAACTTGTTTTAACTTATGGTGGCTTAAGGTTGCTCTTTTCTAACTCAGTACTGAGGAGTTTCTGATCCATTCCATCAATTTGTAGTCTGTCTAATTTAAGGATGTCACAAGCTTTTAAATAATATGTCTTACAGCTTTCTTATCTACATCTTGAAGAACTTATTTCCCATTTATTCAGGCAGAGAAGCCAAAAGATTTCAGTTCAAGAATCTTCATGAATGAAAGACAAATATTAGGTACAAAGTCTTTCACTTCCTTTCAAAGTCAAAGCCCAACGAATTAAAAGTCAAGTTGAAGCATAACATGGCATTTAGGATACTCTACCTTTTTCACACACTGACCACCCCTTTTTCCCAATGGTCACCTCAAGTTAAAAATATTCTATGTATCCATATCCATCAAAAAATAGTTGAGATGTATTTACTCTTTCTTTAATCAGTCAGAGGACAAAATTAATTGGGAATCAAAGCAGTTTATGAAGAATTTAAGAAAAGTTATGCTAAAATGTTCACTCAATAAGGTTGGGGCACATCCTTCCATAAGTAGTTGGATCTTTAGTGGGGAGACCAAAGGAACACTTAAGGGGCAAGCATTGAGGGAATATACATGGAAGGGTAACTCATGTCTATAACAAAATGAGGTCACCAGTGTCATCTGGTGATGCCATTGAGTTGTTCCACTGGTCTTTGTGAGGTCTCAACTGAGTATTGCTTTGCTGGTTTTATTATGTCTGAGAATGGAACATTTCTCTGCTGATTCCCTCTCCTATCGTGGTTAGTGCTGGGAATATAGTCTCATTTTAGGGTTACTCTCCTAAATTCTTGGTTTGTGCTACACTTTCTGCTGAGCATTCATTGCTCCTGGCTGCAGGTTTCTGGGCTTATCTTTTCAAGGGTGTTTGCTAGGTTATAGCTCCTAGTTTACCTTCCTAAATGCATGCTCAAGTCTCCAATGCCATAACATCCAGCTAGCAAAAGCCAGGCAACCTTACTTTAGGCTAAAATTAAATCTTTTCTTTTGAAACTCTTATGTGTGGGTAGAAATAAAAACTCTTTGTTATAGATAACTACCTAATGTATGGTTAGATATTTCTAAGAATCTCTTTGGCTGAATTAGAATTCTCATTTGAGAAAAGATGTAACGTGGTGGTATTGTTGCTTTAGGTCATCAAGGTTTCTTTCAAGAGAACATTTCATCCCTGAGGAATAGTTTATCAGCAAAGATAATTTGTAATAATTTTTGAAAAGGTGGGTCTCTGCCATTTCTGGTTGTACCTCTCGAAGTGAATACAATATATTCTTTTTATGATCCTAAGGGGACTAGAGGTATCCAAAGATTCTAGATCAGCGGTTCTCAACCTGTGGGTTATGTTCAATTTGTAACAATGAAAATACATCCTGCGTATCAGATATTTGTATTACAATGATTTGCATTACAATGATTCATAACAGTAGCAAAATTACAGTTATGAAGTAGCAACGAAAATAATGTTATGGTTGGGGGTCACCACAACATGAGGAACTATATTAAAGGGCTGCGGCATTAGGAAGGTTGAGAACCACTGGTCTAGGGCCATCTCTTTAAACTGTAGATGAAGTTAAGGCAGAACAATGGAATCAAATGGAAAAGCATTTATTAAGAGCTAACCAAGTGCCAGGACACAGTGATAAGTGCTGGGGATACGAAAAAAAAGCAAGTGAGGATCCTTCCCCACCAAGGACCTTACATTCTAATAAAAGACATCCCAGCTAGGGGAGTAGTGGCCAGGGGAAATTGTTTGGGTAGTGCTGATTTGATTATTGTTCTCAAAACTAGAATAGGAAAGAGGGGGACAAGATGGCATGAAGATAACCACAGAAGAGTAGTAAACTGAGTCTGGGTCCAGGTCACATGTAGTGAACACTAATTAACCAGAAGCTCAGGGCCCCAAAGCAGGGCCTCAGAGGGCCAGGTCAGAAGTTGAGGCTGTAACACAAAGCAGAGCACTACAGTATAAAATTAGGGGAGATGAAGGTGGGAAGTTTGTGGAGAGCAGATAAAAGAGAACAGAACAAAAGACACGGTCATTGTGCTTAACTCACCTGGCCAAAGTCAAGTTGCTTTGGTGCTCTGTCTCGGCCACTGAAAAACCAAAGTACTAAAACATAGTAGTGAAGCCTTCTTCATTTAAACAAATAAAGCTTGCCTTCCTAAAGCCAAAATCCTAAAATACTGGAGAAATATATGATATTACTCTTTGACTTCTGTGATTACAATTTAAACTCCTACATAGGTGCAGAGTTAGAGGCAGATAAGACCCCAAAATGAGACCTCTGCCTTCTGGAAGCTAGGATAGCATTATCTTCATATTAAAGATGAGGCAACTAAGATACAGCAAAGTAATTTACCCACATTTCCTTAGCTTCTTAGAAGTCGAAGGGACCTAGAACTTCAGCATGCTACAGCACGGCTCTTTCTGGAGCAACGTCAGAGTTGTCAGAATATCAAATACAAACACTTCCCAGTTCAGAATCTCTAAGCACTTTTCTAATCCTATTAAGACCCTGTTTTGCTCTAATAAAAGAGAAAAAGATAAATATTCGTAT
>CM053589.1:13850945-13887199 GCA_028646515.1 Pseudochirops corinnae
ACACACACACACACACACACACACACACACACACACACATAATGCTCCCTCATGAGATCCAGTGGATGGGCAAAGATTCATAGATTTAGAAAACAAGGGGAAGCTAGGTGGTGCAGTGAGTAGAGCACTGGCCCTGGAGTCAGGAGGACCTGAGTTCAAATCCAGCCCCAGACACTTGACACACTTACTAGCTGTGTGACTTTGGGCAAGTCATTTAACCCCAATTGCCCCCCAAAAAGGAAAAAAAAAGATTTAGAAAACAATTACAAATCACCTGTACTGATAATTCATTACTCAGGGGTTGACAGGTCTCTTGAAAGAAACATTAAATAGCCCAAAGTGACAGGTTCTTCATTTTATGTCTTTCCCTTAAATATATAAGTTCTAATTCAACAAGGTGGTCTAACCTTACACATCAGCGAGCTGTCCAGCTCCTGACTTTAGAGCAGTCTACTAGTCAAAACAACTAGAAATTGCTCTTCAAATGGGAAAGACTCAATACAACACAATGTACTAGCAACAACTTTAGGATTATTATCACTAAAACCATTTCACAACGGTCAGCTGATACTATCTTTATCTCTCCTGCTACTAACAGTATGGTTCTCTGGGTCTACTAATTCCTGGGTTCTGAAATTCACACATTTTATCGTGATATGTATATGTTTGTACAGACCTTGGAACAAACTTTCCAGGACCAGCCCAGTAGCCCAGCTAGGTTCTACATGTCCTCCACTAAATGCTACTCCAATGCCTCACCAAGTTGTGGATATGACCCCAGTTTCTTGCCAGCAGAGGCTAACTCTGGAAGATTCAACAAAGCTAGAAAGCCTTCAAATATAGGTAGAGCTATCGATTATTTTCCAAGGATGGGATACTAGCTCATTTTCCATAATCTTTTTTACCCTGGGTACTAAGCCAATCAAAAGTCATGGGCTGATGTTTTCACATTAATTACTAAAAGTGTGACATTTATAATTTAAAAATTAGCTCTGAACCCCTACTCTAACTTATTAAATACTACCTTACTAAAGAAAATGTCTTTCCCAGCAGCATTTGCTTTAATAGATAGATAGATAGACAGACAGACAGACAGACAGACAGATATCCCTTAATCTCTTAGGCCGAAAGAAATAAACATCAAGGTTACTGTTTGTACTATTTGTTAATAGTGTAAAAATAAAACAAAGACACATAATTATAATATATCAGATGAGAGAAAGATCATAGTCCAAATCACCTTTAAACATCACTACAACTGGTAATTTCTCCTCAATTCTAAAACGAATTCACCACTCAGTTCTCTAAGGATCCCAATTAAAATATTTTCTCTTCAGTATTCTCTTAGTATTTCTTCATAAGAGATAGAGATAGAACTTATGATTCAACTGAAATAGATTAATTCCGAAAGGTGAAACTCTCAGTGTAGGCTGGCAATTTGTTCACAATTTATAGTCTTGGAGAGTAGCCTGAGGCACTGAAAGGTTAAACATCAGAGGCAGAACTTGAACTCGGGTCTTGTTTTCTTCAAGGTTAGCTCTCTATCTACTATGGAACACTGCCTCTCTTACCAAAATAATGGTTAACCCAAGTTTCTCAGGAAATAGGTACTCTTAGTCATTTTCCTCTGTCCTCTCTTTGGCTATCAGTTTCCTATTTGACAATTAAATTTCCAGTATCCTCACAGGATGGTAGTTAAATCATTACTGTCCAAATATATTGTTTATTAAAGATACAGTACAATACTATTATCTGTGTGGAAGAAGTTATTCAAGCTAGTGTTAACAGAGGTACATACAAAAGAGAAGATAATTTGGGGATGAAGGCACTAGTAGCTGGGGGAGCAGGGATAAAGATAGGGTTTTGTAGAAAGGGATCCTTCAGTTAAACCTTGAAGAACTGGATTCTAAGGGTTGGAAGTGAAGAGAGAGTGCATTCTAGGCCTAGGGACTCTCCAGTAATCTGTAGTAATACTGGAAAGGTAGAATGATATCAGGTTGATTCTAGAAGTGGTAGAGAGCTCCTGGAGCTTAATGAGTATAAAATTGTTAGAAACTATTTTGCCCATTTATTAGCCAAAATTATTAATAACTTAAAAGTATGGGTAAATATTTACAAAAATCTAAGCTACCCAGATTAACAGAATAAGTAAGAGAATTAAATAAATCAATTAAAAAAATAAATAAATTGAACAAGCCAAAAATTAACTCCCAAAGGGAGAAAATGTCTAGACTTGATGGGTTTAGAAGTGAATTCTATCGATCATTCGAGGAACAGCCATTTCCAATGTTACATAAACCATCTGCAAAACTAATGAGAGGAAAGGATCCTATCAAATTTCTTCTATGACTCAAATTTGGTCTTGATAACCTAAATCAGGGAGAGACGAAGTAAAGAAAGAAAACTATTGACTACTGATCTCTAATTGATCTCTAAAATATTAAGTAAAATATTTGTAATATGGCTACATCAGTGGTCCTCAACCTTCCAAATGCTGTGACCCTTTAATACTTGAATGTGGGTGTATCTACATGTGGGTGGACCTGCCTGGAGACGGATAGAGGAGCAGTGTCTTGGTTCCTAAGATCATCGGAAATATGTGTTTTCTGATGGTCTTAGGTGACCCCTGTGAAAAGGTCATTCAACCCCAAAGGGATCCTGACCCAGAGGTTGAGAACCACTGGGCTACATCAACATATTAAAAATGACATACATTAGCACCATGTTGAATTTATACCAGGAATGAAGGAGTGGTTCATTATAAAGAAATTGTAAACAATATAGACCATATTAAAAACAAAACAAAAAATAATATCCACATTATAGCAACAGATGACGAAAAAAAACTCTTGACAAAACTAAACACCAATTTCTATAAAAACCTCCACCCATTAAAAAGTATATGAATAAATGGATCTTTTCTTAATATGGTAGATAGTATCTACCTAAAATAACCAACATTTTATGTAATGTAGAAAGCCTAGAGATCATTCCAATAAGTTCAGACACAAAGCAATCACCACCATTTTTAAATATTGTGCTAAAATGATAGCTATAGAAATAAGATAAAAAAAAAGAAATTGAGGTTATAAGCATTTGCATCATGGTCTATTTAGAGAAGCCTAAGAAGCCAACTAAAAAAATGTATTGAAACGATAAGCCAAGTTGCGGTAATATAAAATAAACCCACATAAAGTCATACTACCAACAAATCCAGTAGTAAGAGAGAGAGAAATCCCATTCAAAGCAAGTAGAGAAGGCATAAAATATTTAGGAATCTACTTACCAAGAAACACATGGCAGCTTTATACATACAACTACAAAACACTCTCCAGAAAAAAAGCAACAACATATCTAAACAGAGAATTAGCAGCTGCTAATTGTTAGCTCTCATCAATATGATATAAAAAAACCTCAATACTAAATTAATTTACTTATTGAGCACCGCACCAGTCAAACAATAAAATGATTGCTTCATAAAGCTAGAAAATTTTCATCTGGAAGAACAAAAGACCAAGAATCTCATGAGAAAAAAATGACACAAATTTGGAAGGCAGAAGGTTTGGCAGTTATCAGATCTCAAAATATAACACAAAGGAGTAATCGTTAAAACAATTTGGAATTGGTTAAAAATAGAGATGTTGATCAGCGGAATAGAATACTGATCAGCTCCTTTTCCCCAGTCAGTTGTAAAACATACTTTGTCACATTTGGTCAGTTTCTAAGTCCGTTTGCTTACCTACACTTGTGTGTTAAAAGAGAAGGCTCCACTGAATGAGAGGAAAGTGAGTTATTGGGAATGATAGTGATATGAGAAAAAAAAATCAGTAAAATTTCTTAAAAAGGCATTTAAATTCTTAGAGTCTCCTCTAAACTTTCTCCCTGGTCTAAAATTCTGATTATATTAAGTCTATTTGCCCCTTTAAATAGTCAATTAGTCAATAAGCATTTTGAGGAATGCCCCAAGCATGTTGGGTAGATCCCCAAAGGAATTATGGGAAGATATGGATAAATGTTCCATAGGATGAGAGAGTAGAATTAGGTGTAATCTATGTGGTAGAAGGCAGTACCCACATTGATGAGATCATAGATGTATTAAAATATCAAAATTCCCATGATATTAAAAAAAGTAAACCAAAGGGCTGTCAAGTAGAGGAAATATCTGTTTTATGTGACAATGAGTGAAAATCCTTTAAAGTCTTATTGTAATTTTTTTCACTATTTTAAAAAAACTTTTTATTTTGAGCTTAAACACCAAAATTTGACCTAATTATACCTCAAAATTAATGTCATGTAACACTAATGATATACCTTTTCCAACGAAAAGGAAAACTATTTTGAAGGTAAATTAGATAAAGCATTTAGATCATGGAGAATTAGAGCTGCAGGGAAACTAAGAGACCATTGAGTCCAACCTTCTTGTTTTGCCTCTGAAGAAACTGGTAAAGAGTTCAGTGTCTGTAGGGAGACTTGAACCCAGATCTTCCTGACTCCAAGTCCAATGACCTAACCAATAATCCAGACAGCCTCTTAAGAGCTACCTAGGAACTACAAGAAGGTAGTTGATTTGTACATGGTCAAAAAACCAGTATGTGGCAAAGACAGGAGCTTGACCTATGTCTTTCTGACTCACTGTTCATTATGTCATTCTTGTGCAATCGATATCTAAACCCCTTGAAAGTACCTTTAAGTACTCTTCAGAATATCCAGATCTCCATCTGCCTCCTTTATTTGCTCTAAATAAACTTGCTTTTGCCTCCAATAAGTAATAAAAATGAATATTTAAAAGAATTTTTAATATCTTTTGCTAAGAATACTAGTACCCTCAAGATGCAAGGAGAAAAGGAAGATCCCCAGCACATTGGTCAAACTCCCTGAGGTGAACTTAGAGAAGAATCTGGACAAGATTCAAACAGGATAAGCCAATGTGGGTGAATTGCAGTCTTAATAATCAGAAGCAACATTCAAATGGATGAAATAATGGATCTAGCTGAGTAACTCAAACACAAAGTGCAGAGGCAATGTGTTATAATGTAGGGCAAGGAGTATTAACTTTTTTTGTGTCATGGACCCCTTTGGCAATCTGGTAGATTTATTGCTTCCATTCACAATTTAAGGAAATGGCAAATTTTAGTTAGGGGAACTGGAAAATAAATATGTATTTTTTTCTCCATCCATATTCACAAACAGCCTGAAATTCCATGGCTCCTTCACCCTCTCTCAAAATAATAAGACCAGGAGCGGATAGGTGATGCAGTGAATAGAGCACCACCCTGGAGTCAGGAGGACCTGGATTCAAAATAGTAAGACCTGGGTTCAAGTCCACTTCTAACATGTATCCTATGACTTTGTGATCTTGAGCAAGTCACTTGACCCTCAGGCAATTAATTCTCTAAGACCAGAAACTGGAGACTGACTATAATGGTAGGTATAAAATGGTAAAAGGAGTTTCCTCAGAACTAGTTCCCTATACCATTGAAATCACAGGTCTGGTACAGAAAACAAATATTATAGAAGTATATCAACTCTGTGTTTGTTGGAAGAGTATCTCACACATAGAGTATCAATGCACAATTGTTATAGATGGTGTAAAATCATAATTCTTAGCACTTTCTTCCCCCTTCTACTACTCTGCCAATATCACTGCACAAGGAGAATGAGGCCCAGAAATGAGGGCCATTTTGCATATTTCTTTCTCATGATATACCATAATCAATGATATCATGCAACTGATGAAGTACTGAAATAATGCAACAGTATTGTTTTCCCACTATTTTTCACTACAAATGAACAATATTTTAGCTGGATAAAATTCTTAGGAGGCTTTTGTGAGCCAGCATGGTAGCCTAACTATCATTTAAAACACTATTTCTATGTGAAAATATATTTGAAGTTCTAAAGATCACCTAACAAATTTTTTTAAATAAAATCAATTTTTAAGATAGTATTTAAATATGAGGGTCAAGTAATTTCTCTGACAGTATGACAATCATTTACAGATTTTGTGGGTTAGTTGTATCCCACTCATCATGAAAACCTCCATTTGAGGTTTTCTTGGCAAAGATATGGGAGTAGTTTGCCATTTCATTCCCCAGCTCACTTTACAAATGAAGAAACTGAGGCAAACAGGGTTAAGTAGCTTGCCCAGGGTTATAAAGCATACGAGGACAGATCTGACCTCATAAAGAAGGGTACCAGCACTTCATCCACTGCATCACCTACCCGCCCCATTTACAGCTGTTTGTTATCTACAAAATAGATAATCCGCTTGCCAATTTTCTATATTCTTTTTACCAAAGTAGCCTTTATCTTAGATAAGACTTACATAAAAGCCTTAAGTTTCATAAAAGCTTGAAGTTTCTTCTGAAGTAGCTAATTTAGGTATCATCAATCTCAAGGGTATCATTAAACTTCCCTTAGATTGTGAGCTCCAAGAGAGCAGGGATGGTCTTTTACCTTTCTTATCATAATGCCTGGTAGTTACTTATTAACCAGGGTATAGTCAGAGACCATACAATCACTCCTAATAGGCAAAAACCATTCATTACTATTGGCTGAAATTTCAGTTTGATAAAAACTGAGAAAGAGAAAAATTAGGAATATGAAGAGGTCAGTGTGTAGCATCTAATTACATTATCAGTGGCTGCTCAATGCCTATTACCCTGGCAACGATGGAAGTTGTTACCCAATTACCCCAAAAGTAATTTATTTTGGTTCTCAATTGGCCTTGATTTCTAATACATGTAGTGCCTCAAATCTGTTTTAAGATCATCATTTTGGAGAAATTGAGGATAATTTTGTGCTACTGACACTGTTCATCAGACTTCAGCAGTGAGAGCCACAAACCCTGCCCCCCCCCCAAACCAACAATCCATCTTTTTTTAATCACAAAATAAAATAAGTGGTACTTTATAGGGAAGTCTGTAAGCACTGTACAGAGGCAAGTGTAGAGGAAAATCTCAACTATTCAGAAATCTCAAGGAAGTAATCATTCCGGGTCCCTATGTTAAGCACTAAAACTATTGTCTTTTCTATTTTAGGCATTTAGAATAGTAATCTTTCCAAAATGTATTACACACTTCCCTGATTTTTAAACATGGCATATGGAACTTGATTTGTTAAAATTGGCTGAATCAGAGCCCATTTGACTCTAGGGGAACTGATTCACACTAAGAAAACTCAGAAGAGAGAAAATTTGGGAACCATAATATCAGCATATTAATTCATGGGAACTACACTTAGCAAGGACACTAGTTCAGCTTTTCTTGGCACTAGGCACTTTCCTCCAGGTGGATCGGTATTCTAGGGGGTCAAACAACAAAGTAAAAAAGTTATTAAGAAAGTAATTTGACAAAGGAGACCCTGAGAGCTCTTAAGGGAAATGTCCACCAAATTAGGGAAATTTAATGACTTGTTCTTCACTACTTTAGGAATATTTCCTTCTGAATAATGTGTATTGGTTCTCTAGGCAATGTAAGAATTGAAACAAATGGCTACTGAGTTTCCTTCCAACTTTTAAATTCTGTGATTCTGAGATACACTTACTCAAAGCACCTCTGGCTGAGACAGTACTATACAATCACTAACAAAGTTTTACTTTTTTACCTCTACTTTTTCCATATCATTCAGACTAGCATTTGGCAGGGATATTATTTAAGGCAGCAGTTCTCAAAAGACTCTTTTTAAACTCTTAAAATTACTGAAGACCCCAAAGAGCTCTGGATGATGTGGGTTATATCTATTAATAATTTCCACGTTAGAAATTTTAGCATCACAGTATTATTATGAGAAGAGTTTTGACCTCATGGATCCCCCAAAAGGATTTCACAAGGACTCTGAGAGGTTCCTGGACTGAACTTTGAAAACCACTTAAGTTTTATGCAATTGCAGTAGGGAGTATTTATTTGGTACCTGTGTTCTGAGAATATAGAAACGAAATTGATCCAGACCTTGACGGACAAGGATTTACTGAATGTAATTGTTAAATGATCAGGTGTGCCCCTGGATCTATTAAGGTGTGAGCCCCAAAGCAAAATGGCAATGCAATGTATTGCTTTTTGACTTTTTATACTATTTTTTACATTTTTCCCATTCTTGCTTTTTCATCAGGCTATTACTTGGTCTACACATGCCTAGCTGTGAGAGGTAGCTTCTCACTTTTCTTATCATCTTTTTGCTTCTATTCATTGATGGGTTTGGAGAGCAACTAATGAAGTTTGTTTAAACTAAGGGTAAAGCAAGATTGAAAAGGCTTTTAGTAAGGGCCCAAGGAGCTCTCCTATGAATAAAATACATAAACTTAGGACAGGGGCTTTGTGGCAGCTGCTCAAAACCCTTGTTTTCTTTGCATCCTGGTTCTAGGCTATGATCTATAATACAAATAGATTTTATATGGATCAAGTTGCTGGATAGCTAAGTTCCAGATAGCTGAAATATTACTCTAAATCCTTGGACTCCCTTTAACCTCTAGATTCCAAAAGGAAACAAAATATCACCTACACAAGTAAAAAGATTTATTCAGCCAGACCTTCCTTACTGGAAAAAATATAATAGAGGAATAGGTCAGATATGCTTATTAATGCCAATAAAGTATAAATCCAGAAACAGAAAGGTATTGCATTTATTCATTTATAATTGGAGACATACCCACAAGAGAAGAAGTACTGGTTATCTTCACTTAACTGATTTTACACTGTCACTAGCCTTTTCTATTTTTACGCCAGTACCTATGGTGTTAAACTTGTATTATTGTTTAAAACTTGAGGAATAAAGAGAAAAGAGCAACCACATGATTTTTAAAAATGAGGCACTTCAACTTTTTAGTTAACTAGTTTCATATCTGAAAGCATATCTTTTTCAAATTTCTTCTATCATAAATTTAAATTATTGAGTTCCTAACCTGATTTTGCCTACATAGGGAGTTTAGTCACTATGCTAAAGTTTCTTTAATTAAGTCAAAGAATTATTTAAAATTACTTTGAGTGCAATAGGGACTTTTCTTATCACTTAAAATGTGTTCTCCAATTACTGAAAAGTTTAATATTGCATAAGAATCATTGTACTTTCAGCCTTTATTAACAATAAAACATAAATGTCCATATAATAGAATTTATCAAACCAAGAGAAGCAAAAGCCAATTTGCATGGTTGGCAACTAGAATTATTGTTCTGTTCTAGACTGATTTGAGGATAAGAAACAAGTCTCTTAGTTATGATCAATATACTTATGAAAGAAGCAGAAACCTTTTCTTGTTTACAAATGTGTAAATGCTGCAGTGTTCTTCATCAGCATTTATAAGTAACATTGAGTATTATTAAGCAGTGGACTTCCCAAGAAGAAGCTGAGGAATCTTCTTCCATATAGTTATCTTAAAAAGAGATCTACTTAACTTAAATGCAGTCCATCCTAGCGTCAGCATTGGAACTTCTAGAGGTCTCTTCTAGACAGATGATCTAAATAAGGACATTTCCCATTCTAAATTTTTCATCATTCTGATTGCAGAGTTGTAAACCAGGACAACTCTTTTCTTCCTTTTCAATAGGCATACTTAAATAAATCCTAGGTCTAACTTCATTGTACTGGATAATATCATTAAATGGCAGCATAGATATCTGCCAAATCTTGCAGGCTCAGTGCTCTAATATGGAACAGCTGGAGAAGGACCCTGCATTCTTTTCTCTGAGTAAACACTGGGGGCTCTGTTCAGTATCCTGCTGCAATAAGGCCTAAAGAATTTCACCTATCCAAAAACTCATTCGGCAGACTTTTCCCTCTACCAGCACATAAGCTATTTTCAAATCTCTCTCCACAAAGCTAGCAAAAGAAAAGGCACTGGATTTTCCAAGTACATTAGCAGTCTGCAGTTCTTGAATAGGTTACAAACAAGTATATATATTCATATACAAACAATATGAAAACATAGTTTTTAGTAGTTTCTTTATAAAAACACAAATATAAATGAATTGTATATCTGTGTAAATTACACATAGATTACTTAAAGGTAAATTTGTGGCTCACATCAGGGCAGGCTGTGTAACAAAAGGTTCATTTCATGAAGCGGGCCAATAGGGCTCCAGAAATAGTTATGAAACACTTAAAAATGTAAGTGGGGTGGGGAGGTGAGAGGTGAGACTTCCAACTGGGATGGACTTCCACAAGTGAGGGAATACCTCCAGGTACCCTATTGTGGTTAAGGCCACTTACATCATGTGCACATTCCATTCACCATCCTTTTAATAGTATATTGTGTCACGTCCAGAGAACAAGTTACTCTAAAACAGAATTCTAAGAAAGAACTGGAGGTGAAGGGGGGGGAAGGGAAATGAGTGAAGGAATGAAAATTAGAATTTTATTTTTATCATTTGTTCTTCATACATCATATTGAAGCAATATAATGACTTCCCAGGGGCCACACTGGTCTTATTCCTACGTTGCTTAAATCAAGCAAGCCACATTGTCCAAAAGAAACCCAGAAAACCCAGACTCTACGTGATCTGACTTACTTATTTCATAGGAAACTGCATGAAAGAAAAATCAATCATTTGTGCTACCACAGTTAGCATGTAGCACCCCAATTACAACACCAAATGGACTGAAGTAGTTCACCGTGCAAAAAAAAAAAGCAAGTTGAGGTAAGTGAGCAAGCATTAAGGGAAAAGGGGTGGGGGTGGGGGTGGGGAAGCCTATGTAGAAGGAAACCGTCAGCTAGTGCATTTCTTGTTCCCTTGCTTCTGCTGTCACAGGGGAGGAACAGTGGGTAAAGGGGCTAAGAGCACAAGTTAGGAGTCAAAATGGATTGGTTGCACCAAACTTACCGGGGTTATTGGCTTCTCCTTCAAGAATGTGAAGCTCAGTGCAGTCCGCCAGGGAATGCTCCAGGCAGATCTGAAGAAAGCGAGCCTGGGTCCTGCTCACCCGCTTTAAAAGGGACAGCAAAGCAACAGTCTGTTCACATTCATTCCAGCCCTTAAACCAACCTGCCAGCACTCCGACCTGATCTCGAAACATCATGATTAAGGGGGAAGCCTCAGTGGGGGTGAGGGGGGGGGGGAAACAAATACAAATCCCCGTCCCGCCCTGCCCCCACCCCAAAGTTTACTGGAGTTGCAACCTCGGTGATCACCAGAATAACGTCCTTTTAGAAAAAAATCGCCCTTGGTGCATGGATTTTGCAGATAATGTTCCCTTCTTCCTTCAGTTACGTCTCAGTGATTCTTGCTGCTTTCAACATAGATGACGGTAGCACAGGAATTTTTTTTTAATATGGAAAAAATCTCCACAAGGCACACAACTGTACAGCTCTTTTTCCCCCGTCTTGCTCAGCCAGGGGGTTCAGACGTTTCCAGCTCTATTTTCCTTCGGGCAACAGGTCAGACCCTTCTTCACACCCGAATTCCCAGGGTTCGTTCACAACTGGAAAGAGAGAAATTGGCTGCACTTAGACACCAGCGGAGATGAGAACCGGCATGATTCAGCAGCAGGGTAGCCTCCCGCTTCACAATGTATTTTAGGAGATTTCAGGTCAATAATTTGAGTAGTGTATGGGGGGGAGGGGACGAGGGAAGATGTGTAGAGGAGTAGAGTATTAAAAATAACAGCTCCCTCCCCCTCCTCCTCCCCCTCCCTGCATGCACCACAGAGGGAGGTAGATAACGAGATTTTCAGGGGAGAGATTTAAAGAAGCCTCCCTACTAAGGTGCAGGAGGAGACCCCAGCAGCTTCCTGTTGCTGCGGCGGCGGCTGCGGCTACTGCCTCCTCCTGCTGCATACGGGTCTCTCTTCCCTGAGGACTTTAGGGACTGTACCTGATGCCGCTAACTGCAACAGATCATTCAAGCAAAGAAAACTTACAAGACGCCGAGGGGGAGGGGGCCCATCAAGAATCCAGGTTCCTTCCTTCCTTCCTTCTTTTCCCTCCTCCTTTCGGAGAAGCAGCCTAGCGGCTGCCGCTCCATCTACACCAACCAGCATCTCCAGCCACCAGACTCCCCTTTGAATCTAGGCCTTGAGCAGCAGCAGCAGCGAAAGACAAAAATAAACTCTTCCCACTCAAGCCTTAACACCCAACCTACAAGAGCAAAGAGCCTCCAGACTTCCCTCCCTCCTCCGACTCCCCTCCCTCTTCTGTCTTCCCTTTACAAAAAGACTAGTACGATATCAAAATAAAAATAAAAGCATTTTAGCACCCCCTTTCCTCCTTCTCCCGGCAGGGTGGGTCGGTGTGGCACAGAGCCTCTCCACATCCCCCCCCCCTCCCGCACTGGCATCCCCGAAAGACTTCCCGGCTAAAGACTGGCGGCTTCTTGGCCGCCCAAGCCCGGAATGGTTTCATTAGCAGACTAGGGAGCTTCGCGCAGAATGCGGTTCCGCGCTGCCAGCACACGCCCCCAAACGTTGATCGCAAAGAAAAAAAAGTTAGGTTCCTGTGGCTTTCCCGTCCTAGCCCCATATTCCCTCGCTCTCCCTCCCCATCTTCCCCAGGTTTCAGGAATTGGATCTGAAAGTGGAAATAGATGTGCCTAGACTCTAGACCCAACTCTCAGAGCGATTCAGGCTTCAAGCATCTCCACACCTCACCCACCCTCTCCTCCTGGCTTTCCAAACTTCCCAAGCGTTAGAGGAAACCCTAGGCTGGGAAGAGGCCAGGGGATCCCGCTCCCGGCCCCCAGAAGTGTGTGGGGCTGAAGGGGAAGGGTCACTCACCTCGGCCCGCTTCATAGCTGCGGGCTGGCGCCCCCGCACCGCGGGTTCCAGGGCAGGCGGCCGTTCTCAGAGGAGCGGGGAACCTAAAGGCCCGCGGATGTGGGCCATCCCGGAGGCCGGGTCCGGGGGCGCGTTCCCCGAAGGCTGGGGGATTGGCGGCGGGGGGCGGGGGTGGTGGAGGTTGCGGCAGTGTCTCGGCTGCCGCCGTTGCAGCCACTGAAGCCGCCTCCTGTGTCAGCTCAGTGAGGACTGGGGCCGACCGAGACCGAGTCGAGCTCCCCACATGCTACTGATTAACATACACCATTACATCATGGCTTTGGCAGCAAGAGCCAAAGTGGGGGGAGAGCAACCCCGCGGGGAGGGAAAAGGAGGAGGAGGTGGGGGGTAATGGGCGGGGGGGGGAGTCCTAAGTGAAGGAGGGGGTGGAGGAGGAGGATCCCTAAGTGTGACTAGGAGAGGAGCTCGATGGGAAAGAGGGATCAGGTTGGAGGAACAGAGGAGCAAAAGGAAAGAAGTTTGGAGGAGTAGAGGGAAGGGGGTGGGGCTGGGCGAATTCCTCTCCCCGGCCTCCTCCGAAATTCTGGATGGGCTGGGTTACAGGCACCGCGGAGCTAAGGAGAGAGGCTAACACTGAGAGAATGTGTGTGTGTGTGTGTGTGTGTGTGTGTGTGTGTGTGTGTGTGTGTGTGTGTGTGTGTGTGTGAAAGAGAGAGGGAGAGAGAATCCGGGGTCTCACTTCCGCAACCCCTTTTGCACTGCACCACACCCGTAGTTCTGAATTTCTTTCTCCAAGGTGTGATTTTTTAAAAAAAAACCGTGTAGCCAGAGGGAGCTTTCCCTTAAACTCTTCAGTCTGAGAGAATAGAGAGGGAGAGGAGGAGGGAGAGGGGTGGTGGTGAGAAAGACACTTATGGGAGCTAGAGGGAGCATCTCGGCTTGGAGAGCTGCAGGGTAAGAGCCGAGGGAAAGTAAACTTAACCCGGTTGCGTTGTATGAAGAATACATGTCTTCCCCGCGGGCTATAAGCTGTGAAGTGTAACCAGGCGCGAACACACAGAGCAGGCTATGCATATACTTCCTCGGGATGTGTACTTAGCCAACGAGATGAGAGCAAGGACCGATTTTTTCTCCAGGTCTTGCTGTATAAACAGACGGTTAGGGAATTGGGGCTTTTTAAAAGTCCTTTACACTTAGGGGAGAAACTTTTCTGCTGCGGTTGCAGAGACTTATTCCTGGCCATTGCCAGACGCTGTTTGTATTTTTAGGCAGAGCATTCGCCTTCTACCGTCATAGTCCCATAGTTGCTGAGTTAACTCTTTAGCTAACTGGGAAGTTTGTCCAGGGGTTAAACTTCACCTACTTCTGCTGACCCTCTCCACGGAGGTCGGTCGTATAGTAGTATTCATTCAGATGGAGGGAAATGGTGAGGTTGACATAGAGATAAGGGCATGAAACCCTAACAGTGGTTCCTAGATGGATTCACCACCCCCCACCCCTACCTCCTCGGTGCCTTCAGTTCCCTCATTCTCAAGGCTTGGGCCTGACTTGAACGATAGAAAGTTTTTGCTTTTTGTTTTGTTTTGAGCTTTGGGGAGAAAGAGAAGGAGCAAAGAACATATAGGACAACTACTTGAAGGGGAAGGTTAATTGACAAGAGAGAACACAAAGGGGCAAAATTCTTGTTTTGCTTGCGTTTTCTCTGCTAAGAGTTTTGCACTGAAAATGCAGAGGGAGAAAATGGATAATAGAGAATTGGTACTCAGAGAGAATACTCAATCACAGTTGATAAATTCAAGTCACTTGGCCCAAATGAACTACTGTACCCTGAACTATACTATTAGTGATATTAGAAAGTTCACAGGGGCGGCCAGGTGGTACAGTGAATAGAGCACCGGCCCTGGAGTCAGGAGGACCTGAGTTCAAATCTGAGCTCAGACACTTAACCCAAAAACTAGCCGTGTGATCTTGGGCAAGTCACTTAACCCCAATTGCCCTCCAAAGAAAAAAAAGAAAGATCACAGAAAATGAGAAGGGGAAAAATGTATGGCTGAACCCGAGAACAGCAGAGTTTGACTTTGGGGAAATTCTAGAATGAAAGGATCATTAAAGAGATAGTGAATATTTCTAAAGAAAATAGTGGTTACAAACACAACAACAATAAGAACAGAGCTTCATCGAGAGCAGATCATGTCAGACTTAACCTTATTTCATTTTATAAAGAGGCTAATAATAAAATAGGTCAAGGATATACTTTACCTGGATTTTAACAAAATATCTGATCATCTAGACTATTACTATATTATTCTTGTGGAAAATATGGAGAGACCAAATATTAATAAATTAGATGGATTTAAAACTGGTCAATAGCCAGACCCAAAAAGTAGTCATTGGTGTTAAATATCAATGTGATAGGAGGTCTCCAGTGGAGCATCCCAGGGATCTGTGCTTGGTCCTCCCTGACTTTTTAAAAATCAGTGACTTAAAGACATAAGTGGCATGCTCATCAAATTGACCAATGACATAGAACTAAAAGGGTTAGTTAATGATGACAGGATTACAAAAGTTATTGACAAATAGAACACTGAGCTGAATCTAAGAATATGACATTCAGTAAAGATAAAGTCAACTCAAAAAAATCAGTTTCACAAGTATAAGATGGGAGCAGTAATGGTAAGAATGCAGTTTGTCTGAAAAAAAGATTTGAGGATTTAAGTATGACAGCCAAAAAAACTAAAGCAACCTTGTTCATTAAATATATCATTAAGACATTTGTTTTCCAGGAATAAGGAGGTGACAGTCCCACCACACTCTTTTCTGATCAAACATTAAAGTCGAAGGACATACGTAAGTGGAACATTCATCCAAGAGAAGAATCCAAGCATGATGAAGTCTGTCAAAGTAATGATATATGAGCTCTGGTCAAAGGAACTGGAAATGTTTAATTTGGGGAAGAAAAAACTCAGGGGAGGATGTGATCATTATGTCAAACAAGTATTTGAAAGTTCATGAAAGAACTATGAGATTCATTGTGTTTGGCCCCACAGGGGCAAGTAGAAGTTAACAAGTGGAAGGTAAAAAAAAAAAATGTTTAATTTAGGCTTGGTGTCATGAAAAACTAAAACTTTCTAATCATTAGAAACATCCCAAAGTGGAATGGGATGTCTTGTGGTGATGGGTTTTCCCTGATTGGAGAGGTAGGCTGCCTATCCCTCTCCCCCCTCTACCCCCCCCCCCCAAAGCCGCTACATATAGACAGCAGGTGGTACTAATAAGCAAGGCATGCTGCAGCCTGTGAGGGTGTTGGGGGTGGGTGGAGGAAGGAGAGGGGTTAATGGTGACAGGTGTCTCCATTTCAGGACAGGCAAGGGGAGGCATGATTTTAATTTTCTCCAGGGACATGGCTTTCCTTTTAAACCCAGTCTAGCTAGAACAACTGTCAGTAGTTTGAAAATGAAAGTGAGGTTACCCAGGCTTTGCTTCTCCTAGCAGCCAGTTCTCACCTGGTCATGATTTGTTTCTAGGAGTAGCTGAATCCTAAATTCATATGCCAGGCTTGTACAGCCTCACTCTTCTATTTTGATCCAGCTAATCAAATCTTTTTTCCTCTCTAAAATAAAGAATGTTCTCTCCCTTACCTTTTCTAGTTTAAACCTTAGAATACACATGCTACTTTGCACTTCTGCTAGCCAACAGGATTTTACAGTAGGCAAATTATATAAAATTGAAGAAAACAGATAAAGAACATTTAGGCTAAATGACTGACAAAATAGAAGAGGACTGTGAAGTTTTGCTAGGAAGTAGCAAAGAGATACCTTATTAGTCTGGTCCCCTCAGGCCACTTCTTGGTACCCTGGAGCTGCAGATTTCTGGTTTGGCTGCTCCTTCTGTGTCCTGACAGAATCAGTCCAGATCTTCTGCTGGGTTATCATGGCTTATTGCTCAGCATATTACTTACTTCCATGCTTAGCTCTCTAGTTGCTCCTTCCTCATTCTTCTTTTCAAAAGCAAGAGTGGAACAAGCCTGAGACTTAAGGTCACTCTCAATCCCAAAGGCAGCCTATAGATGTCTTCAAGAAGAGGTTGAATGACCACCACTTGTTTGCTTGGTTGTAGTAGGGATTCCTTTTGGCTATGGTTTGGGTGGGATGACATGTGAAGCCCCTTCCAACTGTGTAATTTTGGAGTTCTGTAAACATCTACAGTAGATAAATAGCCTACCTGCAACAGTTATGCACCACAACCAAATAAAATGTTTTCTTGGGTTCAGTATTAGTACAAAGGATAAATAAAGACAAGAAGAATGAAGACTTTGGGGTTTTGTTTTGGTTTTTGTTTGTTTGGTATTTTACTGAAGGGAAAGGGAGGTGAGATGGAAGGTTCTTCTGAGAGGAACTAATCCTATTTTAATCCCATGTTTAAGACATTTCAAAATTATTAGTCTTATTAGTAATGAGAATTTGGGACTGTTTCATATTATTAATGAAAATTTGGGACTGTTTCATTCAATAAACCTAAGTGTGTGTGTGTGTGTGTGTGTGAAAGAGAGAGAGAGAGAAAGAGAGAGAGAGACTAGATATTCAAAAGTGTACTTATTTAGTCACTTTGGCAGCAAATCCAGGGAAACTCTATGAGAAAAATCATTGCCCCCTCTTTCCACTTCCTCTAAAGCTTCTTAGCTAATTAAAGGGGGGGGAGAGAAATTGATATAATCAGTCTTTTTTCCATTCAAATTAGTGAAATTCATTCTTTCCAGACATTTCTCCATAAGTTTATGTTGTACCTTTGGGCAATGAGAATTTATACTATTGCTTCCTAATCCAGAATATTTCCGTTTTGTTGCTTGTAAATGATTGCATGGCATGAGATTGTCACTTACGATTACAGAAGGAATCAACCTATCTATGTGGTAATTCTAATAGCAATATTTATACTTGTGTATTGGCTTTTAAAACTTTTTTGAAGTCTTTTCACATTTATTATCGTATATTTATTCAATAACACCTACATTAATCAGCAGCTTTATAAATGTAGTAATAGATTGACCGATGATTTAGATTACTAGGTTGTGTAGAAGCATTCAAAGGTTTCCTTGTTTATTTTAAGATGTCAGAAGTTTCCGAGAGGAAAAATATTATAAATGATAAAAACATATATTTCAGTAAGTATATAATCCTCTGAAACTTAAAGGGAAAAAAAACCCAAGACATTACAATTATGGAAGCACTCACTTTCCAAGTATTATACAGATAATAATTAGAGAAAGTCACCATCTACTGGACAACAGTAGTAATTACAGTAATCTTTAACCAAGTGATTTAAAAAATTCAGTAGGGTGTTAATTTTATATCACTCTGAGGTTGGTTATTTATTTTCAGAATTGACCACGACTTTTGTTTTCCCTTTCAGTTACCAATGAATAGAAGTATAATGTCTAGAACTAGAAAAAAATGAAATATTCCCTGACTTCATGAAGCTCACATTCTGTTGGAGATGAGAGAGGAGATAAATTTTGCATGTTAAAAAAATAAATTAATACAAAAGAACTGAAGGGGAAGTACAAGTAATTGGGAGGCGGTAGATAAAAGAAAGCAACAAATCAGAGATGACAGTAGTTGAGTTAAGCCTTGATAGAAAATAAGGATTCCAAGATGAAAAGATGAGAGGTTTGTTAGAGGTATGGGGATTGCCCAGATTGCAAAGAAAGATATTATAGTATTTAAATACTTGAAATATTCTTTGCTTCTAGGAATAGAGATTAAATTAGGAGAGGTAAAGGCTAGTCTGAATAAACATGCCCTCTGCTATTTTTATTTTTATATATTTATGTGGTCTTGGAAGACCACTAGGCTCAGTCCATAGAGACTGGAGTGGAGCACTCCTCCCTCTCCTATACCCGGCAGGCCTTTGATTTGGCCCAACTGCTAGTTAGGCTACATCTAGTGAGAGAGGTTTTCCTTTTCTTAGATTGAATGACTCGTTAACCACTCCAGATGATGCTAATTATATATTATAGTTGGGGGTAGAGCCAAGATGGCAGCATAGAAGCAGCAAGGTTTCGCAGCTCGCACAGAGCCACATCAAATACCAATAAAATATGACTCTAAACAAATTTTAGGGCTCTAAAACTCACACAAAAATACAGAAAAACACATCTGCTGAAGGCAGCTCAGCAGGAAGGGCTCATCACAGCACGGTGGGAGCCAAAACCAGCCCAGCCAAAAACAGCCACAGCTGGAGCCTTCAGGAGAGTGGATCAGAGGCAGCAGTGGAAGTTTCCAGAATTATCAAGCCATAAGAACAAAGACTAAGTGAAAGGTCAGTGGAACTCAGCTAAACTTGGGGGAGAAAAGTGGTCTGGCAGAACTACCTCTAGGGCAAGGAAGTGGCAGGAGTGGCAGCCCTGCAGCTGCCTCCACATGGCTGCTTCAGAGCTCCCAGCCTGCAGACTGCAGGAGGGCCAAGCAATTGTTCAGAGGCCAAGTTCTCTTGCATTGAGTGGCCTGGATCCGGATTGTGGTCTTGGGTGGTGGTCCTGGGGTGCGTTTTCAGTGAGCCAAAGCTGGTGGGGGCTGCAGCAGCCTCCTAATAGCTCTGGCAGCTGCAAAAACCCCAGCAACTTGGGACAGAGCTTTCCCCCCTGGAAGCAGAGTTCCACAGAGCTAAAAAAAAAATCAAGTAATTCACTAGCAATATGAGCAGGCAAAGGAAACAAAGTAAGAACAGCAACCAAACTCTAGAATCCTTTTTTGGGGACAAAAAGGATCAAAGTATGGAATGGGAAGGAGACAACACAGTCAGAACTCCTGCACCAAAAGCTTCCAAGAAACATGAAGACTTCCTAAAAGCAATAGATCAACTTAAGAAGGATTTTGAAAACCAAATAAGAGAAGTGGAGGAAAAATTGGGAAGAGAAATGAGAATGATATATATTATAGTTAACTAGTCTCAGATTCTCCTAAACAGAGAGAGTAACAAAAGTATTTAATGAATAAGGCATAGAATGAGTACTTTATTCCTATGTTCATAAAATAAATATTAGCACAAATAATCACAACCTTTACTGACAGAATGATAAGAACAGAATTCAGTAACTTAACCTATAAGGACAGTCTTTGAGGCTGATTTCTAAGCCTCATCAGAACATAAATTGGTTTTATAAGACTGCTAATTAGGAACCTCACATTTTGCCTCATCACCGCACTATCCAGCCAAACAGCCAAGTTTGGGTCAGTCTTCATTTCAGTGGTCCCCCTTTCCAATGCAGAAGGTTCCCTCAGGCCCCAAGCCACTGTCATAAATAACCTCAACCAACTACTCCTTTGGTTCTGTATTTGCTGTCTCTTTGCTATCTGGACCTTCTCAAAGAAAGCCAAGGGACTGTCAGGGACCTGGCAAGCTCAGGCATGTGCGTATCTCCTTGAACCCAGGTACTAGTTACCATGTGGACAGATCAACAAGATACCAGCTGAAATAGAGGAAAAAACCCTGTCCTTTCTTGCTCATCACTGGTGCTACATCTTGCCAACCAGTCATAGTCAAAGAGGCCCCAGCTGGAAGCTCTTTCTTCTTTTAACAGATAGAGCACCTTTCCCACTTCCAAATAAGCAACTTACTGCTATCACTTCTAAGGCCGAGCAGAACAAGTCTAATCCCTGCTCCATGTGATGACCCTTCATATTTTAAAAAACAGATATCACATCATTTGGCAGCTAGGTGGTGCAGTGGATAGAGTGCTAGGCCTGCAGTCAGGAGAACCTGAGTTCCAATCTGGCATCACTTACTAGCTGTGTGACCCTGGGCAAGTCACCTATACCTGTTTGACTCAGTTTCCTTATCTGTAAAATGAATTAGAGAAGGAAATGGCAAACCACTACAGTATCTTTGTCAAGAAAAACCCAAATGAGGATATGAAAATACAGGATACAACCTGAAATGACTGAACAACAAAAAAAAATGTGACCTCATCCCTGAATCTTTTCTTTTCTAGGATAAACATCCTTAGTTCCTTCAACCAATCTTCATATCCTATGATCTTGAGGAGTTTCACCATTTCTGGTTGCTCTTATCTGGTTACTCTCCAGCTTAGCAATATTTGATAAAATGTGGCAACTGGAATTGGACTGAGTAACAGGTTTGATTGAGGACAGAGTATGATGGGATCTTTTGATCTTAGATCCTGTACTTTTTGAATACCGCATAGGATCCCATTCTCCATTTTGGCTACTATTATCACAGTATCAACTCATATCAAGTTTGAAGTTCACACAACTCACAGATCTTTTTCAGATAAGCTCTCTACACTTGCCTCTCCTGTCTTGTATTTGTGGAGTTTATTTTTTAACCTACATGTAAGATTCTATTTATTCCAATTAAATTTCATCTTGCTAGATGCAGTCCATTATTCTAAAATTTTCATATCTTTTTGTAATCTGTAGAACGTAAATACTCAAGGGCAAGACACTATTGCATTTCTTTGTACCCTGAGCACCTATTAGAGTATCTGGATCATAATAGGCACCTAATAAAGTTTTGTCGTTCAGGCATTTCAGTTGTGTCCGACCCTTTATGACACTGTTTGGAGTTTTATTGGCAAAGATACTTGAGTGGTTTGACATTTCCTTCTCCTACTCATTTTACAGATGAGTAAACTGAGGCAAACGCCCAGAAGATGAGTCTTCCTGACTCTAGGCCTAGCATTCTATATACTATACCACCTCACTGCCCTTCCTTAATAAAGTACCTGCTCTGAATGGAATTGAAATTCAATTCAATTCTATCCCTTCTAGTTTTGAATCATCTGTAATTTTTTTTTAAATACTGGGTGAAGTGAGCAAGTTCACCTAGTCTGGAAGTGGAGAAGCTACAAACATGCCACCACTGGAAAGCATGGGAGATTTGATCTGCTCCTACCATGACCTGTTTGTGCCAGATCTGATACCAAATGGTGGCTCACCTCCCAGAGTGGGGAACAGGGTACCACATTTATTCCAGATTCAATGCGGGACCCCAATTGACTTTGTCACCTGCTCCTTAGAACATCAAGACTCAAAAGATATTCCAGCTTCAGCTTCCCCAGTAGTTGGGATTACAGGCATATACTACCATGCTCATCTGCAATTTTGACAGTCATGATTTTATCAAAATCATTGATAAAAATGTTAAATGAAAAGGTAAAGCAGAGATCCCTAATATAATCCACTAGAGATCTCTTCTAAATTGATGCTGAACCACACATACTTTTTGGGTATGATCATTGAATCAGTTTCAAATCCACTGAACTACTCTATCATCTTGTCCCCATCTCTCATTTGCCCACAGAAGAGATTTTAGTTAAATATTTTGAGAATTTAACATGCCCTTAAAATAAGCTGACTCTTTAGCAAGGAAAATAACAGAATCCCTGGGGTTTTCTAGTACTTTGGAGTTTCTAATCCAATTCAGAGGGAGGATTCATCATAGATGCTGAATGACAACATAAAAGATTTTTTAGAAGATGGAGAAGCAGGGCAGGAGATGACAGAAGAGGGAAGACAGTCATAGTAGCAGAGTATGCTGCATCATCGCCCTTGGGGGGGAGGTATCTTTTTTCAGGTAAAACATATTTTCATATTAGCCATGTTGCAAAAAAAAAAAAATAGCAAGAAAAATAAAGTGAAAAATCTATGCTTTAATTTCTACTCTGAGTTCAACAGTACTTTTTCTTTCTTTAGGTGAATAGATAGCATTTTTCATCATGAATATTTTGGAACTACTTTGGATCATCAACTGATCATTGTTAACAATATTGTTGTTAATGTATACAATGTTTTCCTGGTTTTGCTCACTTCACTTTGTAGCAATTCATATAAGTCTTCCCAGGTTTTTCTGAAACCATCCTGCTCATCATTTCTTACAGTAAAATCTTCCATCACTATCATATACTAGAACTTGTTCAGTTATTGCCCAGTTGATGGGTGTAATGGTAAGTGAATTTGAAGATCTTCCCTGACCCTTAATGGGTCTCACTTGGAGCCCAACAAGAGATGCTTGCTTAGGGGAGGCTTGTTTTTCAGGAAGGCCCACATCTTTTGTTACTTTGTAATTAGGCAGTGGGTCAAGAAGGTTGTGATGTCCTCTGACCTTGAAGAGGGGTGTGTATGTATATATTAATATTTAAAAACAATTTCTGTATTTCTTAATCTTATGCCTAAGTGTTTTTTGATTTCCTGCATACAGACTTTGTTAATTCTCTTCATTTTTTTGTTCCCCTCCCCCAATATGGATACATCTGACAGTCATTTCTGACTTTTTTTTGTCATGTTTTAATTTATTTCATATTCTTATACTCTTCTCCTTCATATAAAAATATGATTGATGGTAAAATGTTGCTTATATACATGGGTGGAATAAAGGAAACTACAAGTGTTTCCCCAGAGAAAGGACAGTTTTTACCCAATGGTTAGAAAAAATAATTCTTACCTATTATGAGGGATCACTATATTTGATCAATAATCTTCATTAGGAATCTTGTAAATGCTTCAAACTAGCAGAAAAAAATGTTTTTGTGGATTCAGGATCTTGTCCTTGATGAAAAAAAAAACCCCTGAAAGTTTCTCTGAGGTCTCTAATGACATCTAGGGATATCGCTGAAATCTAGGTAAACTGTGCCACTTATCTGATCTAGTAATCTTTTCAAAAAAGAAAATGAATTTAATTTTGCGTGATCTGTTCTTGATGGAGTCATACTGGCTCTTTGCAATGACCACTTCCTCCACTAGATATTTAATAATTCATTATAGAATTTTACTAAAAATTGAAATTAAACTCACTGACCTATAGTTTTTAGTTTTGAAAACAAGGACATTTGTCCTACAAAGGTTCAGGTTTGTACCATTAATCTCGTAATCCGAAATCATATGCTATATTCATTTGGACATATAGCCCTTATAAATACAAATGTGTACAACTGGACAAACATTAAGTGAGTTGCTATAAGTACTATATGTCAGTGTATCACAAATTCCTTATTGTGGCATAAAGATGATACTGATCAGGTAGAAAGGAGTGCTTGAGGCAGATGGAGCAAACAGGGTGCAGGATGTGAGATATGAGATAAGATGCAAGATGCGACCAATCCAAAAAGTGATCAAAGAAGACTATGTATTGATGCCCCCACTGTGGATTAGTACCCCCAACTATGTGATTTTCTCCTTTCCTGTTCTCCTTGCTTATCCATATGACAAAGACACCTCTAGACTATCTTACATGCCAGGCATTCCAGGGGTGTGCTTACCCCTTCTCTCTTCTCTTGCTCTCCTTCCCCACATCCCATCAAACTGTATAAAGACCAGACACCTAACCTTGCAAATGGCTCTGCCTCTCATGTGGAGCATAGCCTCCTACGGGAAGCAGGGCGACTTGGCTTCCCGTGGGGAGTAGGGCCTATTGATACTCTGTCTACCACACGGAGTGGGCTCAACTGGGGTTCTGTCTCTCCCACGTGGAAGCAGGCTCACTGGGTGCATTACCCCCAACAAATACCTTTCTTTAACTTGAAGACTGTCTGAGTGAATTCTTTCAGGACATTAGGAGACCCACCTATCTATTCTTCACCAATATTACATTCTCAAAGGCTGCGTTAGTAGAGCACAAACTCCTATAGGTTCTCCCAAGACAGAAAGTTCTCAAAGACTGGCCCAGTAACAAACTGTCTATCATCTGAGAATAATACTTGTTATGTACTGAAAGCAGCCCTTTGATTTGGCAATAATACCGATTTTTTAAGTGTTTACTATATTCCAGGTACCATTATGCTAAGCACTGGGGTGACCATCACCAAAAAAGTTAGCCACTAGGTGACTAAATTTTTCAACCATAGCAACTCATGGAGAGTGGAGAGTGTACCAACACCAGTAAAATCACAGATGTTTTGAAGATGAAGTATGTTATATACAACATTGTTAATTCAGAATGAAGTACATGAACTGAGTGCTTCAAAGACATTGGGGAGGGGGTGTTATTAAAAAAAAAACCCAACAGTTGGTTGAGAAAATTTTATTTAAAGGTGAATATGAATGTCTGTATTTCTCAAAGACCCTAGGAGCCTAATAAGGTATTTAATGCCATAAGATGCTGTGAAAAATTAGGAGAGGACTTTATAAGGAAATGAGGAGACATTCTGACAAAAACTTAGAAGAACTGATGCTAACAACAACAAAAATCCAATGCTGAGGTGGAAAAGCAGGACTGGAATGAGGAACCAACTGAACTGAGCCCGGCTCTATAGTTATCAAAACTGGCCCAAGATAGCAAACTTAAGATAAAAGATTAGTTAAGGGGTGAAGATGTTGGGAATAAACTGAAGAATTTGGTAACAAGTGGAATTCATAGACAGGGAAGACAAAGTTTTGATTTTGTTTTTTGGGAGACTGCTAAGACAGTAACAATTATCTGCAAGTTAAGCAACGAGCAGGAGGCAGGACTTGGGGAAATCAACTGGGAATTTAAGCCTCATTACATTGAGCTAAAAATAATCTGAGGTCAGAACAAGACAGAATAAATAGCCATGTTGCAAAGGTAGAACTAAGCCTAGACCTAAGCAATCCAATCCCTCTAACAGGACAATCAGCCAGTCAACAAGCATTTATTAAGCACATACTGTATGTGGGACATTGTGCAAAGCGCTGGGGATACAAAGAAAAAACAAAGTAGTTCTTGCTCTCAAAGAATCTACATTCTAATGAGGGATACAACTATTCTAATCAGAACATACAAAATAAACGCAGAATAGAGGGAAGGTGTTCTGAGCTGGATTTAGCTCAGTACTGTAGGAGCTTAAGTTTGACAGTGGAACAAAATTAGACCTGTGTAGCTTATTCAACAATAAACCAAATGAGATTTACTTAACCATGGCAGAAGAAGGAAATTCAATAGGGAGAAGCATTGATGACCCTTTGAGTTTATTCAGCTGAGGGAAATTCTCTTGCTAGCTTGGAGAGCATCTTTTCCTCCCCTTTTGGCTGTTTTGTTCTCAGATGATGAAGAAGTAACAGTCTAAACCAGTGGTTCTCAACCTTCCTAATGCCTCGACCCTTTAATATTTGTACGTGGGCATATCTGCATGTGGGTGGACCCACCTGGAGACAGATAGAGGAGCAGTGTCTCGGTTCCTAAGACCATCAGAAATGTGTTTTCTGGTGGTCTTAGGCAACTCCTGTGACCCCTGTGAAAGGGTCATTCGACCCCCAAAGGGGTTGTGACCCACAGATTGAGAACCACTGGTCTAAACTCTAAGACCCCTGAACCAATTAATTCTCAAGGAATGTCTCAATACATTTTAAAGATAAAACTAGCCTAACTTACATGGGGGAGGAGTTGAAATACTGCTCCTACCACAGACAGAAACCTTAGAATGAACACTACTAGTAACTGGGGGAAGGTGATTAAAAAAACTTCCTAAAAGAGGTAGTACTTGAGTTAAGTATTAAAGGAAGTCAGGGCCACTAGACTTCTGGGATTGGAAAGTAGATCATGCAGTAGGCATGGAGAAGACTTGCTGAAAAGATGCTGAGACAGAATTTGTGTCAGCTTGAATATATGGAACAGCAGATAGGCCAGTATGGCAGGACTGTAGGATAAATGAAGGGGAACAAAAAGACTGGAAAGGTAGGAAGGGACTGGTTTGTAAAGAGTTTAAATGCCAAATAAATGAATTTGTATTTGATCCTGGAGGCAATAGGAGGGTAAGATAGTCAGATCTATACTTCAGGAAAATCACTTTGGTGTTTGGGTGTTTTCAAGTAGATGAAACTTGAAACAGGGAGAATAATTAAAAAGTGATGGCTCCGAGTGAGAGGTAATGAGGGCCTGAACTACCGTGGTTGCTTGGTGAGTGGAGAGAATGGGATATGTGTGAGAGATGTTACAGAGAAAGAAACGGGACAATTGGCACCTGATTGTATATGTAGGATGAGAGAGAGTGAAACTGAGGTTTGAAGACTGGGCTGTTTGGGAGTTGGCAATGGGATTATCCTTGGTAATAATTGAGAAATTCAGAAGAAGGCAGCATTTATTTTTATTTATTTATATTTTTAAATAAATGTATTTATTTTCCTGTTTACATCATTCATTTCCACGAGATTTTGAATTACAAATTTTCTCCCCAAAGAAGGGAGCATTTAGAGAAACAGAAAGTTCAGTTTGAATTTCAGGGCCTTCCTAACTTGGACCCTTCCTACCTTTTCAATCTTTAACCCCATCCAGGTACTCTACAATGCAGTAACATTGGTCTGCTTGTTGTTACTCAGACACAATACTCCACCATCCAGTCACTGCCTGTTCACTATATCTGTCCCATGTGCCTAGAATGTTCTCATCCTCTCTGATACAGTAGAACAAGAGATGCACAGCTCTGGAGCAGTGAGAGCTGGTCCAGTCTTAGATTCAGAGAGTCCTTCTGCCTTCTCGCTCTTTTCCTTCCTTTTAGTCAGGAGGATAATTACTTTCAATTTAAGTGTCACTTACATATTATAAAATCCTGTTAGTCAGTAAAAATGCTATGCCATGTGTGCATTTTATTTAAAGCTTATAATTGAAAAAAAAGGATAAGAAAGGTTGTGTCTCTTATTTTAGAAATGAAGAATTTGATCCATAAGAGATGATAAGGAGGCTTGGAACTGTTAGGAAAAAGTAGAAGAGAAGTATTAGAGTGTTTAAACATGTGTAAAACACTACCTATAAGGCACATTATTTCTATTAGGAAATGCTAAGAAATAATATTGTCAGTGTCTAGTCTGAAATCCTTTGGATTCACCTGAATGAAAAATCTTATCAGTCTTTTTTAAAGTATAAATTCCAAGGAGACAATGTCCTGCTCTGAAATTCTCTTGTTTCATACTTATCAGAAGCCTAAACAGTTTCTAAAAGGAAAACTTAATACAAGTTTATGAAAGAACTGACAAGATCCTTGAAAATAGATTAAAATTGTGACCAGACTCAGAGCAGGGCCATTCTTTGATTTAATTAAGAGCAATGCCTCTTTCTCCAGTCTTGAAAATATCAAAATTAATATTACCTTTAGTTCCTACTGCATGAGTTTTATGCTGTATTAATTTTGAGTCAGTTTTTCCTCTGAGTTAGTTTAAAGGTACAAGTTATCTTGTTGTCATGCCCCAAAGGTATATTGTCCATACCTGCCAGTCCTTATATTGTAGTTTTGGGGTGCTAGGAACCCTGAAATACAGGGCAGGTACAGGGTGTAGGTCTGCCTTGAAGGAATTTGACAACTCAAGCCTTCTTTCTGTCAAAGACAAGGTTTATTGTGTTGCCAACAGAAGCAGGCCAGATTTTAAGAATCTGCACTTTTAATGAGGATGAGATGGATATTTTTATACAGAAAGACTTTCCGTAGGATGGGATCTAGGAATGGTAAGTAGTCCCGAGTGATCTATAGGTAACAGAGAATGAAGGGTTGGGCTGGGTTGAGGGCCATAATGAAAGGCCAGTTGAAAGTATGCCTGCCTTCTTTAAAATAACTAACCCTGTTATCCCCACCCCAATGATGCTGCTATCACCCTGTAACCAATCATATTGTATTCCTCAGCTACCCAGCTTTGTACTTCCCAAAACTGTATTAAAGCCTGTGAGTCTTTCATCATTGAGAATTATCACTGACCCAATTTATTGATTATTGCTGGCCTAAGTAATAAATTGGTCATGCTCAGACCATTTTCTCTCAGTTTACCTTAATTTTCAGATGTAACACTTGATGACCCCAAAGGGATAGAAGGGGAGAGAATGATTCCTGAAATAGCCCTCCAGGAAAAAACCCTAGGAACTCCCTTGTGGAATTAGTCACATAAAGTTTTTTCCATGAAGGACCTTCCTGGCCCCAATTTCTTCTGAGCTTTAAGGTAGCATCCCCTTGGAAAAAAGTTACTTTTTTGTCTATGTCTGTCTCAGATGCTGTTTTGTGTTCAGTGTGATAATTTGGAAATAACCGGCAACATAAAGCCTGGGCAATCCCCTTAAGGAATTTAATACCTTGAAGAAATTCCTTTTTCAAGGAGGACTCTCTGCTTTGAGAGAGGACTTAAAAATGGAGAAATTTTTCTTTCTTCAAAGGGTGAGCTCTTGGGTTACCCTGCAAGGGTTCGTATCCTTTTTTTGTGAAGTCTTAAAACTTAGAGAATTTACTTTCTCTTTGGGGGATCTTGTTTTTTTTTTTCTTTCTATGATCAGAAGGGGGTTCTTGAACCTTAGAGGATTTATTTCCTCTTGGTCTTAGGCTTAGAGGGTGCTTAAGCCTTGAAGCGAATTTCTTCTTCAAGGGTGCTCTCAATCTTAAAACTGAGAAGGGTACTTCCCATTGAAGGACAGGGAAGTTTGTCTTCCCAGTTGTGCAAAAAGGGGCCAACCAAAATGCAGCTGAAATTTGTTTTCTTAGAAGTTCCATTTCTTTGTGTCTGTGTCTTTCTGTGCTTTCCTCCAACATTCCCTCCTCAACTGATCTAAGAAGAAAAAAAGAAAACCTTTGGGACTTTGAATAGCTCCCTTTTTGTTAACAAGGTACTTATCAGAGTTTAACAAATGTTAACTTACCAAAGCTACTTTGAAAGAAATTTGTTTAACTTTGGGAAAATACCTAGAAGGTAAGTAATGCTTAATTCTGGGTTAAATGTGTGTGTGTGTGTGTGTGTGTGTGTGTGTGTGTGTGTGTGTGCATGCGTGTGCTTTTAAGTAGCTTGCCTCTAAGTAACTATATTTTTCCTAATAACTTTAATAATTGATTTTTAATATTATAAATTGTAAATCCAGGTTTAATTTTTCCAAAGCTAAGATTTGTAGATGGTGTTCATTTATACTGTCTACCCCCAAATTCTGGCCTTTTTATCTATTTCCAGAAGGATCTTCTAATCTCTGTTATAATAGACTGTAGCTGATGAGTTAAAAGATACAGCTCAATGTGTCTCCTAAGGAAAAAGACAAGAAGAAAGAATAATCTAAGCTGAGGGCTCAGGCTAGATGTTTCTATTGTCTAAAAGAAAGTCGTGTCAAGAATTGTAAAAGAAGAGGTGGGGAATAAAAATAGACCTTAATATAAAACTAACCCTGAGGAGTATTAGCTATAGATTATTGCTCTTGAGCTTAATTCTCATGTTGCCACCCAATATTTGACATCAGGGCAATATGTTTTAAGAACTGAAAAAACAAGCTTTTGTCCTTAAAGTGTGTATATGTGTGTGTGTGTGTGTGTGTGTGTGTGTGAGAGAGAGAGAGAGTATATGTGTGTATACACACACACAAGCATATATATAGTTTTAAATAGTATTTTATTTTTCCCCACAATTACATATCAATAAAATTTTTAGCATTCATTTTTACAAGATTTTGAGTTCTACATTTTTTTCTCCCTCCCTCCCCTCCCTTCTTCTGAAAATGGCAGGCATTTTTGATGCAGTTTATACATATGCTATCATGTAAAACATATTTCCATATTCTTCACAGTTGTGGAAGAAGAAACAGATCAAAAGGAAAAAAATGACAAGAATGAATAAAGTTAAAATATATGCTTCAATCCACATTCAGAGTCCATCGATTCTTTATCTGGATGTGGATAGCATTTTTCTTTGTGAGACCTTTCTACTTGTCTTAACTTAGATCGTTGTGTTGCTGAGAAAGCTGAGTCATTCATAGCTGATCATCACATGAGATTGCTGATACTGTGTACAATGTTTCCCTGGTTCTGTTCATTTCTCTTTGTATCTGTTTGTACAAGTCTTTCCAGGTTTTTAAAGAAATGTACCTGTTCATTGTGCCTGCACAATAGTATTCCATTATATTCATATGCCACAGCTTCTTCAGCCATTCCTATTAGGATACTTACTTAGTTGGAACTTAGTGCCACTCCCTGTCACTTCTGTTCCTCAGTTGAAAGGGAGAACCAATCCCAGAGGATTGTCCCATATATATGTTACCTTTTTGTTCATTGGGTCTTTAATGAAATGTCTCTTACACTAGTACCTTTCTGAATTATAAGGATTGTAAATTTTTTTTTATGTAACAATAAGTGTTCATTTCAAGAAAGCCTGTATGATAATACATATTGTGTTGAGAGTTGTCCATCTTTTCTTTGCTTCCTTGTAAGTTTTCTTTTGTCCTCTACTGTGTGCTTTTTTACTCTGTTCTTTTTTCCCCTCTCTCCAACCCCCAGAAGGCTACAATGGAGTTTAGATATGTTTCTCTATAGTTATAGATCTATAGATATACATATATACACACACATATAGACATATACTTTCCCAAACATACTCTACTCCTGATCTTTGTTTTTATGTTTGTGCATATCTCTTGTCTTCTATCCTTCCTGCCTCCTCCTGCACTACGTTGCCCTCCTATGACTTGCCTACCCCCTCTAAGGATCTCTCCCCTATCTTCCCATTCCCATAAACCTGAACACCCTTCTATATTCCTTTTTACCTATTCTCTCACCCTCCCGTCTAAAGATCCCTCTCTTTTTGTCTCCCCGCTCTGTTCTCCTACCATTTTATTTCTTCTGAATTTAGAAAACTTTTATACTCTTCTAAATATATGTGTATTGTTTCCTTTTAAATCCATTCTTGATGAAAGTAGGTTACCAGTATTACCAGCCCTCCTCTGCCATCTAATTCCTCTGTATTGATTCTTCCTCTTGTTCCTCATTTGCATAAAATAATTACTCTTTTTAACTGTTCCTAAAGGGTTTTACTTTTTAAATTCATATTGTACTCAGGTTTACCCCAATCTTTCTTATGAGCTACTCAATTATTAATAAGAATCTTAGACATACATTTTGCATTTTACATATATAAAAAGTAAACAGTTTGTTCTTATGAATCCCTTATAATCAGTCTTTGGTATGTGCCTTATATTTCTCTTGGTTCTTGTAGGTCGAATCTTCTATTAAGTTCAGGATTCTTTTTTTTTTTTTAACAAAGTCTTGAAAATATGAGAGTTTGTCAAATGTCCATCTTTTTTCATTCAGGATAATACTTAACTTTGCAGGGTATGATATTTTTGCCTGGAGTCCCAGTTCTTTTGCTCTTCTATATGTTGTGTACCAAGACCTGCGGTCCTTTAATTTCTCCGCTGCTGGGTCTTGTGTAATTCTGATTGTGGCACCATCATATTTAAATTGTTCTAATCTTGATGCTTTTAATAGTTTATCTTTGAGCTGGGGATTTTGGAATTTGACTATGATATTCCTATGAGTTTTTCTCCTAAGATCTCTTTTAAGTGGTGATTGAGACATTTTTTCTATTTCTGCTTTCCCCCTTTGCTCTAACGCTTCAGGGCAATTGTCTTGATTTATTTCTTGCATTATTGTGTCAAGATTCTTTTTTTATCATAACTTTCAGTTTGCCTGATTGTTTTTATATTTTCTCTTCTTAATCTATTCTCCAAATCTGTTGTTTTTCTTATGTTTCACTTTCTCTTCTATTTTTTCATTATTCATCTTTTGTTTAATTACTTCTTGATCTCTTATAATTTTGCTGGCTTCACTTTGCCCAATTCTAATTTTCAAGGTGTCATTTTCTTCCTTAAGATTCTGGATTGCCTTTTCTAATTGATTGACTTTCCTTTCATACCCTTCTTCTTTTTCTTGTATTCTTATTTTCTTTTTTACTTTTTTCCTCCATCTCTGGCATTTGATTTTTAAAGTCTTTTAAAAGATCTTCTATGAAACCTTTTTGGGCAGATGACCATTTGATGTTACTCTTTGGGGGTTTCTTTACTTTAATATGCTCCTCTGAAAACAAACCCTGGTCATCTCTATTCCCATAGTTGTTTTCTGTGGTTGGATTCTTTCTCCTTTGCCTGTGCATTTTTTTAGTAACAGTTTGGTTTTTGTAATCACCTCTAGCCCTGAGGTATGGGAAATGGTGCTTCTTGCCCCAGATCTTCAGTTTTCCTTTCTATCCTGGAACCAAAGCCAAACTTCCAACCTCCTGTAAATGTCCACAGCCATTGACTTTCTGCCTCACAGACATTCCTTATCAGCAGAGGTTCTCTTGATCTTACTGGGTTCAGACACCTAACTCCCCTCACTATCCTAGGGGTAAAAGTTTCTGTGACTGGGGCTGAGGCAGCCTCTCAACCAACCAACTAACTCCAGGACTTGCAGCTTGTTGTTAAAACAGAACCTAGCCTGGAGCTGTTTACTCTTCACAGAGATCAAACCTTGTCCTATGATTTTTCTTCAGATCTTCTCAAAGTGTCCCAGGAAGACCCTGGTTGTGCCCCAATTCTTATTTATCTCCACCCACACTTTGTTCACCCTAAGGTGCTATTTTAACTCTTTTGTGGGGGAAAATCTTGAGAGCTCAGGATTTTCTGACCTACTCAGCCATCTTCCCAGAATCCTCTCCCAGGATTTTAAATTTAAAAGCCACTTGTGATAGAATAAATGATCTTCTATGTAAGATAATTTGGAAATGAATTTGACTGATTTAATGTCATCTGACTAGTAATAAGTTTTGTTTCATGTTTTAAATTCATGATATTGCAATTATTGTTATATTTCTAAATTTTCTTATATTGTAAATTTTGGGAAAGCATTGTTTAATAAATGCTATTTAGGGAATATCAAGATTGTGTCATTGGACAATTTAACTCTTTGATTCAGAGAATATGAAATTATTAAGTTATTAGGGGCTATTGTTACAGTATTAAAACCCATGACACATTTAATTGGATATATTTTAAAAGGGAAGAATAACAATTGTTTACTTTATGGAAAAGGAAAAGAGAGAGGGAGAGAGACCTTGTAAAAATCCTCTTTATTTGTAAACTTGCCAGGTTTCTTGGGATCATCTGCTTAAGTAAAGTCATAAAATCTTATCATCCCTGTGAAATAATTTTTGAATTAGATTACTGAGAAAATGGGATTCCCTCTTCCATTACAAACACTGCTTGACAAGGGGAAGAAGTGATGTATGTGATGATTTGTGAAGTTATACCTGAAATAGTATATGCTGAAGCTGCATCTTGAACCAACTTAGTCTTCACTGATTCTAGCTTTTCCTCCCTGTAGGGATGTATCTTAATAGTAATGACACCTTAATTATTAGTATAGTATATTATTAATTAGTAATGACTAATTATTATTAGTCATTATTTTTTGGGATGCAGGGGGAAGGGGGTTGCATATGAACAATCATATATGAATTATCTATATAGAATTCCAGGATGTAATTATGTTCTTAATTCTAATGACTGATTATTCATGAGGAGAGGTTTAAATGAGGGAAGAAGAAGAAAAGGATATTGAGTGAAGCATATGTGTGTATGTGTGTATGCGTGTACGCATGCATGTATGCATGTGTGTACATGTGCACGTGTGTATGTCTGCATGTGTGTACATGTATACGTGTGCTCGTGTGTACATGTACATGTGTGCATGTGTACATGTGTACGTGTGTATGTGTGTATGTGTGTACGTGTGATCTGGGAAACTTTTATTGGTCACTATTCTATTGCAATAACATTACAGTGATATTAACTGTACCTAATAACTATTAATGAGCTCACTAATTACTACAATTAGTGAAACTTTGCTGTTTAAGGTTAAATCTTTGGGGACTGTGAATTTTCTTTTTCTATTTTCAGACATGTTTTACATCATTGAAATAATGTTTCATCACTTCCAGAAAAATGCCAGCAGTTCAACGGGAGTGAGATCTGTGAACTACTGCTAGTGGATATCTGTCCCTAAGGAATAGTTGGGAGTGGGGCAACCTTGGGAAGACCAAGGTAGGATCCTTTTGACTCAGTTTCCCATATAAGAAAATTTCAATAAACATATATAGATCACACTCTGAAATGCAAGCAAATCACACAAGTATTACCATAAATATGTCCTTATTGTTTGGAGGGTATTTAAGAGCAGTGATCTCTGTGTGTGTAATATTGATTCCATTTGAACATGTTTAACAATTCTACATGTTTTACTATAGAGCTTAGACAACTCCTTTGATATACACTGTTCTCTGTATACAATTTGGAATGAATTGCTTAATATATTTATGCATCTCAACCCAGGTCTTTTGTTACAATTGGACCCAAATTAGCATATTTTATGTGAATTCGTTTATGTAGCCTTTGGACCTAAGCATAGAAGTCATCTCCTTACTAAGAGTGTTGTTCGTATGTGTTCATATATAGGATTAGATCCTTAATAGTATCTCATCTTCCTAAGGAGAAAATTAATGGGAATGGAAAATTTTGAGAAAGCAACAAGATCAGATTATAGATGTAATTTTAAATACATGTATTTAAATTAAATACATGTAATTGTAAATTTTAAAAATGTGATTATACATGTAATTTTAAAAGGTTTTCAGAGATCTACTTTCTGTGGTACTGTAAAATGTTTAGGTTCTGATTCTTCAATTGTTATTTGAATTTATTAAATATATCAGCAAAACAATTTGCTGACTTGCATCACAGGACAGTTATAAGTAGTAAAACTGAAACATGATCAATTTATTTATTAGTTAGGATATTACCTTAGTCTTCCCGAGATTGCCCCACTCCCAACTATTCCTTAGGGACAGATATCTACTAGCAGCAGTTCACAGATCTCACTCCTGCTGAACTGCTGGCATTTTTCTGGAAGTGGTGAAACATTATTTCAATGATGTAAAATGTGACTGAAAATAGAGTTCAAAGAACTGAACATGCCCTCCCTAGCAATAACTAAAAAATTGTGTCAATGGCCTCCATCAATGACTAAAAACCTTGAGGTAGGGTTACACAGAAAGACCCAGCCTAATTATAATTTGGGGGAGTACAGAGTTGCATATGTGGGGAAGACAATGTGATTGGTTACAGGGTCTATAGCATCATAGGGTGGGGATAATATGCTTGGTTATTTTAAAGAAAGTGAGCTAACAAACCCACATGAGGCTGGTGACTACCCCTCTCTGATACTTAAGGAATGTCAAGTGTTTTATGGGATTCATCAGCATTTTGCAGATCTTGCTCAGACTATTATCTCTCAGTTCACCTTCATTTTGCTTTTTAAGGTAATCAGAGTTAAGTGACTGTCTAGAGTCACACAGCTAGAAAGTATCAAGTGTCTGAGTCCAGATTTAAACTCAGGTCCTCCTGACTTCCAGGGTCAGTGCTCTATCCACTGTGCCACTTTGCTGCCCCTTACCTGCATTTTCAAAAGTAACACCCTTGAGAAGGTTAATCAGAAGGGTTATTCCTTGGTATCGTCCAACATTTAAATTACTATTCTATTTTTAAATTCTATTTTAAAAATAGTCTTAAGAATGAATTTGATACTCTTGAGACAACTAGGCAGCCCAGTATACAGAGTATTGGGTCTGGAATCAGACACTTCTTAGCTGTGTGAGTAAATCACTTAACCTCTGTTTGGCTCAAGTTCCTCAACTGCAAAGTGAAGATAATAATGGGGTCTATCTCTCTCAGGGCTGTGAGGACTGAAGGAGGTAATATTTGTAAAGTGCTCAGCACGGTGCCCGCTCTGTGTATGGGAGGTGCTTCTTCCTTCCCTCCTTCCTTCC
>CM053589.1:13887699-13909942 GCA_028646515.1 Pseudochirops corinnae
CTTCCTTCCTTCCTTCCTTCCTTCCTTCCTTCCTTCCTTCCTTGTTTTAATCTTTCTGTAGAATTGTGTCTTGGCTCCTAATCAGTCAATGTCAGTCAACCTGTAAACATTTATTAGGCACCTACCACGTGCCAGGCACTGTGCTAAGTGCTGGAGATACAAATTAAGATAAAAAAAAAAATCCATCTAAGTAGCTCACAATTTAATTGGGGAAGACAATACATAAAAGACAATCTGAAAAACAAGGGTTGGGAGTGGAGAAGATATGTTGAATTCCAGAGAAGTGCAGCTGGTTTGGAAATGATGAGATGGCTGCCCTGGGCATCCTCCTTAAAGGGTGGATGTGAGAGGAGTTCACCATTGGCCACCCTCCAAGCTCTCTAATCAGAGGGAAGAAAGGGCCCCAGAGGTGGGGTGTACAGAAGAGGTATGAGCTCTGAATTGATTTGATCTTGCAGGATGATGAGATTCAGGAGGGCATTGATAAAATGCAGAAGAGTGCAGTCCTATGAATAATGATTAATACATAAGAAGATGCTAGTTGGGCACAGAGCTTTTCAAGTAAGGATGACACTCTGCTTCTTTGGATCTCTCTCCCTCTCTCTCATCAGGCTTTGATAATTAATAAATTGTCTTTGAGAATCACTGGCTAAATAAATATTGAGTATGGAGTCTTTCTTCTTGAGTTAAATAATGTCAGAGGAGTCAGATTCTAACACCTGAGAGAAACCATCATGGTACAAGACCATTTTGCTTTCTAAAAAATTCGTGGCCAAATGCAATACAAGTAATTGAAAATCATAAGGAACATCATTGATGGTTGTTATTGTTGCTTTTTAATAAACAGAATTGCCAAGTCTTGCTGACTACTCATTTAGGCTCACAAAATCTGACCATTTAAGAAAGGCCTACTCCAGTGGTTCTCAACCTTCCTAATGCCGCAACCCTTTAATACTCATATGTGGGTGTATCTGCATGTGGGCAGACCCGCCTAGAGACAGATAGAGGAGCGGTGTCTTGGTTCATAAGACCATCAGAAATATGTGTTTTCTGATGGTCTTAGGTGACCCCTGTGACCCCTGTGAAAGGGTCGTTTAACCCCCAAAGGGGTTGTGACCCACAGTTTGGGAACCACTGGCCTAGTCTGTCAGACACATTAAAAGACATATTTGGGAATGTTTCAATGCCATTTTTTTGTTTGCAGATCCCTTTTGTGTTTCATATCATAAAGTTAAAACCACTCCAGCTACTAAATCTTACCTATAATACTGTAAGTCACCTAGCCAGTCTGGGACTAAGCCAATTTCAGCCACACCAGACTGTTTGTGATGCAATTAGGAAAAGAACTGAACATGCCCTGAAAGCAAGGACATTTAGTCCAACCCTGTGGCATGGTGATGGGGATGTTTTCCTTACACTTGATCAGATAATAAAACCTGGAATTGAGGGCCTGTTTCTGAGAATGGAGTCCAATTGCTCCCAGCTCCACTGGAAAGTCAAGGAATCTCATGGTTCTATGTGCAGAGTTTCTGAAAAGACACATAAAGTGGAAAGTTTGGCAGTCACCCCTACAATGTTTGTTGGTGGCTTCTTTAGTGTATGTAGACATGTGCTCTTCTGATATAAAATGCACCAGTTATAGGTGTAAGATTGTTTAGACAAAGCTGGTGAGAACTGCAGGCCAGTAATTGTACAGGAATAAGTCTGAAGTGTTGAGCACACTGCCTGGCCCTAAGTGGGCTCTGTATAAATGTTAGTTATATTTTTATGAGATGATGGATAGACCAATCTCCATTCACAAAGTTCAGAACCAGGCACTTTTGGTCACTGAGATCAAAGGCCCTGTTTTCTGTGTAGATGGAACTAGAATCAGGCTCCTGCAGCACAGTGAGCTTTGAGGATGGATGCTCACTGCTGAGGTGAAGTCAGGATGGGTCAGTCAATGGGAATCATGGGAGTACCATAGAGTCAGAGGGAGGACTTCTGAAAAATCTTTGTCCTAGAAAAAAACACCCAGCATTTCAGATTTTACCCTCTCTAGAAAGGAAAAAATGACAAATTCTCAGCCAAATGGAATTGGCATAGATTTCAAAAGGAAGATCCTCCAATCCAGTGGTTCTCGACCTTCCTAAAGCCGCAACCCTTTAATACAGTTCCTCATGTTGTGGTGACCCCCAATCATAAAATTATTTTCGTTGCTACTTCATAACTGCAATTTTGCTACTGTTATGAATCGTAATGTAAATATCTGATAGGCAGGATGTATTTTCATGGTTACAAATTGAACGGAACCCACAGGTTGAGAACTGCTGCTTAATCTAAAGAAAAATAAATCAGCCAAACATTTATTATGCCAGCCCTAGGTAGACACAAAAAAAAGTAAAAGATTGTTCCTGCCCTCCAGGGATTTATAATATAATGGAGGGACAACAAGCAAACAACTATGTACAAACAAGTTAGGATTAGAAGGAAATAATGGGGGGCGGCTAGGTGGCCCAGTGAGTAGAGCCCTGGCCCTGGAGTCAGGAGGACCTGCGTTCAAATTCAGCCGCAGATACTTGACACATTTACTAGCTGTGTGACCTTGGGGAAGTCACTTAACCCCAATTGCTTTGCCTTCTTCCCCCTTGTTCCCCCCAAAAAGAAGGAAATAATTGAGAGATCTAGGTACTTGGAATTAGGAGAAACTGGGTAAAGTTTCCTGTAGAAGACAGAATTTTAGTTGAGACTTAAACAAGGCAAGGAAAGGTAGTAAGAAGAGAAAAAAAAAATTAATAGTGACTGGAGAAATGTTTAGTTGTATGAATGAATATTTGCCTTCAAACAAAAAAAGTTTATTCTTGTCCTTTGTGTATGTGTGATGAATTTTATTATATTAGTACTATCATTGTTTTGTAAAAAGACGTTTAGCCCTAAGAATTGAAAGGCAAGTAAGTTTTGGAGCTGTTTGTTTTTGGAGACTCTTCCCCTATCTTGCTCAGGCTGGAAGCACTAACTATTCCATCTGGAGAGGTCTGTTTGCCCCTCCCTAAGCTGCCTGATGACTGTTGCTCGCAGGCCCTCATCATACTGTTGCCAGGCTTAGTGAGCGACAACTGACCATCTTCAGCTCTACCATAGTCGGAACTCCTGAACTCAAGAGGGGAGCTCCATCAGCCTCAGCGTCCCTGGTAGTGGGGATTACAGGCACCACCACACCCCTTGAAAGTCAGTTTTATATTTAAAAAAAACTCTTAGCATCTCCAAAAGTAGAATGGGGGGGGGGGGGGAATGTGCTGAAACAGTTTATACCTGTGAGCTTGGATTTAAGAATTATACCTCAAAAGTATTGTCATTTTTAATTTTTTTTCTTTAATTGAGAGAATGAATTTTGTCTTTTTAAGTCTTAGGAAAGGACCTTGAGGAAAGAAGATGCTTTAAGAAAAAGGTAGGCAAAATACTTTTTGAGAAAATGCATTTCACTTTTGTACAAAGAATTGATTTACATGACTAGAGTGTACAAATTGGAATGATTTGGCAGAATTTAATTGTCTAGTAAATTAGAAGCAAAGTTACCTGAAAGGAATTAGATAGAAGAAAAATATTAGTATAGATCATTCAGTTGCAATTTTTTTTTGGAGGGAGGAAGGCAGGGCACTTGGGTTAAGTGACTTGCCCAAGGTCACACAGCTAGTAAGTGTTAAATATCTGAGGTCCTCCTGACTCAAGGGCTGGTGTTCTATTCACTATGCCACCTAGCCGCTCCAAGTCGTAATTTCTTAAGTGAGGAAACAAAGTGAAAAATGTTTTATGTCATGTGAAAGAGAAACAGTTTTATTAATTTAGCTTATTATAATCTAAAGCATTTAGAGAGAGAGAGAGAGCTACCAGAGATAGACAGTCACCCTATGACTGAAAATCTTTCTCTGACAAGTCATTTTTAGAAATATGGGTATAGTATTCCTAGAAAATAGATGAAATTCCACAGTTAGATAAAACATAGTTAAGAGTCCTCAGGCTCCAGTTCAGTTAACATTTTGCTTCATTAAACAATAATAATCACTTAATTTTTGACATGCCCTTGCAGAATCATTTTCCTAAAATCGTTCAGTCTGTCTTTGACCTGTCCTTTAAAGCTTAACCTTTTCAGCTGATCAAAGGTGAACTCAACATGTATTTCCACTAACTGAAGTGATCAAAGACTTTTTTCCTTCTCTTAGTCTAATCCCTTCAGGGCAGGAGGACAGACCTTAACCAGAGAATGGCTTTAACTAGATTGAGGTCTTTCCCGATTTAAATCTGACCTTAACCTTAAGTCTGTTTTTCAGGCAGTTTTCAGAAGAAGAAATCAAAGCTATCGATAGCCATATGAAAAAATGTTCTAGATCACTATTGATTAGATAATTAAAGCAACTCTGAGGTACCACCTCACATCTTTTTAGATTGAGCTAGCATGACAGAAAAGGAAAATGACAAATTGTAGCACCAACCAGATATTCACAGTACCAGTGGATATTGTGAATATGCTAGCACAGTTTTAAATGGCAAAATATAAAAGACTTTCTATATGGAAGACAGAAGCAAAACATTTATTCTGATACCAGAAAACCAAATTCATCATAGCAACAAAGAAATCTATACACAATAATACTCAGAGAGCAACACCATCCCAAAGCCTTCCCACAAACAAACACTCACAAGCCTAAATGTCTCCCTGCCTGCATTCTTTCTCTCTCACCATACTAATTGTTCTGACTCACTTCCTGTTCCACCCTTCCTGCTCCACCCATTCAGCAAATTCCTCCCATCACAGAATCCATGTGATTACATTCACACTATTAAGGAGCAGAGAAGATCTTCAAATTCCCTTACCATTACACAAATGTTTAAAGGGATTTGGGAAAATTGGGACACTAAAGCCTTGCTGGCAAAGTTGTGAACTGATCTAATCATTCTGAAGAGCAATTTGGAACTATAAGAACTATACAACTGTGCATCCCCTTTGACCCAACAATACTACTACTAGGTCCGTTTCCCAAAGAGATTTTTTAAAAAAAGGAAGAGGACTTCTGTCTACAAAAATACAGCAGTTCTTTTTATGTTGGCAAAGACTTGGAAAATGAGGGAATGCCCTCAATTAGGAAATGGCTGAACAAGTTATGGTATATGATCGTAATGGAACACTATTGTGTTATAAGAAATGACGAGCAGGATGCTTCCAGATGACTTACATGAACTGATGCAAAGTGAAGTGAGCAGAATCAGAACAGTGTATACTGTAAGAGCAATATTATACTATGATCAACTGTGAGTTAATTTAGCTATTCTCAACACTGCAATGATCTAAGACAATTCTGGAGAACTTATGATGAAAAATGCTATCAGCCTCCAGAGAAACATCTGAAGAGTCTGAATGCAAATTGAAGCATACTTAAAAAAAAAACCCTAACAATAGCTTTTTATTTTCCTTTTTTTGACTGCATTTTCTTTCATAAAATGACTAATATAGACATATGTTTTACATGACTGCAGATATGTAGCCTGTGTCAAATTACTTACCTTCTCAAGGACAGGGAAAGGGAGGAAGGGAGAGAATTTGGAACTCAAAATTTAAAAAAAAGTTAATAATTATTTTTACATATAAATGGAAAAAATATTTTTTAAAAGGTTAAAAAACCCAAAACTTTGTTCTTAATTTCAAGTCTAGGACTTACCTAGAGGATGACCCTAACTAGATAGAGGCATTTCCCAACTTAAGTTTGGTTACTACTAATAAACTATGTTCTTGTATCTTAGCTCTCATATATGTGTGTGTACATGTGTGTATATTAAATTTTTTTTTGGAGGGCATTTGGGGTTAAGTGACTTGCCCAAAGTTACACTGCTAGTAAGTGTGTCAAGTGTCTGAGGCTGGATTTGAACTCAGGTCCTCCTGACTCCAGGGCTGGTGCTCTATTCACTGTGCCACCTAGCCGCCCCTAGTGTATATTAAATTAATTAATTTGTTTTTAGTTGCCAGCATTTGCTTCCATAAGTTTTAATTTTCTCTGCCTCCTTCCACTCCCTGCTCCCCATCATGGCATATAATGTAATATAGGCTCTACATATACATTCTTATTAAATACCCGCCTCCCTTCTCCCCCCCCCCCCCCCCCCCCACATACTTTAAAGATGAATTCTCCCTTCCTTGCCCAGGCTGGAAAGGCAATGGCTACTAATAGACCTGATTTCATTACTGATTGGTGTGGGAGCTTTGACTTGGTCCTTTTCTGACCTGGCTTGGTGCCTCCTAGGCAACCTGACACCTTCTCCCTTCGCAGGAGTTCACCAAACTAATGCGGAGATTCATACAGACACCTGATCACTATTGCTCATTGCTGCCCTGAACTTTGAGCTCAAGAGATAGACCAGCTTCAGCCTCCTGAGTAGCTGGGATTATAGGTATGCACTATACCCATTGCTACTTCAGCTTTCATTTCTAACCTTTTATATGTTTTTCTAAAACAAAGTTGTTAATTTTTAGGTTAGGTGATTTTAAAATGCTTTTTTACTACTTCTGAATGAGGAAGTGAAGGGTGGGGCAGAGGAAAAGAAACTCCCTTTTAATCTAGAAGCTTCACTGTTGCCCACCTAGTAGCACTATTACAAAATTAATTCTAGAAATTTGCAAAAAGCATAAGCCACATGGAACCAAAAAAGAATCGAGTGCAGCCTGGACACTATAGTGTTCAGGTATGGGTTTTATTTGGGAAAAAAAAGTGCTTATTTTCAAGAGACAGATTCAACGAGGGGAAAGAAATGAGAATTAATGACTCATTTAGAACATCTGAAAAAAGATGCATAAAGTTAAGAAATTATCTGTAAGGTACCAGAAAGTGAAAAACTAAATCAATATATAGAGAAATGCAATTCTCTGACTTGAATACCACTCTGGGTTACTCAGAATTAAGAAATGGGAAGAAAAAAAGGATGACAAGAAATAAAGGTAGTTTTAATTAGCACAGTGTAGTTATGAAATTCAGTTAAAAGACAGTAAGAAATATATATTGATAATCTTTATAGTCAAAAAAATTTTAAGTGCAGCTCAGCATAAAGCAACTATTAAATGATCTAGAGTTCAGGCCAGTGGTTTAACGTTTTTTCTCCACCAGCAAGAAGACAGAAGTAAGAATAGGGACTAACTTCAGGTTCTCATCTTGGCATCAGCTATAGGATTCTCCAGAAAGGAACAACTGAAAAGGAGGCAAAAAACAGGAAAGAAAGTCCAGAAATGGCATCCTATTTAAGGAAGTTTTTAGACCTCATTGAGATAAGAGGAGAATAGTGAGAATGGGATTGCCATACTTACGGAGTGATGAGCTCCACTTGGAAATGTTTATTTTAAATTGGTTTGCTTTATTTACAAAGGAAAAGCTATCCTTAGCCCTGGTGAAGCCTTAGCCTGAATGCACAAGGAATTCACATAGAATTCTAGAGCCAAAAGAACAACAGAGAAAATCTAGGGCAGATTTGAACAGAACAGACCAGTGACAAAAGGGAATTTGTCACGTGAAACTTACCTTTTAGAAATGATCTGGGACAGGAGATTGACTCTGAAGAGATAATTCTTCCTCTGGGAGTTAGACCTGGATTTTCTAATGATTTTCAAGTTTAATTTCATAGATGTTGTTATGTTAACGAATTTGGGAAGTAGAACTTTTAGAAATTTGGATTTATACTGGGCGTGATATTAGGAAATAATTATTATTCATGATATGGTTTTTCTGTGTGGTAGGTAGTAATTGCTAGAAGATGATGTTACCCTTGTAGACATGACATTAAAAGTAATAATGACTCTACGTTAGCTAGTTTCTGGGTATAACCAACTTAGAAGACCAAAATTAGGAGATACATTTGTAGAACTTTTTTCAGTGAAGACAATTTGTGCGTGCATTCAACTAAATTGTTCCTATTAGATTAATAACAATAAGTTTTGTTTTAGGGTCTTCATTTTAGTTGCTTACAAAATTGTCTTATAGTAGTACTATATTTATAACAAACCAGGTAGGTGGAACAGAGGATGGAGCACCAGCACTGGAGGAAGGAGGACTTAAGTTCAAATCTGACCTCAGACACTTATCAATTGTGTGACCTTGGGCGAGTCACTTAACCCTATTTGCCTCAGTTTCTTCATCTGTAAAATGAGCTAGAGAAGGAAATGGCAAACCACTCTAGTGTCTTTGCCAAGAAAACCCCAAATAGGGTCACAGAGAGTCAGACTTGATTGAAATGACTCAACAATGTGTTCATAAGATTCTTGAAATATTATTTTGGAAAATATTATAAAGGAGTAGTGCTCATATTTGGGAATGATATTTAGAATGTGATCCATAAGACATTGGATTCTCAACGATCTGATTGATGTGGATGATTTGTGAATTAATGCTACTGCATAATCAAAACATTTATGTGAGAGTATTTTTCTTCTGGTTAAATGATTATCTTAAGTAGCAGCTAATTAATTTAATTGTGAATATCTAAATATTTATAGGCAAGTATGTTAAGAACTCATTTGGATTCAGTAAATGGCACAGCAGACACTGGAAGTTGCAAATTCTATTAAAGAGCATAGTTTATTTTTTGTTATCAAATCATTTATGTTTTATTAAGGGAAAAATATGTACATGAAGGTCATAATACACACTATGGCAACTATTCTACTTTTGAATACCTCTGGTTTTAGAACATTTTTTCCTTACCATAACCTCAGTTTCCTCTCCGCAACTTCCATCCATTACTCTTGGTCTTTTCTGTGATGAAGCCAAAAATATCTATCTCTCTTCTTTGTGACAACCATTCAAATACTTGAAGATAGCTTCAATTATACCCTCTTTCTCCTAAAGCACAATCCATCCTCCCCCTGCTATTCTTCAGTCCCAAATCTTGCATTCTTGTGCTGGAATGGAAAGAGCACTAAGTTATACAGGGTTTTAAGCTTAAAATTTTGCTAAGATGTTTGGGGAACCCTGTATAGTTAGAGAATCTGTGTCTGGTTGCCCTATCTACTACATGTGACCTGTGATAATTCTGAGCAATGTTTAACCTCTCTGGCCTTCATTTCTTTGTAAAATATATGAATTTTTATAAGATAATGTTGAAGATCTATTCCATTTCATCATCTATGATGTCAAGACCTTCATCTTTGCACTAACACCATATGTTCTTCAACTCATTTTCATATGTCATTCTCCTATGCCTTGTCAATATTCTAGCTACTTTATTCCGTTCACTCTGGAACTTATTGTCAATCTTGAAATGTGTAACCCAAAATTGAACATAATCATGCCAAAGTGTTCTGGCCAGGACAAAATGCAACCAGACTATCATGACCTATTCTTGGACACCATGGCTTTCTTAATGGACATCTTTAATTCTTTAGATTCCATATATAATTTTTGGTTTTGGTTTTTTCCACTTAATGGTATTTTATTTTTTCAAATTATATGTAAAGATAGTTTTCAACACTTGCTTCTATAACATTTTGAATTCCAAATCTTTTTTTCCTTCCTCTCCCCTCTCCTTAAGATGGCAAGCAATCTGAAATAGGCTATATGTGTATAATCATATTAAACATCTTTCTACATTAGTTGTGTTGTGAAAAAAAGAATCAGAATAAAGGGGAAAAACCACAAGAAAGAAAAAGCAAAAATAGAAGAGAAAATAATCTGCTTCAATCTTCATTCAGACTCCATAGTTCTTTCTCTGGATGTGGATATCATTTTCTTCCATCATGAGTTTTTTGGAATTGTCTTAGATCATTGTATTGCTGAGAAGAGCTTAAGTCTGTCAAAGTTGGTCATTGCACAATGTTGCTGTTACTGTGTGCAATGTTCTCCTGGTTCTTCACTTAGCATCAGTTCATATGAGTCTTTCTAAGTTTTTCCAAAATCTGTCTGCTCTTCATTTCTTATAGCATAATAATAGTCCATCATATTAAAATACCACAACTTGTTTAGTCATTCCCCAATTGATGAGCACCCCCTCAATTTCCACATCTTTATCACCACAAAAAGAGCTGCTATGAATATTTTTGTATATATTGATCCTTTCCCCATTTTTATGATCTCTTTGGGATATAGCTCTAGTAGCAGTATTGCTAGATCAAGGGCTATGCATAGTTTTATAGCCCTTTGGGCTTAGTTCAAAATTGAAGAGCGTCATTTAAAGACAGAAAAGTTCATAAGGACTAGAAATATTTAGAATGTAATCAAAATGTGAAATGGGAAAACATCATATTTCATTGATAAATTTGGTGATTCTAGCCTAGAAATCCAAATCATACTACGGTAAAATATTCAAACTATTTCCATAATATGATTTTCATCTTTCCATCTTAGCATTCTTGGCAAAGATACTAGAATGGTTTGCTATTTCCTTCTCCAGCTCATTTTACAGATGAGGAACAAACGCAAACAATGTTGTCAGATGTTTCATAATAGGGCTATTTCCAGTGTACTCCAGACCAATTGCTCACAGGCCCTTCTCACGAATGTGGAACATTGTAATGGGAATCTGAAGGTCTTCCCTGCCCCTTAGCCCCTCAATAGGCTTAAGTGGCTCTGAGAACCTTCCCTGATTTGAAAATATACTCTGCTACCTAATAGGCTGAATGTGGTCACATGGAGCCTGTGGCAGGAGGCTTGTTCTTCAGGAATGCCCACACCTTGTTACTTTGTGATTGGGCAGTAGGTCAAGAGAGTTCTGACATCCTCTGACCCAGGAGAAGGCTATAAATACTCTGATGTGAGGTTTTGGTTTGGGGCTCACTTTGGAAAGAGTTGTGTGATTTGGCCAGATGAGACTGGGCAGCCTTTGAGCCTCCTTCCCACCCACACCTCCCCTCCCAGCTTTGAAAACCCAAATGTGGGTGCTTCCCTCTCTGGTAACTAACTAGGTATGATTGTAATGGTCAGACAGCTCGAAGCCCTGTGTGCTAATCTCTTTCTCTGTCTGTATTTTTTTGTTTGCTTTTAACTTCTGTTCATATTTTCTGAAGTTCAGAGTGTTGACTTTTTCCCCTGAACTAGGTAAATGATATGTTTGATTAAAGTAAGACTGTTAACCCATTTTGAGTTGCTTTCCTTTAGAAAGCAGATCTAAGAACCTGTGCTAGCAGCCACCCTGGGTATGCTGGGGTGCCTGCTGCTACAGACATCCTCATATGAGAAGATCATGTACCTATAGCCTGCTTTATAGGCAGGAGGCTGCTTCAAGAGATTCATAAGTTAAAGAAAAAGATTAGGTCATGAATACATTTTAGCACCATCTTCCTGAGAACAGGCAATTTAGAAAAAGAAAGGAGAAAAACAAAAGAGAAAAGAAAGGGGACCTGGGAGTGTTAGATCTTAAACTACTCTTTGAAGTGGTAATAATCAAAACGACATGATCAAAATAGGTAAGTTGATCAGTGAAACAGAATAGATATACACTATAAAGAAGCAAACAAACTCAGGAATCTATTGTTCATTAAACTCAATGACCATGTTACAGGGGAAAGTACTTGCTATCTCACAAAAAGTGCTGGAAACACTGGTAAGCAATCTGGCAGACAGTTTAAGACTATCATCTCATGATATATGTCAAGATTAGCTCTAAAAGAACACACACACACACACAATCCATGTACACACATACATATGTATTAAACAAAAAAGAGGAATGAGAGAGAATTTTCTTTTCAGATTTACTGATAAAGAAAGAATTAATCACAAAATAAGGGTAGACAAAGTCAGAGGATATAAAATGGACAATTTGGATTGCACAAATAAAATCAATGCAGCTAAAATAAGGAGGAAAGCAATTGACAAAAAATCTTTGTAACAAGTGTCTCTGATAAGTCTCTCTTCTAAGATATGTAAGAAATTGATTAAAATTTATAAGAATAAAAACCATTCTTCGAGTGAAAATTGGTAAAAAGATACACATATGCAAATTTCTTTTATCATTACTAATACATATGCTTATACATTATAAATTAATATTGTTATATAAACATTACAATATATTATTAATTTTTCAATGAACAAAAATCTGATTTCTTTCCCACCCACTTACCCTCTTTCCACTGAGATAGGAAGAGAAACAAAACTGTTCTTGCACACATGTAGAGTCAAAACTAGTCCCTGAATTGGCCATATCCAAAAAATATGTGTCAGTCTGTGTTCTGGATCCATCACCTCTCTCTTAGAAGGGTAATATACTTCATTGTGAGTACTCTAGAATCCTGGTTGGTCATTGATTAAATTTCTAAAGCCTTTCAGAGTTGTAAACTATGTTTACAATATTGGTATTATTATTATTATTTTTGCTTTCTGGAGGGCAATTGGGGTTAAATGACTTGCCCAAAGTCATGTGGCTAGTAAGTGTGTGCAGTATCTGAGGCTAGATTTGAACTTGGGTCCTCCTGACTCCAGGACTGGTGCTCTACTCACTGCACCACCTAGCCGCCCCTTAATTTTTTTTTTAATATTGGTATTATTTTAGGGGAAAGGGAAGAGAATAAGCTTTTTAAAGCACCTACTATATAGCTGGCACTATGCTAAGCACCTTATGTCTATTTTGATCATTGTATAAATTGTTCTCCTCTCCACTCTCCATCAGTTTGTGTAAGTCTTTGCAGTTTCTCTGAAACTATGTCCTTCATTTTTTCTTATTATACAATAATATTACATCAAAGTCACATACCATAACTTGTTTAGCCATTTCCCAATTGAGGGTACTTTTCAATTCTAATTTTCAATTCTAATTCTTTACCAGAGCAAAAATAGCTGCTACAAATATTTTTGTACATATGGGCCCTTTTCTTCTCTCTTTGATCTTTTCGGAATAAAAACTCAGTAGCGTTATGACTATTGGGTCAGAGCTTACACACAGTTAAGTAACTTTGGTGGACATAGTTCCAAATTGCTTTCCAGAATGTCTAGACCAGTTCATGATTTCACCAAAGGGCACTGATGTAAAATAGGCAATTTTCAAAGGAATAAATCCTTTACCAACCATATGAAAAAATACTCCAAATCAGTAATGATTTGAAAAATATACACAAAAATAACTTTGAGTTTCTACCTCACAGATTGACCAAGTTCACCAATAAGAGAAAATTACAATAATTGGAAAGGCTGTAGGAAAACACTTTTGGTGGAACATGAAATGTTCTAGTCATTCTAGAAAGCAATTTTTAACCATGCCCCAAAAGTTATTAAGTGTGCACATCTTTTGGCTCAGTGATACCACTATTAGGTCTGTACTCCTGAAAAGATCAAAGGAAGAATAAAAGGATCCATATCTACACAGATATTTATAATAATTCTTTATGTAATGGCAAAGAAGTACTCACTAATTGGGGAATGGCTGAATAAATTATGGTACATGAATGTAATGTGCTATAAAAAAAGGATCGTTTCAGAGAAACCTGGGAAGACTTACATGAACTGATGCAGAGTTGAAGTGAACAGGACCAGGAGAACAATTTATACAATAACAATGTTGCAAAGACAAACACCTTCAAAAAACTTAAAAATTTTGATCTATGTAATGACTGTCCACCATTCCAGAGGATTCATGATGAAACATGCCACCCATGTATTGATAGAAAGTTAATAAATTTAAGGGGCAGAGTTTTTTACACATGGACAATATGGGGGTTTGTTTTGATACATATTTGTATATACAATATACAATATTAATACATATTTGTTACAAGAATTCTGTTTTTATTTTCTTTCAAATTGGGAGGGCCTGGAGGGTGAGAAAAAAATGCTTATTTATTGAAAGATAAAATATAGTAGGTCCAGGTCATAGATCCAGGGTAGATGACAGAGAGGCTCTGTGCCCAGGGGTGATGTCTGGGTGTTCCAAGGTAAGGAATGGTGATAAATTCTAGATTGTGTACCTAGAAAGGGGCAAATTCAGAAGTAAACAGCAGCAGTGTGGCCCAGATCCCAGGAGTAGAGCAAGTTTTTCCAGTTTCTAGCCCAGTCTGAAACCTGCAGAGGAATATCTGGGGCAGGAATCCCAGACAAAAAGAAGGCCTGTAATTCTGCCACTGTGAATCAGCAATGCGTCCCACCTGATGTAACTGAGACCAGTAGCACTCTATTGTTATTCAGATCCAAACCCAGGTCAGGAGCTTGTAGAGCTCAGACTAGGGTGCCAGCAATCAAATATTTCACGGAATCATACTACTATGGGAGCACTGAAAACTTGCAGATTCTCAATGTAAGTTGTCTCTGAGGTCCTGGAATAATACAACACTCAATACTACTCAAAAGCAACAATGGGATCAGACTCAACCTTCCCACAAAAAGTGTGCAGAACCCACTCTTAACATAAAATCCAAAGTCAGGAAGTCAGCTGGAAGAATGAGCAAACAAAAAAGAATCCCACAATTAAAAAGCTATTATGGTGACAGGATAGCTTAAGACAAATGCAAAAGAAGAGAATTATTCCAAGATATCTACATGCAAAATAAAAAAAAAACCCACATGTCTTAGGCAAAAATTCAACTAGAATTTCAGAAAGAGATAAAGCAAGAATTTCAACAAAGAATTTAAAATGTTTTTATAAATGAAATGAAAGCATTTGTTAATGGGGAGAGGGAAAGAGAGCTATGGAGGGAGATGAAAAGGAATTAATAGCTTGTCACAAGATATATAAAAGACAAAAAATACAAAATGTATATCTACAAGATTTACAAAATGTTGCCCAAGCAATAAACTCCATGAACACTAGAATGAACTAAATAGAAGTCAATGACTCCAGAAGAAAACAAGAAATATGAAGTCAAAAGACTGAAAAAATAATGGAGGGTTAATGTAAGGAAAATCTAAGGTATCTCAAGGCAGTCTTCATGCATTTTGGGGGGGAAGTATTGCCTGTTCACATACATTAGCCATTTATCAATTGGGGAATGATCTTATTCTTAAAAATTTTAATCAGTTCTTCATATATCTTGGTAATGAGACTTGCCAGAGAAACTTTCTGCAAATTATTTTCCCCAGTTAAATGATTCTGTTCTCATTTTCATTTTATCAGTTTTATTTGTGCACATGATTTTTGAAATATATTTAATCAAATTGTCTACTTTATTATGTTCTTTGATCCTTTCTACCTCTTGTTTTGTCATGAACCCTTCCTCTATCCATGTCTATAATTTTTTTTCTTGCTCATTTAATTTGTATACGATGTAATATTTTATATCTAAGTCATATATTGATTTGGAATCTTGGTAGATGGTGTGAGATATATGTCTAAAACTAAATTTCTGCCAGACTGTTTTCCAGTTTTACCAGAAAGTTTTGTGGAATAATGAATCTTATCCTGGTAGTTGTGGTCGTTGGGTTAATTAAATGCTAGGACCCTCGGTTAATTTTTTTGAACACCAGACTCTTATGTTCTATGATGTGTACCTAATCTGTTGTACTGAGAGAATTCTTTGTAGTATATAATTCAAGATATGGTATTATTAAGCTCCTCTCTTTCCCACTTGCTTTCCTTATTTTCCTTGAGATTCTTGACCTTTTGTTCCTCCAGATGAATTTTATTGTTATTTTTTCTACCTAGTAATTTCTATTTAGTAACTTTTTTCTGTCTTGTAATTCTTTGATAGTTTGATTTGTATGGCACTGAATTAGTAAATTAATTTTGGTAGTATTGCCAATTTTATTATACTGGCTCTGTCTAGCCATGAACAATGAATATTCCTAAACTTATTTAGATCTGTCTTTATTTTGTACTTGGTGTTTGTAGTTCTATTTATATAGTTCCTATGTCTATCTTAGTATGTAGACTATGAAGCATTTTCTATATTCTGTGGTTATTTTAAATGGAATTTCTCTTTCTATCTCTCGTTGCTGAGTTTTGGTGATAACATATAGAAATGTTGATGATTTATGTGGATTTATTTTATATCCTACAATTTTACTGAAATTATTTCTCAAATAAAATTTTAGTTAACACTCTTGGGTTCTCTAAGTAAACCATGATATCATTTGCAAAAATTGATCATTTTGTTTCTTCTTTGTCTCTGATTCTTCCTTGATTTTGCTACCATGCTTCAGCAGCATTCTCCTTCCACCTCTGAAGCCTTTTTTTTTTTTTTTTTTTGCCAAGGTCAAGCTCTTCCCAAAACTTCTGCTTTGAGGAAGTACCCCGACCAGTCATCCTTCATTCTTGAGACTTTGCCATCATGTTCCTTGTACAAGTACCTCCCCCCTTTTTTCATCATGGCTTTCAGGTAGTTGATGATTGATCCTTTAATTGTCTCTTAATCTATTTTCCAGATCAGTTTTTTAAAAAAAAATATAAAATATGTTAATTTTCTTCTATTTATTGGTCTTTTGACTTTGATTTAATATTTCTTTTTGTCTCATGGGATTATTAACTTATTTGGTCCATTCTAATTTTCAGAATTTATTACTTGAGTAAGGTTTTGTACTTCTTATACTGTTATTAGTAGTTTCTCCAAATCTTTCCTCTAGTGCTTTCATTTCATTTAAAATATGAATTCTTAATCAGGTAAATATGTTTTTTAAACATTTTGATAAATGTATATATTTCAATGTAATTAGTTTCCTTTCCAATCTTGTATATTTTATTTTATACATTTTAAACCAGTATTCTCAAAAGAGTTCAACAACTTGACCAGACTGACAAAAGGGTCAATGAAGCAAAAAAAATCACAAGAACCCCTGATTTATAATATAATTTTAACTTTTAAAAAAAATAAAACTTTTGCTTTATTTGTCCTAGGAATTTTAGTTGACTTTGTGGCCAAGTTTTGCTAGTAGGTATTTTGGAGTTGTTCCTTTCTTCTGCATTTGTGTCTTGGATGTCCCTGACACTATAACCGCTCTTCACTGTTTGTAATGGTTGTGGAAATTTGAAGATTTTCCCTGCCCCTTAATAGGCTGAATGTAATCACATGAAGCCTCTGGTGGGAGGAGTTTGCTGAATAGATGGAGCAGGAAGGGTGGAGCAGAGCTGAGAGAAAGATGGGAGTCAGAGCAATTGGAATGGAGGGAGGACATAGACAAGGAGACAGCTAGGCTTGTGAGTGTTTGTGGTAATGTTTTGGGATGGTGTTGCTCTTTGCAGCGAGATTATAGGTTTCTTTGTTGCTGTGATGAATTCAGTTTTCTGGTATTAGGATTTGGCTTTCTTGTGTCTGAATAGATATTTTGCTTCTGTCTTCTATATGGAAAGTCTGTTATATTTTGTCATTCAGAACTATGCCGGCATATTCATAGTCACCATTGGTGCTGTGAATATTGCCTTGGTGATACACTTTTGGAGTCTTTTTTTTGCTTACTCATTCTCCAGTGTTAGTTCCCAAATTTGGGCTTTGCATAAAGGTCAGATTGTACACTTCTGTAGGAAATGTCAGGGACTTATTTGGTCCTAATTTATTTTATCTGTGGTCCTGCTTCTGCTTTCTTAGAATATTAAAATTCTCTTTTTTTCAAGAATCTTAGGGATAGATCAGACTAGGGACATGAAATCTTTTAGTTTGCCCTAAGTGGTATGATCTGGGGCAAAGTTTAATCACTGCCTTCCTCATCTGAGCTTTGCAAGCTTCCAGTGCCAGGGTGAATCTGAGTAACCCCAACTCTAGGCCTTCCCCTGAATGGAACCCTAATACACTTCTGCTGGCTTGAATCTCTATCATCTGACTAGAAGATTCTGCAGGTTCAGAGCAACAGAACTGAATGTTCCCCTTTGTCTGAGACCCACACTGTGGTCCATCAGCTTCAGGTGCGAGCCCAGGTCTGGAGACTTAATTTTCACCCCATTCCTCTTTAGTGTCACATCTTTGCTGCTCACTTTTGTTCTTGTACCTTGCCCAGTACAGAACCTCATACCAGATCTGAGCTAGATCCATGCATGACCTCTCCTTGCCCCAGAATACAGCAAGAACTCAGCATTCCCACCCCAGCCTAATCACAGGTTCTCTGCTTTATCCATCCTAGATCCACAACCCAATTCTTGGGTCAGAGAGACACAGCTCCTGGCTATGCAAGATATACCAGGTCAGACAGTCCATCCTAGAACTGTGACTATTTTCTGCTCTGTTACATAGCCACAACTAAGACCTGCCTCTGGCCGCACATTTCCTTTTTAGTCCATGATGGCTGCAACCCAGCTTTGATGACAGAGTGGCTCAGTAGCTAGAAAAATGAATAACAGTGTTTTTATCTTTAATAGATTTTACAATCAATCAAAAAAACAATTTTACAATCTCTATTCTGTCCTGTGCTCTTTCCACATCTTTGTTGGATGGGAGACAACTATGGAGACTACTTCCTCTTATTTCACCATCTTGACCAGTCTCAGATCCTTGAATTTTCCAGCAGATTCATAAGCAGCAATTGTGGAAGAAAAAGGAGAGTCAAGAGAGCATAATGTCTCTCAAGAGACAGAAAGAAATCAGAGAGATTATCTATCTAGTAGGGTTTTTTTGGGGGGGGGGCAATAGCAACAAAAACTAGAGAAGTCAAAGAAATTGAGAAATGACAAGGTACCAATGAATTTAGTGTTGAGATCACAGATTGGGACATAAGACTTGAACTAAATTGTAAGAAGTTGAAAGAGAAGATAGTGAGGAAGTAGAGACATAGGTTGTAGACAACTTTTTCTGGAATTGCAGCAGCTAAGGAGAGTGGAAAAATGTGACAATGGATGTGGTAGAAGGATTAAGGGAAGATCCCCCTCCTTTTCTTAGAACTGGAAAGACTGAACATGTTGTTGGCAGGAGAGAATGAAAAGAGGAGACTGAATGTGAATAACAGCTGGGACAACTGCAAGTTGAAGTATTAGTGGAAATGGGATCACATACTTAAGTAAAGAGATTAGTCATGTAGGGGTGGTACCGTCTTCTCAGGGGCTTCTTTGATTTCATGAGGTATACATCTGAGGAATACACACAGGCAGAGAACACAATCAACTCTTGTGGAAAGGAGATGATATAAAGAATGAATATTCAAGATGATATAAAGAGCCACCATGGCTTCATCGAGAGCAAATCATGTCAGACTAACCTGCTTTCCTTTTTTTTTTTTTTTGGCATGTTTTAAATTAGTAAGTGAAGGAAATATTGTAAATAATTTGCCTAGGTTTTCACAAAGCTATTAATTAAGTAGTTCATACTATTCTTGTGGAGAACATGGAAAGATGTGGATTAGTTGATCATTAAATCAAATAGATTAAGAACCGAATTTATCGATGGATGGAAAGAGGAGCTGTAAATGGTTCAGTGTCAGCATAGTGGGTCTCCAGTGGAGTGCCCCAAGGATCTGTGCTTAGCCCGTATTGTCTAACATTTTTATCAATGACTTAGATAAAGTCATATATGATATGTTTAGCAAATTTGTAGATTACACAGAGCAATATTTAACACAGTAAATGATCATTAGAATCCAAATTGATCTTGAGAGGACAGAGGCTTAATTTAATAAGATTTAATTAGATTGAGATGAATGTTACATTTGGGTCCACAAGAACAACTTTGCAAATATAAGATAAGGGAGACATGGATAGACAGCAGTTCTAAAAAAAATCAACTTAGGGTTTGAGTGGACTATGATATTAATGTGAGTTAGCAGTGGGGAGTGGGGATGGTGAAAAGCATTTATATATTACTTATTATGTTCCAGGCAGCTATGCTAAGTGCTTTACAATATTACCTCATTTCATCCTCACAACAACTCTATCAGGTAGATGCTATTATAACCCTCATTTTACAGTGGGGGAAACTAAGGCGTAGAAAGTTTAAGTAATTTGTCCATGGTTATATAACTACTAAGTTTCAGGTTTGAATTCAGGTCTTTCTGACTCCAGACCCAGTGCTCTATCCACCTCACCAGATGGCTACTCCCAAGTGGTGGACAAAAAAGCTAATGTGCTTTTGGGCTCCATTAAAAAGAGTATAGTTTCTAGGATTGGGAAGGTAAGAGTCCCACTGTACACTTCCCTAGCCAGATCTCAAATGGAGTACAGTATTCAGTAATTGGTACCATAGTTTAAGAAGGGCTTTGATGAATTAGAGAGTCTACCAAAGAAACACACCATCTTCCTCAATGGAGAAAGGAGGAAAACCAACAGATCAGAATGTTGCATACAAACTCAGATGTGATCATTGTGTTTTTTTTCTTATTATTTTTTTCCTTGTTACAAGGTAGGGTTCTGTTGGGATGGAGAGTAGGGTTTTTCCTTCAGAAATGAATATGATGCAAAGACATAAAGAATCAATAAAATATATTTTGTTTTTCAAGGAGAGGAAAGAGAGATTCAATTTGCCTTCTTTAATTACTGTCTTTTAAAGTCATAGAGAAGACACAGAGCCATTGGGAGACTCCTTTAAGAAAGCAGTTACCTTTGAGAGGGCTTGAACAAAGCTTATAGAAAGCTTATCTAACCCTTAGAAACAAGGGCTGGCCTCTATTAGCACTGGCCATGCAGATAGATTAATCTACATTTCTAGAAATAGGACTATTAGTCTAGAAGCAAGGATAGTAGTTAGAAGGTCTTGAAGGAACCAAGACAAAGAAAACATGACTCCTTTTTTTTAAAATTTATTTTTAGTTTTCAACATTAATTTCCACATTCTGAGTGGAAGATTTTGAGTTACAAATCCAAGATTCTGAGTTACAAATTTTCTCTCTGTCTCTCCCCTACCCCTCACCCCAAGATAGTGAGTCTATGGAGTACCCTTTCCCCAAGTCTGCTCTCTCTTATATCCTCCCCCATCCCTTCTCTAACTTTCTAGTAGGGAAAGATGGATTTCTATACCCCAGTGCCTGCATATCTTATTTCCCAGTTGCATGTGGAAAAAAAACCCCGAGCCCAAAACCAACAACAATTTTTTTTAAACATTTGTTTTTAAAACTTTGATGTCCAAATCCTTTCCCTTCTTCCCTCCTCACCCACCCCCACTGGGAAGATAAGCAATTCAATATAGGTTATACATGTGTAGTTATGCAAAACATTTCCATAGTAGTTATATTGTGAAAGATCAACCACATTTCCTTACATCCTGTCCTGCCCCCCACCCATTCCATTCTCTACCTTGAACCTGTCACTTTTCAGACATATGTGCTTCTAACTACCCTCTCTCCCCACCTGCCCTCCCTTCCATCATTCCCCCTCTTATCTCCTAACCCCCACCTTCCTATAGGGCAAGATACCCAAATGAGTGTTTATGTTATTTCCTCCTTAAGCCAAATTAAATGAGAGTAAAGTTGACCCATTCCTTTTCACCTTCCTGCTCTTCCTCTCCATTGTAACAGTTTTCTCTTGCCTCTTTTATATGAGATAATTTACCCTATTCTATCACTCCTTTTCTCCTTCTCTCATTATATTCCTCTCTCACCTCTTAATTTTATTTTTTAGATATCATCCCTTCCTATTCAACTGATCCTGTGCCCTCTGTCTATGTATATACTCATATACACACACTCACATATGCATTTATACTCACATATACCCTCATATATATATATACATACATATATATTCCCTTCAACTATCCTCATACTCAGAATAGTCTTATGAGTTACAATTATCATTTTTCCATGTAGGAATGTAAATAGTTCAGTTTTAATAAGTTCCTTATGATTTCTTTTTCCTGTTTACTTTCTCATGCTTCTCTTGCTTCTTGTATTTGTAAGTCAAATTTTCTGTTCAGCTCTTATTTTTTCATCAAGAATACTTGAAAGTTGGGGTGGCTAGGTGGTGCAGTGAATAGAGCACCGGTCCTGAAATCAGGAGGACCTGAGTTCAAATCCGACCTCAGACACTTAACACTTACTAGCCATGTGACCTTGGGCAAGTCACAACCCCAATTGCCCTCCAAAAAGCAAAAAAAAAAAATACTTGAAAGTCCTCTACTTCATTGAATGACCATATTTTCCCCTGAAGCATTATACTCACTTTTGATGGGTAGGTGATTTTGGTTTTAATCCTAGCTCCTTTGACCTCTGGAATATCATATTTCAAGCCCTTCGATCCCTTAGTACAGATGCTGCTAAACCTTGTGTTATCCTGATTGTGTATCCACAATACTCAAATTATTTCTTTCTGGCAGCTTGTAATATTTTCTCCTTGACCTGGGAGCTCTGGAATTTGGCTATGATATTCCTAGGAGTTTTCTTTTAGGGATCTTTTTGAAGAGGTGATTGGTGAATTCTTTCAATTTCTATTTTGCCCTCTGGTTCTAGAATATCAGGACAAT
>CM053589.1:13910442-13930208 GCA_028646515.1 Pseudochirops corinnae
CCCCCCCCCCCCCCCCCCCCCCGCAGTCTTTAGAGTTTCAAAAGGTCAGGAGTACAAGCCACAGGAAGCCAGGAGTCAGAGTCCAGACCAGGTTTCTCATCCCACAATGCATCGATACCATGGGGAGTTTAAAACAATCTTAGAAGGTGATCTATTGGACTTTGGTCTAATAGGATTCATCTGGCATTTTGTGCCATGTCTGGACATGAAACTGGTGGGACTGGTCTAAATTTCAACCCTTCTTCCCCAGAGCCCAAGGTGGTATAGAGGGATTATGCCCTGGAAGTGTTGAAGGAAATTTTTCTACTTTGTTTTGATTATATCTTTGAAGTCAATATTCCTTTGTAAAAGTTAGCCAATGTTAATTGGTTAAAAGCAACTGGGTGCTTACTAACAGTACCCTAAAATTGGAGGAGGGGATCAAAGCAAGCAGGGACTTAAGTTGATGGCAGCCATCCACAAACTCCTCAGGGTACTCTGGAATCTGGTTCTGGGATGTAGCCTTATAGGCTTTGGTAGAAAGAAACAGTGTAGATGCTACAAAAGACAGCTCTCATGGGAATCCAAAGGAAAAGTCTCTTAACTGTTTGATCCTTCACAAATGGCAGATGTCTATTGAACAGTCAGTTTATAGCTTCACATTATTCAAGCGGTTCATGGTCTACTAGATGGTAAACTTTCCTATTCGATGGGGAAATAGAACAAGGAGGAAATGAGTCAGGAACATCTTGCCATTACCTTCATTTCATAAGGCCATTCTCAATTTTCTCAGCAATCTACCTCAATTTGAAACTAATTTAGTTCTTGAAGGCTGTAGGAAGCACTGTGAGAGTTGTTGACTTTTCCCCTTGAATGATAGACAGCCTGCATGGAGCCAGTCTTAGAGTCAAGCAGACCTGGGTTTTACTCTTACCTCTGACACATACTAGCTGTGTGACCCTAGGTAAGGCCCTTAACCTTTGAGTACCCCCAGGTAACTCCTTTGCAACATTGCCAAGAAGGTATAGCCTTGCCCTGGAAGATAGAGCCTCATCAGAAACTATTTAGACGAAATCATAGGTCTAGTAAAAAAAAAATTAAATGGATTGCTGATACACAGCAAAACCCTCTCAAGTACAGACAATTAGCCAAGATTATAGTCCCAAGACATGTCATCTCTCACAGTAAATTCCATGGCTTACAACTCAGAACAGGGTAGAGTTGTTACACCGGGCAGGAAAAGACACTGGAATTATTTTGCAGTTGTTGCAAAATATGTAATGTAATATTCAAAACATAATCATGGAGTTCATATAAGATGTTTAAATACTTTTAATTATTTTTTCCTTCATTATTACTAGAACTACCCTCAATTCATATAACATACTATCATTTTTCAAAATAAACATCATTTTTAAGTTGCAAAAATAAAACAATGATATTGTGAAATTTTACAAAGTGATAATACCTCCTTCAAAACCCAGAAAGGCTTTTGTTAAGATCAGCAAAAAAAAAAAAAAAAGTTCATCCTTGTAGAATTCTGAGGCTGCCTTTCTTCAGTGTGCCCAGTGCATCCTCAGTTCTTGATGTAGATTCTGATATTACTTACCCATTGCTATTCCAGAGACACTGCTAGAATGCCCATAGGAAGTAAAAAAATCTTCTGAATTTTCAGTTTGCAAAATCCCTTTCTGTCTCCTTCCAAACCAAGCAATTCCTTCTCAGGACTTGACTGAATGTTCTCTCTCCAGGACAGCACGCCACTGAAATCCCAAGTTTCAAACTGTCTTGCTCAGTGGTTCTCAACCTTCCTAATGCCGGGACCCTTTAATACTCATATGTGGGTGTTATCTGCATGTGGGCAGACCCGCCTGGAGACAGATAGAGGAGCGGTGTCTTGGTTCCTAAGACCATCACAAATATGTGTTTTCCGATGGACTTAGGCAACCCCTGTGACCCCTGTGAAATGGTCGTTCAACCCCAAAGAGGTCCCAACCCACAGGTTGAGAACCGCTGGTCTTGCTATTTTGTTCAAATCCTCATTGGAAATGACTAATTCTCTTTAACCAACCCAAATACATTTCTTGTGTACCATTTCATCTAATGATTTTCACTCTTTCCAAATTGATTAAGGACTTTTCTGTACTCAGTTCAATGCCTTTGGTTAATTGATTGATTCAATAGAGTTTCCTTAGCTGATAAAGGTATCAGGGTATAGATCTTTTTGTTGGTTACTTTAAATGTGGTAGAGATGACTGATTTATTCATTCTGTTGGCATTCTACCTCACATCTCTAACTGAAGTTCAATATAAGATCTTAAACAAGTAGGTAGCAAGGTGGAGTAGAGAATAAAATTCTGGGTCTAGAGTAGGCCTAAGTTTGAATTCTACCTAAGATACTTCCTAGCTATGTGATGCTGAGTGTGTCACTTAACCTCTACCTCAGTTTCCTCATCTGTAAAGTGAAAATAATAATAGCACTTACAGGGTTATCGTGAGGATAAAATGAGATCACATATGGTAAAGTACATAGGGAACCTTAAAGCACAATAAAATGCTAGCTCTTGTTATTAAAATTCAAAGTAAGTCATAATTTACCACTGTAGGTTGCAGCTTGCTATATAATGAGATGCCCTTTAGTTTTGTTGCATAGATATACCTAGTCACAAAGGATGAGTTGTTTCTGAAGGTCTCTTGTGTTGTCATAGCAAACTGCAGATACTATGTTTTCTTTCCATTGCAGTCATTGGTTTCTTCAAAAAATTTTTATGAACCTTGGCTAAGAATTCAGGAGTTTGGATTCATTTATTTGTTTTTAAAGAAGATTCTGCATCATACTTCGACTTGTCCAGAAAATGTAAAATCTTGGGAAAATAATGAATCATGCAAATGTTAGAGTTCCAGAACTTAGTTAAACATACCTGTCCTCCTGACAGACAGACAGGAAGACAAAGGGAAGCTACCCAAGGGCTCTGTGGACTCACATCACACGGTTTTACAAGGCTAAGGCTAAAATCCTAATCAAAGATCAGAAACTGGAGACAGGGAAGGAAACAAGGCTGGGCTTCATCCTCACACACAGGACAGCAAAAGGGAGGATATTAAGGGCGTGCACTATGGCAATCCCTTCACTCTTGGCCACTTTGCCAAGGAAAGGCTGAAGAGCAATCTCAGCCCACAGTCAGGACTGTAGATCAGTGTAGATCACTGAAGCCCATAGATCATTTCCCAGAGGAGACATAAAACCTGTGACACTGCCTGATAGGGAAACATTTCTGCCCAAATTTAAAAACTATTGTGGTGAAGGGGACCTGACAAATGACTCATAAATGAAGGAAGCAGAAGAGACATGTGACCTGTGCCAAGCACAAGCAACTTCCAAGGTTCGGATTATGAGTGTAGTAACTCCCCAAAACATTCACAGAAAAGAGAAAATCAAAATATGAGGTAACTCAATCATTTAGTAAGTTCTCAGTTCAGTCACAAAGTATAAAAGTCCAAGTACTCCACCCTGGGTAGTCTCCATTGGAGATCAGTTTCCAATTATAAACAAAGTACATCCATTTGGTCAGTCACAAAACACAAAGGCCATCTACCCCTAGGTCACAACTAGGTTACAATATCATCACAGCCTTCAATACCCAAGGAGAGGTCTTTTCTTCATCTTGACCCAAGGCAAGTTCTCAGCAATTTATGTTCTTGGGAAGGCAAAGCTTAACAAAGCCACAATAACATTAATACACATTGCTGGCATCCTCTTCAATTCACCTGCTGCCTGAGAAACCAACCTAGGCTCAACAAGGTCAGAGAGTTGTCTTTATACCTTAGGGTTGGCAGAAAGGAGACCCCAAAGGGCAGGGATGAGGTTCAGGGTTGGGAGAGCTGGTTCAGATTTTTGAAAGAATTCAATCAGACCTCCTTTTTATCCAAAGGGAGCTTTATTAACGCAAAACCATGAGGGCCTGAGACTTAGCAAGGAGCTAAACAAAGGCAATGATATAGAACAAGGACTAGACTCATATAGCCAAAAAGCTATACAATCTATAGAATACTGATGAAAGTTTTAGGGTTTCTAAAGGGGATTGGAGATTTAGGGACAAGATAAATCTTGCAAGATAAGGACACAAGATAAGGGGGGGCAAGGGAATCTTTATGACAGGATGGGAGGAGACAAGGAATTTTAGGATAAGGTGAATTTTAAGGTCAAGGTAAGTCTTGCAAGATAGGGATACAGGCTGAGGACAAGGAATTTATAACACAGGATGGGAGGAGACAAGAAATTTTAGGATAAGGTGAAGTTTTATGGCATTTCAAGATAAGGGGAGACTTTAGAATGCCAGAGAATGAGCAACTCAACCTTTTGGGCACCTCTGTATTTTAGGGTGCCTCTAGAGAATAAACCAGTGAAAGGGCAACTCAAACTTTGGGACGCCTTTGTATCCACATCAGCAGGTATTGTTCCTATGGTATATTCAGTAAGGGTTGGTTCTGCAGCCAGTTAAAAATTAAGGAAACATTCTGAGGATGTCTACTATCTGTTCCTGCTCTGAAGTGGGGAAGAGTAGAGGGAAGGATAAAGGATTCTTCCCACAACAAATTTATAAGTAAAAGTGAAATGTTAGTAAAACTGGATAATGACTGGGAGCTCTGGGCAATATAAATGAAAAGGATATTGCTTCCTTCATTTTAATAAATGTACCAAAGCAGAGACTTCTTTGCTCTAAGGTGAAAGTGAATAAATCATCATTGCTGTTTGGGAGGAGGCTGGAATCTGGAGTCACCCTGCCCTTGCCCATTAACTTCCTTCTCCCCTTCCATTCATATGCAGCAAAATCTCTGGGTAGAGTCCAGGAGTAAAGTAGAGAGCAGTGCTTGCCTAATGAGAGGAAGTGAGGGCCTGGATATGGCTGACAATGCCTATATTCCAAGGGTGGGAACCAGAGCAAAAAGTGGGTATCCCTTCTCTTCCATTTTCACCTTCAGTCTTATCAAACAGATCAGTACAACTCTGTTGACATCCATTTCCATTACACATCATACTACATCTACTCAATAGCATGACCATGGTCAGATCCTGGACTCCATCATCACAAGGTAATGGTCTTCTCTCAAAATCTCAAATTTTGTGCCTCCCACCCCTCATCAAGACTCCCTTAACTATCATCTTACCTTCATCACATTGATACATTAACCTTTCCTCTACCCTTTCATTCACTTGTCTTCTGAGATACACTAAATTTCCTACTTCTTCTGAACTTCATGGTCAGCAATCTGAATGTAGCTCTTAATATCACCTTTTGGCTTTCCATCATGTCCACCCAATTAGATATCATCCTTATCTTCTATTTTTTCCATTCCTGTGTCCAGATCAGAGTGCTGCTGGTGGAAAGAGCAGAACCCTAAGGATCTGGCCCACTACCAATTCATCTGTACAACTTCAGCTGGGACTTTGAGCATTTCTTTCCTTCACCTCTTATTAATTTCTTATTAAATTCCCCTGAGCAACTGTTCCAGAGCTCTCCTAAACTCTTTCTTGTTATTGTTTGTCCTTGATCCTGATGTCCAATGACATCAGGAAGGTGATGTGTTGACTTGTAAGTTAATTGGATTTAAGTGAGGCAGGGCTGTGCAAAGTCACCAGCCTCATTCTCTCCTCCAGAGCCATCTGGGTCCAGTGGCAAGATATAGATCAAGATGACCGGAGATGGTCCTGGATGCAGTGGGAGACCTAGGTGTTTTTAAGCTAAGGTCTTTCTCAGGTCTCAGTTTTGCTTGGGATAAATTTACCCCATCCAAAAATTTAATTAAAAATGCGAAGATCTCTTAGGATAAGAACAGGAATTTATTCTCTTCCCTGGGAGAAGAGGGTGGTCTTCCCCATGACTGATCATGAGGTAGAGGCAAGGCAATATGGAGGGAGCAGGGTTTTAAACCCTAATGCAGTAAAGGCCCCTTCCCTGACTGTCCCCTTTCCCATTGGCTGAGAAGTAGACTCATATCTCAGCACCCAAATCTTCCCCAATGGCAAGTCACGGGGAAGCCCACCAGTATTTCTCACTGGCTGGGAAATAGGCTTACAAAGGACAAGGATGCTGATAGACAGCAAGGGAAAGGGGGAAGGGTCTCAAAGCAAGGAAGGAGGAGTGAGCCTGGGCTGTCCCTGACTCCCACTGGCTGGGAGGAGGGGCCCACAGAGGCGGGGAAATCAGAAAGGGCTTGTTGCTGATTGACAGCAGTAATGGAGGGGGGAGGGCAGTTAACAATCCAAAACTGCGTGAGGAGTTTTCACTCTCCCCAGACAGTTTTTCTGAGACAATTCCCCTTCAGTTAGGTAAGAAATGAGGCAAAAAATGGCCACTTTTCCTAGTTTCAAAAAAATCAGTCTGGGAGGGAAAGACCCTCAGGGTTTCTGACCAAAACAGAAACAAATGCTGTTTACACACACCCATTCTGAGCTAAATAAAGATCTTGTGAGGCTTGTGCTTGGACCTATTGTCGGCCAATCAATGAGAGACAGAGTGATTTGGGCTTAAGGCATGGTCCTTAAAAAAAGGAAAGAAGGAAAGAAGGAAGGAAGGAGAAGAGGCAAGGAGGGAGGGAAGAACGGACCAGCTGGGTCCCCCAGTGGAGCTGAACAACAACTATTGGTCCTAAACCCTCTATGACCCTCTATCTCATGTTTGAACTATTACAACAGCTTTCTCATTAGCTCCCTCACTTCAAGTATCTCACCAGTCCATCCTCCACTCACCTGTCAAATGTATTTTCCTTAAGTGTAGGTTTTACCATGTTACTCTCCTAGTCAATAAATTCCAGTGACTCCCTATTATCTTCAGAATCAAATATAAAATCCTCTGTTTTAGGTTTTAAAGCCTTTCAAAACCTGGCCCCTTCCTTTCCAGTCTTCCTACAATTTACTCCTCTCCCTCTTCGTCCCCCTCCCACACTGCAATCCAATGACACTTGTTTCCTTGCTGTTCTTCACACATACTCCATCTCCTGACCCTGGGCATTTTCATTGTCCATCCCTTAAGTCTGGAATTCTCTCCCTTCTCATCTCTTCTTCCTTGCTTCAAGTCTCAGATAAATTCCTACTTTTTTCGAGAGCACTTCGCAGTCCTCTTTAAACATGGTGCCTTGCCTCTGAGACTACTCCTACTTTATCCAGTTTATATCTCAATTATACCTAGTCGCTTCCATTTTCCCCATTAGACTGTGAGTTCCTTTCAGAGCAGAGACTTAAAAAAAAAAACTTTCTTTTTATCCCTAGCACATATAGTAGGCACTTAATCAATGCTTGTTGATCAATTATCTCAGTTCTCTATCCTCTCCTTTGCCAAATCTTGAGGTCATTCCTATGTGTGTCTTCACCTTCTCTTTTCATTATCTCCATTGTTTTGCTCTTCTCTGATTTGTTTACCCCTTTCTTCAAAACATATATCATAAATATCCCCTAGCTTGAAAACCTTCATTCATTGGTTCATTTGTTCCTTTTTCTACTTGAGTGGTCTATATCTTCCGCCTCAGTTTCCCTGTGCCTTCAGTAACCCATATGTCAATGCTGCATTACAGAAGCAAATTCTTGACATGGGTATCTGAATGGTTGACAGATATTAAGCACAGTTGTATGTACTAGCAAAGTCACATGTCCCTACACAAGAGAATGAAAGAGAAAGAGCTGTCACATAGAGGACTAAGAAAACACGATGTGTTGAGTAGTCATACAGCTGATGCTTGTCCTCTTCATCAAGACAGTAGCCAATCAAGATCAATGTCAGGGATACCTTGACAGTGATGAGCTGATCTAGTCATTTGCCTCTGCTCACATGAGGTATGCAAGAAAGGCAGAGTGTTATGGGGGAATGAGCATCAGATGAGGGGTCAGATTAATTATGGTTAGAGTCCTAGTTCTGCCATTTCCAAATCATATGACCTTGGGCAAGTCATTTTACCTTGCCAAGCCTCAGTTTCCTATTCTGTAAAACAGGGATAATAATATTTACACTATTTTCCTACCTCATGGAATCACAGATCAAATGAAATGACATGTAAACTGCTTTGTAACCATAAATACTATGGAAATGTAAGTGGTTATATGACATTGTACCATCCTGGTGCAACTCCTGTATCTTGAACTGTTCTCTACGTTTCTTTCACTTTTTCTTTCTCTTCTTCCTACTCCCTAATGTTGGCTCTTTCTCTCTGTCTGTTCCATTCTCATCTATTGTCATGTGTAACCCCAGTCTTGAAGCCCACTGGTATAGGACTCTCTCCTTATCAGTGGAAATCAATGTGGGGGTAGGGTTAGCAAGAGTCACAATCTCTTCAAGTCTTCTTTTAGTTCTCTTTGAGTTTGCTTCAGTCTCGTCAAACTTCAAGTATTTCTGGCTTCAGCTAACTCAGTGTTTGGGAGGCTCTGAAGCAAAGTGTAGGAGACTGACCACTAAAATGAAGGTCTATAGAGCTGTTGTGCTGACCTCGTTGTTGCATGCCTGTGAAATCTGGACAGTATACCAGTGCCATGCCAGAAAACTGAATCACTTCCTCTTGAATTTTCTTAGGAAGATTCTGAAGATCACCTGACGGAGTAAGATGCAAGACACTGAGATCCTTTTCTTGAACTAGACTGCCAAGCATTCAAACGCTACTGCAGAAAGTACAATTCCGATGGACTGGCTACAATGTTAGAATGCCAAACATACGCTTTTCTAAAAGAATATTTTACATAGGGCAAGTGCTCACATGGTGGTCAGAAGAAGCAATACAGAGGCACTCTCTAGGGCTCTCTTAAGAACTCTCGAATTGATTGTGACATGGGAGACAATAGCACAGGTCTGCTCAGCATGGCATACCCTCTTTAGAGATGGTGCTCTGCTCTATGAGCAAAGACTTGAAGAAGGTCAATAGAAACACAAGATGCTCAAATTCAGAGAATCCACCCCAAATATTCCCATGGACACTGTGTGCCCAACCTGTGGTAGAACATTCCAAGCTTGTATTGGTCTGATCAGCCACAGTTGAATGCATTGTAACTTGACTCTAACATAGTGAGGTCATTTTGGTCTTTTTTGAGGACCAAGGACAACCAAGAAGATGGAAGATATCACCCGTACTTTAGGTGGTGAAGGAAAAAATTCTTGGAAGAAGGGTATAGATGAGATTGGAGACTAAAAAGACTGGAGCTTTCACCATCTTCGTCCAACCCCTCACAAAGGCTTGGAGCATTGATCTCCACCAATACGGAGAGAGTCCTACACCAATGGGCTTGAGGACTGGAGTTACATATTGAAGAAAACTCACTTAAGAGTCACTGAACTACCTGAAAGTTGTGATTTAAAAAGAGGTGTCTGGACATCACATTTCAAGAAATTATAACACTACCCAGATCTCTTAGAACCAGAGGATAAAGCAAAAATAGAAAGAATTTACTGGTCACCTCCTGAAAGAAACTTTGAAATTTCCAAAAAAATTATAGCCCCAACCCAGAACTTGGAGGTCAAATAAAAAATATTGCAATCATGGTTCTTCAATATGTTTTCTAAATCAGTTGTTTTTGCTATGAGATACGTTCCAATTCCACCCCAAACCCTCATTTTTCAGTGCATAGAGCTCTGGGGCTGGAGTCAGGAAATCCTGAGTTCAACCAGCTGCAGACACTTATTAGATGCGTGTCCCTGGGCAAGTAACTTTACCTCTGTCTGCCTCAGTTTCCTTATATGTAAAATAGGGATAATAATAACACCTACCTCCCTTGGTTGTTGTCAGGGCAAAAATGAGATATTTGTAATATAGGTGGCACAGTGGAGAGACTGCCAGGTCTGGAGTTGGGAAGACTCATCTTACTGAGTTCAAATCTGGTTTCAGATACTTACTAGCTATATGACCCCAGACAAGTCACTTAACCCTGTTGGCCTCAGTTTCCCTATCTTTGCCAAGAAAACCCAAAATGGGATCATAAAGAATTAGACATGACTGAAACAGCTGAACAACAGCAACAACATAGCATATAATGCCTGGTATGTGGTAGGTGCTTAACAAATGTGCTTCCTTTCTCACTTCAATATTTTTGTTTTCTTGTGGAGTCATTATCTTCTACTTGTTCCATTCTAACTTTTAGAGAGTCTATTGCTAAAGTAGGGTTTTATAACTCTTGTGTCATGATGTTATTTCCCTTTCAAATTCTTTGTTTCATAGTTCTGATTTTTTCCTCTAGTGCTCTCATTTAATTTGTTTTTAAAAAAATATTCTAGTTGAACTTGTTGCCAAGCTGTGTTTTAATTTGATGCTTTTCTTGTAGATGTTTTACAGCCTTTTCTTCTGGGTTTGTGTCACGAGTGTTCCCGTCACCATAACACCTTTATATGCTAGGATTCTGTTTGGTTTGCTAATTCTTCCATCTTACTTCCTGTCTTCAGACTTTATGTTAAGGTGGGCTCTATGCACTTCTGGAGGCAATGAGTATCTGGGCTGAGCTTGTGTCCTCTAGGGTCCTGCTGCTTCTTTCTTAGGGTACTGAATGTTGTCTTGCCTTATTTCAAGATCTCAGGGACAGTTCTGGCTGAGGACCTGCAAGCTTTCAGTTATCTCAGAGTGGTCTGATCCAAGGCAAAGTCTGATTGGTGCCTTCTTGTCTTAGCTCTGCAAATTCCTGACCTGGGTTTGTGTCTGAGCAACAGGATCATGGGCTTGTCCCTAGTTAGAGTTCCAGTCTATGGCTTGTAGACTCAGCCACTATCAGTCAACTGGAAAGTTCTGCAGGTTCAGAGGGACAAACCTGTAAGGTCCCCTTTTGTTTGGGATCCCTAGCCTAGTTATTGTCCCACAGACTTCAGATTGCAATGGAGACTGGAACTGATAGCCCTCTCCACTGTACTGGTTACACTCTTTTCCCTTCCCTATCCTGATCTCCTGGGAAATTTGTTGAACTCTATGCTTATCCTCTATCTACTTGAGTTCCTAGCTCTCTATATCCTTTTGCCAATCGTTCCTTGTCATCTCCAACTTGGATTCTTCCCACCATCTGCTCCTTCACTCCTTTTCACTTGTTGTTCAACATAGCTGGCAAAAAGCATGAAACTGTCCCACAGGAGTCATATCTGAACCTGTATGTCTTACTCTCAATCTTAAATTGATTACTTCAATGTGGATGAGTTTCAATGATGACTGGTTTATACTCTGGAACTATTATTCAATCTTTGGATTGACATGAGTTCCAAGGTATTTCTAAATGCTTTAAAGTTATTTGTCTTGACAATTTTATTATTGTGTCTCTGGTTTTTTTTCATTTCATTCCAAATCAGTTTGTACAAGTTTTCACCAGTTTCTCTTATAGCACAACATTCCATAATTTGTTCAGTTAGTGCCCAATTAATGAACACCCCTTTAGTTTTAAATTCTTTCCTACAACATAAAGAATTTAGCTTAACTTTTATTTTTAAGAAGTTCAAGCCTTTCAAAGTTGTTTTTTCTCTATAATACCAATGATATCATTTTTCTCCTGGTTCTGCTCACTACACTTGGCAATTCATATGAGTCTTTCCAGGCTCCTCTGAAACTTCTCTCCCCTCCCTCCCCCCCCCCCCCCCGATTATTCATATACCATCCATTCCCTAATTGATGGGCATCCTTCCTTCCCCTTAGTTTCCAGTTCTTTGCTATAACAAAAAAGTTTAGCTTAATTTTTAAAAGGCCTACTCCCATGAGAATACCAAGTGCTCTTAAAAAAGAAAAAAAAAGACTGGGAATCAACCATCTTCAGCAAGTTATCAAGAGGCCAAATATCCAGGTCAAGGAGAGTCCACACCTCATCCTGGAGAGAGCGTTCATACCAATCCAGCTTCAAATTTGAAATAAATAAGGAAGTTTACCCCCTCATATAGATATCTACTGTGCCAGATCAAAGGCCTCATCCTTTAACCTTGACCCAGCTCCTTCAGGACACAAGGAATCAATAAGAAAAATAATTTTTACTAGAGATGCTAATGCAAAGTGGCAAATTCATCCTCAGAGAAACCACTGAGCCCAACGGGATTAAGGTCGTGATGGGAATATGGCTCTAGAAACATATGTTTTATTCTTAGAAACAAAACTGGTGGAAATTGGACAATGTATATTTTAAAAGATATACTCACAGGACAAAATCCAGGGACCCATGGGCAAAAACATCATAGAAAACATTTGAGTGAAGATAAATAGAGGAAGAAACCAAAGCAATGTTACCATGGGAGTACAATACAAACCACTGGGCAGGAGGAATTCAAGAAGCACCTCAGGAACCAAGTCACACACAAGGCAGGAAGACATGGGAGAAAGGACTTTAATTATCCAAACATGTACTGAAAGGTGTCTTTGCCCAAAAGTCGAACAGATGAAAAATGTCTTAACTTGTTTTAAAGGACAATTTCACTCTGCAACAGATGAAGAAAGTTATACTGGGGCTGAATTGTACCCTAGGGATTACCCAATAGAGGATGTTCAGAGGAGAGTTGCCATCCCTGGTTTTGGTCACCAACATGGGAGCTTTCCAGTCCAGCCTGCTTTCCCCCCATGTGTAAGCAAAGAGTTTGCGTTTTGCGATGACAAAGAGTCCCTTTATTGGCTACAAAGGCAGAAGAGCTGGGAACTCAGAGTTTGTGGAAAACGGAGCGAATACTCAACTTGTCTTTTCTTTTCTATGTCCCAAATTATATTAGGATTGTCTCAAGTTGGTTCCCAAGAAAAATTTTCCCGGTGCCTGTTAGACCACTCTTTCTTGGTCTCCTTTGCTGGATCTGTGTCCAGATCATACCTCCAAACTATAGGTGTTTGGTTCTGTCCCAGGTCTTCTTCTCTTCTCCCTCTAAGTCTATATTATTTCACTTAGTAATCTCATCAGCTCCCATGGTTTCAACTATCTACACTGAAGATTCTCAGGTCCTCTCTTCTAACCTCCAGGTTCACATGTCTAACTGCGTAGTAGACATCACAAACTACATGTCCCATAGACATCTTAGACTCAAAATGGAACTCAATATCTTTCCCCTAAAATACTCCCTCACCTTTCTGAATTTCCCTTTTGCTGTTAAGAGTGCTGCTTTCTTCCCAATTCCCCAGGCTGGCAACCTAAATATCATCTTCTCTTCACTCTGTTCCTCATATCCAATCTCTCGCTAAGACCTGTCCATTTTGCCTTTGTAACATTTCTTACATACGCTCCCTTGTCTCCTCTGATACTGCCATATCACCCACACCTGGCCTCTTGAATAGCCTTCTACTTGGTCTCCCTAACCCACACCTCTCCCCTCTCAACTTTATCTTCCACTGAACTGTCAAATCAGTCTTTCTCAAATGCAGATCTGACCATGTCACACCACTCCCCACTCCATTTGAGAAATTCATCATCAGCTCCAGAACCCTCTGTCATTCAGAGCTTTTCTTATGCCTTAAGCCCCTTCCATTTTCTATAATCCAGTGACGCTGGCCTCCTTTTTATTCTCCACATACAACAATCCATCTCCAGCTTCTGGGTATCTTCACTGGCTGTTTCCTATACCTTGAAATCTTTCACTCCTCATCTTTGCTTCAGACTTCCCTGGCTTTCTCCAAGACCCAGCTAAAATCCCATCTTTTAGGAGAAGTTGTTTCTCAATCCACCTCAATGTTAGTGTCTTCCCTTTATCATCTCCAAGATGTCCTGTATATATTTTGCTCGTACATACTTGTTTGCGCGTCGTGTACGCATTAAACTATGAGCTCGGTGCAGCTATGTGGCACAGTGAATCGAGCACCAGTCCTGGAGTCAGGAGGACCTGAGTTCAAATCTGGCCTCAGACACTTGACACACTAACAAGCTGTGTGACCTTGGGCAAGTCACTTAACCTCAATTACCTTGCCTACCCCCTCCAGAAAAACAAAACAAAACAAAATAAACAAAACAAAAACCTGTGAGTTCCTTGAGAGGAGACGGTATTTTACCTTTCTTTGAATCCCTAGTGCTTAGCATAGTGCTAGGCACATAGTAAATGCTTGATGCACCCTTACTGAGTGAAATATCATCTCCCACTTTCTGGCCTCCACATAGCAATGATCCCAAGACTTCTTAAACTCATGATCTGAATAGGGACTAAGGTGAAACCTGAGCCTAGGGTCGGGCTGCCTCTTTAGTGTTTGCTCTTTCCTCATCTTGGGTAAATTAATACATACCCTGAGAAGACAGTGTCCAGGTTTCGAAGTAATCTTGTGAGTTTTAAGTAGTCTGGATATCCCTTTGGGTTAGAGCCAGAAGGCAAGGGATGAGGAGTTCCAAGCAACTACTCTCATGCTCCTGGAGAGGTCAACCACCAACAAGAAGGCTTGCCCAAGTCTGGCCAACTGATACACTCTTAGAGTGGTTTGGACAGTTGAAGAGCTGAAGTAAAATGTACAATGTCTAATCGTCAATCCTACAAACTGCCTGCAGCTCCAGTGAGGTTCAGCTTTACCTTCCTTGCAGAATGTCACAATAGAATTAGAGACAGGAGCTGGAAGGGACCTTGGAGGATACCTAGGCTATGCCTGATTTTACATATAAGACTTCTCTGAGACCCAGAGAAGTTTATATGACCTGCCTGTGACCATGAATGTAAGAGGTGCAGAGGCATGTGGAGGCAGATTTTGAATCTGGTTTGGTGGCTTTGATGCCATGGGGCTTTTCACTGTCCCATGCAGTAGGTGTGCATTATGAGTGACTGTATCCTGTTTATGTTGTTCTTTTAATGTGCAATGAGTCATTATCTTTAATGTTTCTTTGTGTTTGTTACCTGGAGACTTCCAGCCAAAATGGGTGCCTGAATGGGCTACATTCTGCCCAGCTACTATACAGCTACTCCACCTGAAATTCAGGCTAAATAATGATCAAGAAATTTAATGAGTAATTATAGTAAGTGACTACTTCCACCCCAGAAATGCACAAAAAGTCAGCCAAAAGCCCAAGGACAACAGGGAAGGCTTCTGCCAGTAAAGTTAGCACTAGCATAGATAAGCCCACAGTCTCCCAGGTGACATAGAGATACCTGCAGAGTTCAAGACGGTATCCGATGGCAGCAAGAATGGAGGCCACCTCAAGGAAGCCTCATGGAGGTCAAAAAGCCTCAGAGTGGGTCCTTGGAAATCCCAGGGAACTTCAGCAACAAGAGCAGGGCTCAGACCAGGATATCTCAGACATAGGGGCTCCAAGGCCACTCAGTTCTGAAACACCACAGAAGACCAGAAGATCTAGTGATTTTAACCTCAAAGGTCAAGTGATAGGGGAGGGCTAACCCCAACATGTGGTGGTAAACACAGGAGACCAGGTTATCTGGGTCAGGAAGAAGGAGGGCCAAACACACCACCTAAAAGTGAAGAAAGAACCAGAACCTGGACCTGTCACAAAGCCAATTTAGAAACTAAAGATGGAAAGATGAGCAAATTAAAGAAAACACAGGAGGAAGCTCTGGAGCAGCAGTTCTCAGCCTGGGAGTCGCGACCCCTTTGGGGGTTGAACAACCCTTTCACAGGGGTCACAGGGGTCGCCTAAGACCATCGGAAAACACATATTTACCATGGTCTTAGGAACCGAGACACCACTCCTCTATCCATCTCCAGGTGGGTCCACCCACATGCAGATATGCCCACATATGAGTATTAAAGGGTCGCGACATTAGGAAGGTTGAGAACCACTGCTCTGGAGGAAAAAATTAGAAGAATCCACTGAAGTTCAAAGCCTTTCATAATTTAACCACATGTGGTCTTTTAGGTCCTCAAGTGAGGCCCTTTGAATCCAAGGGCTACACTTGAGGACCTAGAGGGCCACATGTGGCCTCCAGGTCACGGGTTCCCCATCCTTGAGGATTCTAGTGTCCTACTCCCTACTTGCCCAGTTTTTTATGCTTTACAACTCCCCATGTACTCTGATCACTTTGGCTGTTTTCAGACAAAATACACCATCTCTAGGCTCTAGGCTAGGACTAGGCATTTTCTCTAGCTGTCCCCCTTATCTAGAATGCCCTCTCTCCTCATCTCTTCCTCCTATCTTCCTTGATTTCCTTCAAATCCCACCTTCTATAGGAAGCCTTTCCCAAGACCCCTTAATCCTATGCCTTCTGTTGGTTATTTCAAATTTATAACTTATTTCTACATAGTTCTTTGCGTGTTGTGTACCCTACTAGACTGTAAACTCATCCAGCATAGGGACTGTCATCTGCCTTCCTTTTTATGCCCAGCATTTAGCATAGTCTCTTACAAAGTAGGTGCTTAGTAAATGCTAATTGTCTGACTAAGAGAATAAATAGGCTGGAATAGAAAATTGTGAGCCTTACCCAAGTAACAGACCTCCAGAAAACTAGAATAGACCAAAGTGGAATCAATGCCTCCTTGAATCAGCAAGAAATATTAGAACAAAATTAAGACTGAAAAAAAAAGAAGATACCTGACATATTTTTTTAAAATTGATCTAGAATATAGGTCAAAGGGAGATAATTTTTTTGGCTTTTTTTTTTTGGAGGGAGAGGGCAGGACAATTGGTGTTAAGTGATTTGCCCAAAGTCACATGGTTAATAAGTGTGTCTGAGGCTGGATTTGATCTCAGGTCCACCTGACTCCAGGGCTGGCACTCTATTCACTGTGCCACTTAGCGCCCCCAAGTGGAGATAATTTAAGAATCATTGTTGTTGTTGAATCTTTTAGTCATGTCCAACTCTTCCAGACTCTATGGATCATAGCACGCCAGGTCCTTTTACCCTCCACTATTTTTTGACATCTGTTTAACTTCATGCTCATTGTTTCTATGACACTATCTACCCATTTCGGTCTCTGCCATCCCCTTCTCCTTTTGCCTTTAATTTTCCCCAACATCTGAGTCTTTTATAATGAGTCCTGTCTTCTCATTATGTGGCCAAATTACTTCAGCTTCAGTATTTGATCTTTAAGTAAATCATCTGAATTAATTTCTGCAAGTATTGATTGGTTTAATCTCCTTGCCATCCAAGGGACTCTCAAAAAGTCTTCTCCAGGAAAGCAAAACAAAAAAAAACAATGGCAGGAAGGTGGTACAATGAATATAGCACTGGCCCCTGAGTCAGGAGGATCTGAGTTCAATTTTGACCTCAGACACTGGCTGTGACCCTGAATGTACAGTGTGACCCACTGTAACCCTGAATGGCTCAAAAAAAAGTATCCTGCACCACAATTCAAAGCATTAATTTAGTGGCATTCAGCCTTCCTTATAGTACAACTCTCAAAGTCATACATTGCTACTAGAAAAACTGTAGTTTTGACTACGTGGACCTTTGTTGGCAAGGTGGTATCTGTTTTTCTGTATACTATCCAGATTTGTCATTGCTTTCTGTCCAAGTACTAAGCATCTTTTAATTTCATGGCTGCAGTCACTATCTACAGTGACCCTTGAGCCCAACAATATAAAATCTGACACTGCTTCCATTCCTTTCCCCTCTATTTGCCAGGAAGTGATGGAACCAGTTGCCAAGAGCTTAGTTTTTTGGATGATAAACCTCAAGCCAGCTTCTATACTCTCCTCTTTTACCCTCATCAAGAGGCTTTTTATTCTTCATTTTCTGCCATCAGAGTGGCAATATCTGCATATCCGAGTTTGTTAATATTTCTACTAGAAATCTTAATTCAGGCTTTTGATTCATCCAGGTTGGGATTTTGCATGATGTACTCTGCACATAAATAAATAAAGCCACAATATACACAGCCTTATGGTATTTGTTTTCCAATCTTAAACCCATCAATTGTTCCATATTTGATTCTGTTGTTTGTTGGCCCATGTACAGGTTCCTCAGGAGACAAGTAAGATGATCTGGTACTCCTACCTCTTTGAGGACTTGTCACATTCTATTGTGATCCACACAGTCAAAGACTTTATAGTGTAGTTAATAAAGCAGAAGCAGATGATTTTCTGGACCTCCCTTGCTTTCTCCATAATCCAGCAACAGTTGGCAATCTGGTCTCTCATTCCTCTGCCTCTTTGAAAACCAGCCTGTTCTTCTGGTAATTCTCAGTTCACATGTTGCTGAAGCCTAATGTGCAGAATCTTAAGCATAACCTTGCTAGCATGGAAATGAGCACAATTATTCAGTAATTTGAACATTTCTTGGCATTGCTTTTCTTTAGGATTGGGACATAAACTTATCTTAACCAATTCAGTGGCTTACTGTTGAGTTTTCCAAGTTGGTTGACATATTGAGTGTAGCACTTTAACAGCATCATCTTTTAGGATTTCAAATAGCTCAGCTGGAATTCCACCACCTCCACTAGTTTTACTGTTAGCAACACTTTATAAGGTTCACTTGATTTCATTCTCTAGGTCGTCTGGCTCTAGAGCAGTGACCATACCACCACGGTATCTATGTAATGATCTGTCTCGTATAGTACTTTTGTGTATCTTACCACCTCTTCTGCTTCTGTTAAATCCCTCTTCTTTTTGTCTTTTCTCATGCCCATTTTTTCATGAAACACTCCCTTAATATCTCTAATTTTCTCAAAGAGATCTCGTCTTTCCTATTTTACTGTTTTCATCTGTTTCATCTCATAGCTCACTTTTAAGAGAACCTTCTTATCTCCCCTTATTCTTCTCTGGAATTCTGCATTCGGTCGGTTATATCTTCCCCCTTCTTCTCTACTTTTGGCTTTCCTTCTTTCCTGAGCTATTTCCAGACTCATCAGACAGCCGTTTCGCTTTTTTGCTCTTTTTCCTTGGGATGTTTTTAGTTGCTGCCTCCTGTACAATGTAGCGAACTTCTGCACTACCAGACTTCCCAATAACCATGATTTTAAAAAATCTAGACATTATATTTCAAGAAATCATAAATAAAAAACTGCCCGCATCTATTAGAAGCAGAAAGTAAAGTAAAGATAGAAGAATTTATACATGATAGAAAAACATCCATAGATAAGTCACCTCCTGAAAGAAAACCTAAAAAAACAAAACTCAATGTCATAGACAAAGTCTAGAGTTCCCAAATGAAAAGAACAAATACTTTCAACATCCAGAAAGAATTCAAGTACCAAAGAAACAAAAGATTACAGGTGAGAGACCTTGGAATATCATATTGCAAAAGGGGAAAATCTGATTTACATCATAATTGTTTAGTTTTCTATTTCCTTTTTTTGAAAAGTCCTAGATATGTCATAATCTATATGCTGTAAGAAAAATTGACCGTGGGACAATAAAGTGCGAGTTTAATGAGCCCAATAATATGTGAATGAGCTTAGCTTCCTATCATTAGACAGTAGTCTTAGGGCTGAAACCAGCCCAAAATGCGTGCCCGGGTAAAGAACAGGGAGTAGGAGTGATACCCCCACACCCTAGAGATCCAACAGTGGTTCCTCAGTGTTAGAAAGAGACAAGGAAGATCATTATTCTTTACTTCATCCTGACCAATAAGGAGGATCGGGTTTCTGGAGTAAAAATTGTGGGAACTTTAGGAGAAAAGTAATAGAATTAACAATTGCTAAAAGAGGGAAAGTTATGTGTAGTCTGCCATGCGCTACAGACTTCAGGAGAGAATAGGATGGGATATTTTAAAAGGTGAAACTGAGAGGTGGGAGAGCAATAATATGAGAGAAGACAGGGAGAGAGAGAAAACGGGGTTAATCCTCTCATATGGAAGAGGCAAAGGATAACTGTTACAATGGAGGCGAAGAACAGGACGGCAAAAGGGAATGGGTCAACCTTACTCTCATTGAATTTGGCTTAGGGAAGGAATGACATACACTCTAAAGTGGGTATTGGCCTACAGGAGAGTAGGGGGAAAGGGGATGAGAGTGGG
>CM053589.1:13930708-14029067 GCA_028646515.1 Pseudochirops corinnae
GGGGGAGGGGGTATACAGTGGGATCACTGTTTTGGGGGGGTGGGTAGGGGAAAGACGGGGAGAAAATTTTTAACTCAAAATCTCATGGAAATGAATGATGTAAACTGAAAATAAACAAAAGTTTAAATTAAAAAAAGACTTCAGGAGAATGATTTTTTGAAATCTGTTATTTTTTGTTTTTCCATCACCTTCATCTTACAATCTATGTCTTCCATTTTTCTACCCACAGTACCACCAATTAGATAGATAATTTATTAAGCACTTATGATGCACCAGAGATTGTGTTAAGCACTAGGGATACAAACACAAATGAGCCAGTGTCTGGCCTCAAGAGGGAAGACGACACATTCAAGCCAGTTGGGAACAAGGAGAATTCGTGGCGCAGGATGGGCGGAGTCTGAATATGGGTGAGATAAGCCCAAAGCTATTTGCTCCTATAAAGAAACAAGCCACCAAATTTTAAAACACCAGTAATGAGCTTACAACATCATGGTACTTAGATACAAATGTAGGAAGAATAATACATCAATAGAGAATTAGAACCATTCTACTTACAGATTAGATTAGCTTGAAGGCAAAGTGTTCATCTTTCGCTCTGTTTGACTTATTGAAGTGCATGCTTATTTGCAGTTTTCAATGTTATACACGTCGTGCTTTTTACTTTTTAATAATAATATCTTTATCCTCATTTAAAGGTATTTGTTCATTAATACTTTGAATTGGTTTTTTTTTTTTTTAACAATTATAGCTAGAATTTATACAGCATTTTTAAGTTTTGTGAAGCACTTTATACACATTAATTCCTTTGATCCTTAAAACAATTCTGAGAGGTGGGTACTATTATTACTCCCATTTTACAGATGAGGAAACTGAGACACCAAAAAGCTGTCTTGCCCAGAGTCACACAGTTAATAAATACCAAGGCAACATTTTACCTCCTGTCTTCCTGATTGCTCAGGACCACTTAGTTTCTTTTTTTTTTGGAGGGCAGTTGGGGTTAAGTGACCTGCCCAAAGTCATAGGCTAGTGTGTCAAGTGTCTGAGGCTGGATTTGAACTCAGGTCCTCTTGACTCAGAGCTGGTGCTCTACTCATTGCGCCACCTAGCCACCCACTTTGTTTCTTTTAATATTAAAACTAATGTGGAAGTGATGCACACTCCAATGATTTTCAAGGGACTGAAAATGTTTGGTCAAGGGGAAAAATGTAATTTCTGTTTCTAAAGCTTCTCCTTTTTGTTATCCAGTTGTTTTCAGTCATGTCCAGCTCTTCATGACTCCATCTTTAGTTTTCTTGGCAAGGATGGAGTGGTTTACCATTTCCTTCTCTAGTTCATTTTGCAGATGAGGAAACTGAAGCAAATAGGGTTAAATGAGTTGCTAGCAGGCTAAATTTGAACTCAGGATGATGAATCTTCCTGACTTCCAGCCTAACACTCCATTCACTGCACCACCTCAATGCCCAGAAAAGTCTTTCCTACAGAATTTATAGCATTGTTAGTTTACTTTAGAAGCAGAGAAGCTAGAAGTTACAGTCGGAATTGCTTTTCTAGGTGTGTTTCCCTATATACACAGGGAATATATGTGGACTTAACCTTGATCTAGAAATGTCTTTGAGATAAAGAGAAGACAGAGAAAATAAAGATGAGGAGAAATTGCTTTTGTATTAGAATGGTCTTATCTGTCATTTGACAGAGAAGCATTTTAAGGAGAATCTTACTAAGACTGTGTCCTAAAAGAGACTGTTTAAAGTGAAAAACTGAAGATAGTATTTTCTTCTCAGGGTTAATAGTAACCACAGCCACATTTATATGGCATCTATTATGCACTGTGCTATGCATTCCTTAAATATCTTGTCTCAATCCTCACTACAATCCAGGGAGGTAGGATTTTTTCACTTTCCAGTCGAGAAAAATGAGGACAATAGAAGTTAAGTGACTTGTCAGAGGTCATACTGCTAGCAAGTAAATGTCTGAGGTTGGATTTGAACTCAGGTCTCCCAGACTCCAGGCCCAGAGCTTTATCGACAGTGCCACTTGGCTGCCAGATAAGCTGGAGAAGACAGAAAAAAAAAGATGCAGGTTTTTGTCTTCATGAAAATATTGTCATTTTTACCTTACAAAGATGATTCTTAACAAGACTTTCTTTGTTATTTTGAATGAACCACAGGTGTGAGACTATGGTCCAAGAGGTGAACAGAAGTCATTTGTTATTATAGGGAGGATTGTAGATGACTCTGGCTCTGGTCTTTTTTACAGCTAAAATATTGTAATTGATTATGTTTTGGATACTGATTTCATTCTTAATACATTTTATATGTTTTACTAACTTTAATATTTATTTAATTCTATTAGATTAAGGAAATTTATAGAAAGATATGAGCAATCACTATGGGAAAGGAAGTCTGTCCAATTTATTGAATAAATAATGTTTGGTGAGCTGAGGTAGTAACCCTGTATGTAGCTGAATGAAAGACATATTGAAATTTTTATTAATTACTGAGGAAATATACAAACATACCCCAAATTACCTAAAAGCTCAGGATAAAATCAAACATGAAACAAGTTAAGTAGAAGTGTAAGTAGTGACCTGTGGCTAAATATGTATGATCCCATGGAGCCCTGTCACATATAGGAATATACCCTATACCCTTGCTTCATTAGTGCTGCATCAGTGGAATTTTTTTTTTATTTCATGTAATAAAAATTATCTATTTTATCTCTTGTGATCTTTTCTATTCACTGTTTGCTTAATGACTGGAAGAGTGGTTTTCAATGGTTCTGAGAAAGTATATAAAAGATCCCATGGCCAAAAATTCTATAGAAGGTAATACAAAAGAAATGGGGAGCTCTTAAGAATAAAATCCTAAAAACACAAGCAGATAAATTTTCAATAAGGAAGAGAAACAGAGGGATGTCTACACAGAATGGTTCAGAACCTCAATCACATTTAAAATAAGGAAAGACCTTTAGCTTTTGGGGGGATAAGAGGATAAGAGAACAGCTAGGAACACTGCTCAGCAAAAACAGGATAATAGTATGGACAAGGAGAAAAGATAAAACAACTTAATTTATGTCTGTTTCCTTTCCATGGAAGATGAGCTTTGGACTGGGAAGAATAAAACAAAAATGATTATTACGGAGTTGTAACACAGGCCAACTTCATTTTTTGGGGGATAGTTTAAAAAATTGTCAAAAAAGAAATGCTGTAGGAATGGTAGGTTTATATGTCAACAAAGCAGTTGACAAAATCTCTAATGCTAGACAGACAGAGGTACAGGGGTTAGATGATAATACATTCAGGAATATTTGCATCTGCTCAAATAACTGTACCCAAAGAGTGGTCACTAACCATTTTATGTCAGCGAGACAAGTCTATAGTTGTTGCATCTCAGGGATCTGTTGTTTGTTTCTGGCTATTTGACATTTTTAACAATGACTTGGTAGAAGACATGCTTATCAAGTGTCCAGATGACAGAAAGCTGGGATGGATAGGTAACATGACAAGATTCAAAAAGACTTTGACAGGCTGAAATATTGGACCTACGAAGACAAAATTTAATAGAGATAAAGTCCTATACGTAGGTAGCAAAAATCAACTTCAAGTATATGATGAGGGTAACATGACTACACAATAGTTCATATGAAAAAGTCCTGGGTGTTTTAGTTAGTGACAAGTTCAAAATGAGTTGAGTGGAAAATGGAAACCAAAAATTGCTAATAAGATCTTAGGCTAAATTATGTTTAAAACAAGTGAAAGAGAAGACTTGGTGTACTGTGGTTAGAATAAATCCATATTGTGTTTAGTTTTAGTTTAGAGAGGACTGGAAACTACATCACATGAGGACTGGTTGAAGGAACTGGGACTACTTAGCCAGAAAAGAATGCATAGGATGGACATGATTAGCTCTCCTTATGTATTTGTGTAGACTTGTTCTACTTTGCCCCAGAGGACAGAACTATGTCTAAAGGTACATTTACTAGATGGGCAATTTTTGACTAGAGTTTAGGAAAAAATTTCTAACAATGAGGATCTTAAGTGGAAGGGGATATTTTGTGAGACAGTGGGTTCTCCTTCACTAAAAATCTTTAAGCAAAGGATTGTAAGACCACTTCTCAGTGTTGATTCTTGTTTAGATATGGGTTACACCAGATGACCCTTGGATTTCTTTCCAACTCTGGGATTCTGCAATTCTATAAGACATAGTACTAGATCATAAGAGGAGAGACAAAGATAAAGACATGATCCTTATATTTAAGATTCTTAAAATATAGTAGGGGAGACAAGGCAGATGCACAAATAACTATAATACAAGATAAAATATGAAAACCTGAGGTACATAATGCTGTTAAAGGAATCTGACTCTTATCTAACACATGAGTCAGTAGTATCATCTTTGGAAACAAAAGATAGTACATTAGTAAAATTTAATAGGTCACAGAATCAGAGTGTTAAAATTGAAAAGGGAACCTCTGAGGCCACGTAGCCCAACCCATATCTGAACAAGAATCCTTTCTATAATATATCTGGCAAGTGGTCATCCAGACTTTATTTGAAGACATCTACTGAGGAGGAGGCTACCTATTTCATTTTGAGATAGCTCTGATTGTTAGAAAATTTTACCCTCCATCTAACAGAAACCTGGACTCATTTCTATCCGTTGTTCCTGGTTATGCCTTCTGAGGCCGGGTAGAACAAATCTCATCTCTATTACATGATAGCCTTTTAAATACTTGAAGACATCTATTGTAACCTCTGAGTTTTCCCTTCTTTAGGTTCACCTCAGCTGACTGTATAAAAAACAAGCATTTAAATGGAAACTTTAAGAAAAATTCATGTAATTTTGTCAGGCAGGCACGGTGGATGTAAGCATTGCCATCTTATGGATCAGGAAAGTAAAAGAAATAAGCTAGATGAATGTTTTTAAAATTAAAGATATTTTATTTATTGATAAAAGTTTAGTTGAAATTATAAAAGTCATAGAAATAATTTATAGCAGAGCCAGGCCTGAGACTCAGGTTTTCCTAATTCCTGGCCTAGTCTCTAATCATTATTGTGTCCCTCTTGTGGTATGCGTAACATTTTCTAGGACTCTGCCATATAGGCTAGACTGGCTTTTCCTACCCATCCAGGCTAAGCTAGTTTTTTCTTAAGTATTGAAACTCTCCTCAAGATTTAATTGGTTCATTGTAAACTAAAAATAAATAGATTTAAAAGGAATAAAAGGGATTCAATTGGCTCAGGAAACTAAGACTTGGGGTGTTGAATTTGCTTCCTGGGGACCTGAATATAAAAAAAGCCAGGACACGAGGGGCTTGGGTTCCTCCCTCTGTCCTCTGACCACAAACTTGTAGAATGGCCAACACTAGTGTAAGAGAGCTGTACTCAGGTAAGTCAAGGCTGCATCCTGGATGAACACCTTTTCCCTCCTCAGAATGTCCATTCCCTGCTACGGCTAAGTAAACTTTCTTTTGTTAAGTGCTGGATAGACTATGAATTTTCCTATTTCACTTGAAATCTGAAGCACAGACACCCAACTTGCCTGGTCAGACAAGGAGAAGTCTGGTCACATGTGGCCTTCCATGTCTATTAGGAAGCATTCTCTGACCAATACAATGCTCACCTTTCCAGTTGTGTGATCTATATTTTATCTTTGTCAGCATTATTATCTGTATTCTACTATATTTAATGTTGTACAGATGGAATGAGGTCCTAATATAAAGCACTGAAAGAAAAATGCAATACTTCTCTAGGTTTCCTTTGAAACATGACTTTTAAAAAAATCCTTTTTTAGTAGCTGTGAAACCACACTAATAGTCTACTAGCTGTAGCAGCACTTGAAATGTTTCTCTTAAGAGACAGTCAGCAAGTAACCTATTTCCGGCTCACGTGAACAACCTGAGTGGCATGTTTACCCTCCCTAATGCTGTTGTTACATGCAGCTTTCACATAAAAGGGTAACATCATAGAATCACCCCCGCCGCTGTTTGTTTGCGCGTCTCATGCATTTATCATATATCTTCTGTTATAGTTGTTCATACACATCCTACTATCCTGGAGGGCAGCAAACATCTCTAAATTTTGAGAAGATCCTCCAAAGATCCAGGACCAGCACTCTACACATAGAAGGCATTTAAAGAGTGGAGGAGTCGCTTTTGTCTTGGTTTCTACCTTGTAATTGCTGCTCCTTGACCCATAATGAGGGGAGCCACAATCCAATCAAACACACATTTATTAAGTGCTTTCTACGTACAAGACACTTGCTGGATAAGGGGGCTAAAAGACAAGATTTCCCTGAGGAGTTTACTGTGGGGATGAAATAGTTATAAATACCTTGTGTTTTCTTTGTATTTATTTTGTACTTGTCCTCCCTATTAAAATGTAAGGTCCTTGTGAGTAGCCATTGTTTCCTTTGCTGTCTTTGTATCCATGGCACCTAACAGTGTCCGGCACACAGTAGGTGTTGAATAAAATGTTATTAATTTATTGAACATGTAACCAGATTAGTATATACATATAAACTAAGGAAGGAGAAAGCATTAGCAACTAATGGAAAAAATACTTCTAGTAGGAAAAGGCACACGGTCTGAGTTTTGAAGGAAGATGGGGATACATTCCAAGCACGAGGACAGTCTGTGCAAAGTGGGAAATGCATGGCCAAGCTGAGGGAAAAGCACATGGGCTGGTTTGGCTGAAACCAGGAATGTGAAGGGAAATAATGTACAACAAGTCTGATTTGTGAAGAACTTTAAATGTCATGTGAATTTATATTATATACTAGGAACCATAGGTTCTTGGGTAGGGGAGTGACAGGGTCAGGTTTATGCTTCAGGCAGATGATTTGGAAGACTAACAGGAAAAACTAAAGACTTAAGGCAGAGAGCAATCTGGAGGCTATTATGGCAGTGCAGAAGGAATGTGATAAAGGCCTAAACTGGTGCAGTGGCCTTATGAATGTAAGGAGAGTGATGGATGTGATCGATGGCACCTGGAATCAATGCAGGAGCATAACCCAGACCACTGAGACCCTGGTGAATAGGACTCAGCATTCATGGCATTCACACAGGAGCTAGCCCTGGAAGGGACTCTAGGGACATATATGGTCTAATTTCATTGCTGCTCATTTGTTGTGGTTGTTTTTAATGAGACTTTGTATATATAACATAGGTCAAGTTTAAATGTGCCCCTGGATGGTATCTCTAGTCGATTTGCTCACAAGGCCCATTTTTCTTCTCGTTCTCATCTCCTGCTGTGGGGAGTTTTCATTAAAGACCCTAGAAGTTCTGCTCTATCTTTATCTTTTTAGTAATTACAAAATTAACCCACTTGGTTTCATTACCTTTTAAACAGAAAAGTCAACAAATAAGCCAAGATAGTTATCTTTCAGAAGGGCTTGGGATTTATTAGGGAATAAAAACACACAATAATAATTTTTATTTCTTCTTTAGGTGCATTTTGGTGGCTCCCAAATCTATTCTGTTGTAGACAGATTATGGAGGAAGAAAAATGAAGTAATGCATCTCAACTCTTACAGAAAAAAAGGAAAAGATTTACATTAATAATCACACTATCCATCATATAAAATGTGTCATTCTAGTACTCTGATCTTTTCTTACAGAAATTATTTCATTGCTCAAGTTTCACATCTGGTTCATGAATATTAACACCTGATACAATGAGAGCACTTAAATATAGAATACTGTGTTTCTGATGTAGAACCTGCATTTAAAAACTGAGTTCTGTGTATACATGTATGAATATTAGTTACATTACAAGTGCAAACATACGGATACATCTAAAAGCTGATCAACTTTTAGGAAAAGGATTTGGCGAGGTTTAGAATGCCTTTCTATTCCTCTCTCATTTAACCAAAGTATACAATTATTTTATAACTAAATTTTCTCCTAATTGCACATTAAAGAGAAAAAATATGTCAAGAGAAAATTGAATGCTCTCCATTTTTCCTCTCAGTTTTAGATGTCTCTTTAAAGAATGATTTAACACTACATGAAGTTATCAAACACTTACAGTTTTCAAAGAAGCTGCATTTTTTAAAGTAACACTGCAGGTGATTGCTATTCCGATAGACATTTTGAGCAGAATGAACACTTAATTTACGCTACAAACATACTGTACAAATATGAAGTTAGAAGGTAATTCTTATCACTTACCAGCAATACTGCCCAGATTTTAAATTATGAGTGATTTTAAAGCAAAAGAAAAGTCTCCATGTTGAGTAGACAAAATCTTTAAGAAGTAACAGTTCCTTCACTTTTTGGTGTTTCTTTATCTTGTTCTTTTTGACTGCAGAGTGCAAAATATTCATGGACAAATTGCCTACACATAGGGCACTGCTGAAAATACTTAACACAGCCGTCACACAAACACGCGTGTCTACACGGTAAGAGCACCCAATTCACCTCCCCGTTCTGGCAAACAACACAGTCTTTGCTATTCTCTTCATATTGTTCCACTTCACTCTCAGCCAGTCCGGCTTTTTCCAATAAATGTCTGTCAGTGCTTTGTTCTCCTGGAGAAGGGTCACTCAAGGATGTTGTATTATTATTTGCAGACATGAAAAGTTGCTGAAGAGCAAATAAATAAATTTGAATGAGATTATAAACTGAATTCAGTATTTAGAGTCAAAGCTTATAAGAGATGGCCACGACCAATTATGACCCAGTAAATTGAAGGAAAGGGAAGATTTATGGATAGGAAGAAATGAAAAGGAAATGTGGGAAATTATTTCTTCCTCAAAGTAGATTTCAAAACTTTGTAGTTCAATTCCTCTATTTTTGGTGACTGGACGACATATACATTGGATCTTTTCCCTCTAAAATTTTTACTATCATTTTAACCTAGGCACACAGATAATACTGCTAAGAATATTAACATTGGGCACATGTAACAAATGAGAATAAACTTCATGGAAAAAAATCTGACCCATAAAATCTACCATGAAACTATTACTAAAATAACGTACTTACTGTAAGATCCAATTATCTATTTTATCTTTTTTTTGGAGGACAATTGGGGTTAAATGACTTGCCCAAGGTCACACAGCCAGTGTTTGTGTTAAGTGTCTGAGGCCGGACTTGAACTCAGGTCCTCCTGATTCCAGGGCTGGTGCTCTATTCACTGTATCACCTAGCTGCCACCAATTATCTATTTTAAATCATTATTCTGCTAGTCTCAAAGAAAAAAAAGATTATATATAAGACACAGCTTACCTTAAGGTCATGGAATTGGCCTTGAGCCAGTAGTACATACTGATATAATATTCTGCAGGAAAGTTTGTATTTCTTATCAGGAATATGAATCACCGTCACCATTGAAATCTAAAAACAAAATTAGTTGTTATTATTCTACATACGCAGGGAAGGAAGTATGTCAAAAATAAAATTAAGATGAAGATAAATCAAATGAACTCTAGGTTAGTCACTTAATTAATAAGTGTTTCTTTGGAAAGTAATTACCTCTGCCTATATTATTTTTAATTGTGCTTAAGCCTTTTTGATAAATATAAGTTACTACAAATTAGCTAAAAAAGGTCTGGTTAATGTTAGAGCTTTTGGTACAGGACATAGAATGATGGACTTGAAATCGGGAAATCTGACATCTGGCTTCAAACAAATTACTAGCTCCATGACCCTAGGCAAGTCACTTAATCTCTGCCTAAATTTCCTCATTCTACTTCTCAGGGTTGTTGGAGGACAAAATGAGATATCTGTAAAGTGCTTTGCAAGCCTTAAAGTATCATATAAATGCTATTATTAATATTTTACAAATATTTAAAAAATAGTCATATTCCCTAAAATTAAATATAAAATGCATCAACTATCAATATGCCCTTTTAGAATACAACCAATATTTTAAAAGATCATTATAACAAATATTTTTAAAGGAACAAAGGGAATAGATTTTGCAGATAAGGAACCAGATCACAAAACTCTCGAGAATATAATTCCTCTTATGACAAGTAAACATCAAAATCACATAGACAACAAGGAAGTTATAATCACTCCTAAAAATGGAAATCTCTCTACATCATTACAAGAACTTGTGGGTTTTGTTCTTAGAATAACACTCAACAAAAATTAAGCAACTGTGAAAGTGATATTTTAAATAGAGTTGACTTTTGTTAGTTAAGAAAATAGATTGTAACATCCCCCTAAAATAAAGCATTAAAAGTTCAGCATTTTGCACATCTATTTTATAACAATTTTTGAAGGAATTCACTAATTTGGCCAAATTTGTTATACTGTTCAAGTATATCAAGATACACTTTAATGCTTCAATGAATCTGTGACTTCACTGGCCTCGGAACCCCTTTCTCAAAGTGTCTTTCATGTCCTCTTGTTCCAGATGAATTTTGTCCGTTATCCTCCCATAAATTCATCTTAAGGGATCTTATGTGCTCCAATGTATTGGAGGCTTTCCTTTGACTTTTAGTATTAGTTGGGTATTTTGTGCATATCTGTTCAATGTTTAGGCACTACTGTATCTCACTCCTGCTATGTGACCAGCCTATCTCCTTATTCAGTCAAATGTATGTCTTTAACGGTGTCTTTTATGCCTCTTTTGCATGATCAGCCTTGGCCATATGCCACAGTCTGCTTGTACAATTTGGTTCAATATATACTGTAGTCTACTATCTTGATGTGAAATGGATGACTGTTTTCAATGATGCACATCTTATGTTATTTTTAACAGAGACATAATTGAAATGACTGTTCAGAGGTCCAAGTTTAACTAGGATTGCCAGGTTTAGATGTCAAAAGTATGATAACCAAGCAATGGAGAGAAAACAGACTGACTACATACCAACAACAGTTGTTGTCAAGTATCTGATTAAAAAAAACAGAACTAGTATGTTCTGACATTTGAAAAAGAAAACAGGCATTCAATTATGGGCTAATCTCACGTATACAGAATATGTGGCAATTCTGAGAATAATGTAAGGTGAAGCATGTTAAGAACTGCTTGTACAACTGAAACAAAACAAAACAAAACAAAAACAGTTGCTTGTGCAAAAAAACCCAAACAAATCCAAACCCAAACCAAAAAAACAGACCACAAACTCCCAGACCAACTTGATCATCGCCCAATAGAACTATGGCCACCGAATGACTGGGGGTCATCTTCCTTCGATCTTTCTGTCTGCCTGACAAGAAACCTTTTGGATGTTGTGACTGATCTGCAATGAGGACAGGAGGTGAGAGAGATAGAATATATCATTGCTTACTTTAGGGAAAAAAAAGGCAGCAAGAGTAACCAGGAAGAGTATCCCTTTTATTCGTCTTCTTCTGGGCTGCAGAAAAGATGTAGTCAACCATACTTTTGGCATCTTTTTATAATACATTTGAATCTTCCATGAATGGAAGTAATAAGCAATATAATTGAAAAGTGAAAACAGCTTCTGTCATATTTCTATTTAAATAACTCCTAATAACATAAAAGATTTCACTTCCTTATTTCCAAACTGTAACAGAATTAACATAGTACTTTAATAAATTGGTCACTATAATTATTTAAGACAGGATTTATGACTAGAGACAAAACAGTCAAGTTAATAATGAACCAACACTTATTAAATACCTACTGTGTGCAACATACTTTGCTGAGCACTAAGAATACAAAGAAAAACAAAACAACCCATCGGATTTGTACAACAAGCTATAGACAAGATAAACTGGACATAATTCTATGAAAATATTTTGAAGGCAAGTTCTAATCAGGTTATGCTACTAACATGAATATACACACACGGGACTGGTGTGCAAGACTATGCAGCATGTGCACAGTTACATGCTATATTTGCTGAAAATGCTGCCTAGGGTAAATCAACAATGTCATATGAAGAAAATTCAAAGCCATTTTTAGTTCTAAATCTCCAAAGAGTTACTAGGCTTAGACAGTCGTGAAGGATGAGATATTGTCTTCTGTGAAGATAATAAGGCAAGACTCAGGAACCAAGGCAGTATAGAAACTTTCTCTATATGCCCAATATGAATCCTATATGGAATTCAGATTGAGCAGGTGATTCAAATATACATGCCTCTCCAAAGCAATGGCTATGTATCGAGTACCTCCAACGAATAATGTGTTAAAAAGCAATATGTTGTTAAATACTGGGGAGGGGGAAGGATTTGGCCTCAGAGAACTTACGATCTTTTAGACAGGTTAAGACAAATACACAAATATCTATCATTAAAATGCCTCATAAGAGTAACACAAAGAGCAATATGAAGTTTTCATCTGCTATCGCCTCCATACGTTCCCATTATCCTGTATTTACTTGTATATAAAGACTAAGGTTTTTTTTTTTCCTTTTTTTTGTCTTTTTGGAGGGGAGAAGGCAGAATAATTGGGGTTAAGTGACTCACCCAAGGTCACACAGCTAGTAAGTGTTAAGTGTCTGAGGTTGGATTTGAATTCAGGTCCTCCTGACTCCAGGGCCAGTGCTCTATTCACTGCACCACCTAGCTGCCCTTTTCTTCAGTTTTACGAGCAGTTTTTAACATGCTTCACCTTACATTAATCTTAAAATTGCCACACATTCTATATACATGAGATTAGCCTATATTTGATTGCCTATTTTCTTTCTGAAACATCAGAGCGTACGAGTTCTATCTTTAAAAATCTATATAATTAATTTATTTTTAGTTTTCAACACTCACTTTTGTAAGATTTTGAGTTTGTGTATTTTCTCCCCCTCTGTTTCCTCCCCTCTCCCCAAGATGGCGTGCAATCTGATATAGGTTCTACTTATACATTCATATTAAATATATTTTCACAGTAGTCATGATGTAAAGAAGAATTAGAACAAATGGGAGGAACCATGAGAAAGAAGAAACAAAACAAAACAATGGAAGGAGAGGAGAGGAAATAGTATGATTCTACCCACATTCAGACACCCATTCATATTTACCACTATAATTACTATCTGTCTTTTTCTCTACCCTATTTTCCCTCCTGTTTATGCTTTCTCTCTCCTTTCTCCCTTTCCCTCTAGAGTTTTGCTTTTGGCCACTGCCTCCCTCAGTCTTTCCTCCCTTCTATTAGCCCCCTCTCTTTTCTTCCCCTTTACCCTTACTACTTCTTCCCTCCCTTGTATCTCCCCTCTCCCCTTTTTTTTACTCTTTCCCCTCCTACTTGCTATAGGATAAGTTAGATTTCTATACCTAAATGATTGTAATTCTCTCCTTGAGCCAAATCTGAAGAGAGTAAGGTTCAAACAGTGCTCATCTCCTTCCTTTCTTTCCCTCTACTGTAATAGGTTTTTGTGCTTTTCGACCTGATGTAATTTACTCTTGTCTGCCTCTTCCTTTCTTCTTCTCCCAGTACAATCCCTTCTCACCACTTAATTGGATTTTTTTTTTATCATCACATCAAAGTCAACTTATGCCCACGCCCTCTGTCTCTTTTAAATGTCATTAAGAACAATACAGTTCTCAAAAGTTAAAAGGGTCATCTTCCCTGCTAGGGATGTAAACAGTTTGCCTTTATTAATAAAATGCTGTTGCTTTTTTCTTTCCCATTTACCTTTTTAGGTTTCTCTGGAGTCTTGTATTTGAAGATCAAATTTTTCCCTTGGGTTCTGGTCTTTTCATCAGGAAGGTTTGGAAGTCCCCTATTTCACTGAATGCCCAGATATCTCCTCCCCTGAAAGATTATGCTCAGTTTTACTGGGTAGTTGATCCTTGGTTGTAATCGAAGTTCCTTTCCCTTCTGGAATATCATATTCCATGCCTTCTGATCTTTTAATGTAGAAGCTGCAAGGTCCCATGTAATTCTGACTGTGGTTCCATGATATTTAAATTGTTTCTTTCTGGCTGCCTGTAGTATTTTCTCTTTGACCTGGTTATTTTGGAATACGGTCACAATATTCCTTGGCATTTTCAATTTGGGATCAGGAAGTGACCGGTGGATTCTTTCAATGACGATTTTACCCTCTGGTTCTAGGATATCAAGGCAGTTTTCCTTGATGATTTCCTGAAAGATGTTGTCCAGATTCTTTTTTACATCATGGTTTTCAGGTAGGCCAATAATTTTAAGTTGTCTCTTCTGGATCTATTTTCCAGGTCAGTTGTTTTATCAATGAGGTATTTTACATTTTCTTCTATTTTTTCATTCTTTTGTTTCTGTTTGACTGATTCTTCATATCACATAGAGTCACTGGCTTCCACTTGCCCAATTCTAATTTTTAATGAATTGTTTTCTTCTATCAGATTTTGTACCTCCTTTTCCATTTGGCAGACTTTACTTTTTAAGGAATTTTTCTCTTCAGTGAGTTTTTGTGCCTCCTTTTCCATTTGGCCAATTCTACTTTTTAAGGAATTGTTTTCTTTAGTGTTCTTTTTTTTTTTCTCATTTGGCCAATTGTATTTTTTAAAGATATGCTTTCTATAGTCAATTTTTGTCCTTCCTTTTCTAAGCTACTGATTCTTGCAGACCTCTCATTTCTTTTCCCAATTTTTCTTCAACCTCTCTCATTTCATTTTTTAAATCCTTCTTAAGCTCTTCCAAGAAGGCTTTTTGGGCTTGAGACCAGTTCATATTCCCCTTTGAAGTTTTGGATGTGGGTATATTGACATTTATCTTCTTCTGAATTTGTGCTTTGTTGTTCTCTGTCCCCATAATAAGAATCTATGGTCATTGTTCATTTCTGTTTTTTGCTCATGGTGTTTGCCTATTTCCTAGATTTTAAAGTTGAGCTTTCCTGCTGGAGCACAGAGGGCACTGAACCAAGCTTCTTGTGCTAGGAGCCTGGGACCTGATCACTGGCTTTATGTGCTGTGGTCTCAGGTGCTGGCAGCTAGGGATCTGGCAGCTTACCTGGTGCTGAGCTGGGGTCAGCAACACTGGAACTCTCGGAGGGGGGGCGGGCAGGGGAGGTCTGGCTCTTGGAGGATACCTGCTCACCTGGGCTTTTTATTCAAATGTTTGGCTGCTGAAGCTGTCTGTCAGCCTGGAGCTGTGCCTCCTGGAGTTGCGCTGAAGCACAAGGAGATTTGGTTGCTGGAGAACACTGGCCCATGTGGTTGTTTTTTGAATTGGTGTCTATCAGTTCCCCTGCCTGTGCTGAGGCACTCAGGAGTTGTGGTGTTGGTGTTGCCTGCTCCACCACCCTGAGGCTCAGGATCTCCCCCTAGTTTGCTGAGGTGGGGCTTTCTGGTACACTTCCTGTCCTGTACTGCTCTCCCTCCCCCAGAGCAAAAGGGGCCTTTCCTGTTAATCCCCCAAACTTCCTGGGCTACAAGACTGCTATACCCCATCTTTCTGCTGGCTAAGCTGTTCTAGGGTTTTTGCTGGGATAATATTTTCTGGGCTTTCAAGGTCAATAAAGGAGGGTGAGAGCCACTTACTTCTTACTCTGCCATCTTGGCTCCTGGAAGTGGAAATCTAGATCTATTTTTTTAATCAATCACATACTTGACAACGACTATGGTTAGTATGTAATAAGTCTGTTCTTTTTCCATTGTCTGGTTATCATATCACCATAAATGAACAGTTGCAAATATACATATCACAAATAGATTCTAGTATACCAAAGTGATTTTAACAAACCCAAACTCAAAGGAGTTCAAGTTTCAAAGGGGAATTAAACTAGCATAATTTAAGGGAAAATAAAGGTTTCCTTTTTTTGGGCAAAATAAAAATGAAGAACTATCATTATCACAGTAATACTCTATGGGAATTTCAAAAATTACTTACAATATCATAAAGTCCTTGGGAATCTTCATCAGCTAAGGTCAATAGTGCCACCAGTGGATATTGAGATCTGGGTACAATGCCAAAATCTTCAATTTTAGCATCACTTGGTAACTGACAGTATTTTTCTTCTTTGCTGTTTTTTTTAACACTTTTTTTGGGTACATGTTAAGGGAAAATAACTACTGCCACTGCAAACAAAGACAGGTAATAAGTTAAAAAATCAGAAAACTAATTTAGCAAAGCCTCATCTTACTCACAGATTTCAAAGTCCCCAATCTTCACAGCATGGATCATATATAAAATCAAAAGGATACAAATGTTGTTCTCGAAAGACATATTTGCTATATATGGCATCTTCAAGGGCCTGTGGGGTATTTATCCTGGAGACATAAACATGCTTCTGCAGCGCTTCATATAATTCTTGCACGTCACAACCCCAGTAGCACGTAAGGATGCTTTCTTCAATACAATCAGGTGTTAATGCTATGCCATCTATAAAAAAAAATAATAAAAAACTCATTGTCTAATGTATCCTTAAATGTAATTATACACTGTGAATGAGAAAAACTCTTGAGTCAGGCTGGCTTTCATCCTGGCTAGGCTAGGGCTGGCTTTCCCTGCAATTGTTACAGGACTTTGTGTTTCCTGAGTTGAACGACAAAGGACAAAAGCTATGAGTTCTTGTCTCTGTTCTAGTTTCTTCAGCACAACTAAAACGCTGTCACAGAGACCTAAAGGAGGAGGACAGGAAGTTCATTAACTTCTTTCAGGTGACAATCTCTACCTATAAACTCTGTGGATTATTTGCATGTGGTAAGTCTGAAAATCACTTTTTTCCCCCAATGGAAAGTCTTATTGATTCCAAGTATTTTTCAAAAGGCTTGATTTTTTAAAAGTAATACAATACTGACAGCTGTTGCTTGTGCACACTAATGGTATGTATAACCCAAAAGAATGTATGATGCAAAAAAGTCATTCACACTTGTTTTCAGAATAAATGTTCCTTATATTTGAATACTTATTCCTGCATCTGATACTTAGGGACTACTTGTGACTATGAACAACCCACTTAACTTCTAAGCTTCAGTTTATCCGTCTGCTAAATAATATCTATATTGCCTATCTCATGGAGTTGCTTTGAAGAAAATACAGCTTCAATGCTATATAAGTGAGAATCATAACACAAGTATGCATTATGATCTGATAATTCATTTTAAACAAAACAGTGAAGTGACACATTCATTCAAGCAATATTTACAAAGAGCCTATTATGTGTGTTAGGCTAACACTATGCTAGGCTCTGAAAGACATAAAAAATCTAGAGAACACAATTGTACACTTTAACAGTTTGCAGTATGGTGAAGGATAAAACACATAACACATAGTATGCAAGTGCATTAGAGAGTTACAAATCAAAAGTCCTATATAAAGTTTGAGGGAGAAGAGAGGAGGGAGAGGATTAATCAGGACAAGCTTTGTGGAGGAAATGGCATCTGAGCTCTGCTTTAAAAGAAGAATGAGAATGAACAGGTTAAAAAAAAGAAGAGAGGATATAGAGAACACCGTAAAGAGAAAGGAGTAGAGTATAAGAAGTGTTGTAGGGCAGGAAGGGCGGAGAGATTAGCTGATGTATATAGTACACGGATATTGGGAATATTAGTATGTAAGGGTTGGGTGGCACCAGATTTCAAATGGTCTTGAATTTAAGGAGTAAGGAGATCTTGGAGATTTTTGAGTAGAGGAATGATGGGATCTGAACTATTTATGAAATAATATTCTGGTAAGAGGATATGATGTATGTATTGCAGAGGGGAAAGAATGAAGGTTGGAAGACGGCTAGGAGGCTTTTGAAAAAAATTGAGTCAGGTGGCAATGAAGGGCTCTACTAGGGTGGTAGCAATAGAGATAGAGGAGAAGTAACAAATCTAAGATTTGCAGAGGTCAAACAGACAGGACATGGTAACTAAATGATAGGATGTGAGAGGTTAAGGACAGGGCAAAATCAAAGACTTACTAAAAGGTTACAAAAACAGGAGACTGAATGAATAGTAGCGCCCCAAACAACTGAGAAAAGTCAGAAGTGGATTTACTGGAGGGAAAGGTGGCCTTCTGAATGTTGATTTAGAGATACCAGGGACTAGACAGACATTTCCTGTAAGCAATTTGAGGTGTGGGTCCGGAGTTCAAAAGAAGTTCAAAAAAGGCTAGAGATTTGAGCCTCATTTGCACATAGATTGCTGCTGAAGTAACAGAAATAAATGAGGCTGTTCAAGAAAAGAGGGATTTGGAGAAGAAAAAGGCCAAGTTTAGACTACTGAAAATTATCCAAATAAAGGGGTTCTGAAAAAGGATGGGAAAGCGTAGAAGTAACTAGTTAAAAAAAAAGACTTTACTTAGGAGAAGCTCAGGATCTGCCCATTTTCCCCTTCTTGTAAACCTTCTATGATGGGATCAGGGAGCTCTTTTTTTTTAACACCAAGTTAAAGACATCTCTGAAACCTTCCCTAGAATAGAGATACTGGTTAGTGAAAAGGATGTTCTTGTGCAAAAGTAAAGAATGCAGTTAACTAAGTCATGTGTGTTAACACATATATGCATGTGTATATGTATCTATATGTGTGTATACACACATACACACATATATACACACATACACACATACATATATATCTCTCCAACCAAAAAAAGTATAAGCAGAATATTAAGTATACTTTGGTATTATTAAAAAATTTGACAATTATTGTAGTTAGTAAGTCATCAATGTAAAAATTATCCTTGCTTAAGATTTTAATTTTTAAGTATGTGTTTAAAGGATGTTTCTATACTTTAATGAAATTGCTGGTCCATCATCAGTTCCTCCTTCTACCAGTGCAGATCTATGTATCCATCCACAATTTATCCATCTAATCTCACAGGAACCTTCCTCTAGTCTTCAAATTTCATGGATGAAAATACACAATTCAAGCTGTTACATTTTGTTCTGAAGACATGATTGGCATTTTCTGTTCACATATGTATTAGTGTCTTTTATGCCACTTTGGCCATGAAATTTCTTATTGGTAACGTGCTGATTTACTTATAGCTACCATATGTCTTTCATTTTTCTTTGATTATCTGTAATTTTAATCCCTATGAGACATTGCTGTTTCATAACTTGCTGAGAGTTCCACTCCCTGACCATTCAATTCGTTGTTCATACTCAGGCTCTAAAACATAGGCACTGAGGTACTATTGCAAAGGTCTATTTTTCTTTTTGCTTTTTTGGAGGGGGTAAGGTGGGACAGTTGGGGTTAAGTGACTTGTCCAAGGTCACATGGCTAGTTTTGTGTTAAGTGTCTGAGGTTGGATTTGAACTCAGGTCCTCCTGACTGCAGGGCTGGTACTCTATTCACTGCGCCACCTCGCCGCCCTTCAATGGTCCAACTATTAAGCTGCATGTAGCAATCTGGGAAATATGCATTCTTCACAACTTGGTTCTTTCTGTTTTAATTACTATGCAAATCTCTTTTGAGAGGTTTTTGAATCTCTTAGAAGAGGTTCTATACTTTCCAGGATTCAATGCAATCAGAACATTATCTGCAAATAAGGGTATGTAGAAGAACCTCATTACATACAGAGAACACCTTTTCCATTTAGAGTTTCTGTGGAATGTTAACTAATCAATATCTTTCCATATGTTTCAAGAAAAATACATTTTTCACTTTTAATCTCAACATTTGTAGATAGATAGATATAAACTCAAATACAGTTTTAAAGCTCTAACCATGCTAAAAAGGACCAAATCCTGTCTTTAACTTTATATAGGGCAGAATTTAATCTCAAGATTTTATATGTACTCAGTGGTCAACTTTAAGTTTAGGAAATGAAAATTCAGCCAAAGTAAAACACAACCATTGAGGAGATAAGGAAATATTCCACTAACAGGACTTAAAATATTTACTTTAAAATACTTATTTTTCCCCACTCACAATAGAACCATACACAGGTTTTCCTTTTCATGATTTTAATGGAGGGGGAGAGATAGATAGAAGAGAAAAAGAAATTCTTGTTAATTATAAAAGAAAATATTAAAGAAAATGTACATTTCTATATAAGAAAAAGGAAATGGAAAGAGAATGCAAGTAAGGAAAGAATGAAACAAAAAGATAAAGCATGGCGGAAGAGTAGAATAGAAAAGAATAAAAGGGTGACCCTTATATTATTTCCAAAATGGAAACCAATACAAGAAAACAACATTTAGGGAAAACTAAAGGTAAACTGGAGCGAAAGGGAAAGTAAACATAGGAAGAGGGAAAGAGGAAAAATTTGAGGATACAGAGAAAGGAAAGGAAAAAAATAAAGGATACAGGGAAAATGATGCTATTCCAAAATGGAAATGTTAGTATTTTTAAAAAAAAAAATTAATTAATTTATTTTCTTGTTTACATCATTCATTTCCATGAGGTTTTGAGTTACAAATTTTCTCCCTATCTTTCTCCTACCCAACACCTAATATTTTTTCTTAAAAGGTCTATTGAGCACTAGATAGGAAAAAAAAAAGATGAATGACTAAAACAATGACAAGAATGAATAGATGAATGAATCAATGAAGGAATGAATGAATGAAAAAAAATGTATTAAGTCCTTACTTTGTACTAAGCACTATGCTAATTGCTGGGGATATAAACAGAAAATCAAAACAGTCTGTGCTCTCAAGGAGTTTATATTCTAATTGCAAGAAATAATATCTAAAGGGGGCTCCAGTTGCAGGGGGTTTATTGAAAGGCTCAGCCACCTTGAAGAATGCAGCTGAAGTACTTCTAGGGAGTCCTCAGGTTACACTGGAAGATCAGGTGGTAATGCCTGAGAGTCTAGACTCTAGAGCAGCGGTTCTCAACTTGTGGGTTGCAACCCCTTTGGGGGTCAAATGACCCTTTCACAGGGGTCACAGGAGTTGCCTAAGACCATCGGAAAACACATATTTCCGATGGTCTTAGGAACCAAGACACCGCTCCTCTATCCATCTCCGGGGGGGGTCCGCCCATATGCAGATATGCCCACATACAAGTATTAAAGGGTCATGGCTTTAGGAAGGTTAAGAACTAGTGCTCTGGAGGGTTTAGGGTCAAGGAGGATTGTAAAGCCTGCTGATCCTTAGTAAAGGCTAAATATATTCCATATGCTGAAAGAATGAAATGAAGACATAACAAAGGTAGCAGTAGTACTTTTTAAAAAAAAGTGTACATGTTATAAAGTCTATTATAAATTCTATGAACCTTAATATTATTTTGTCTCTTCTGGAATTTTAGAAAGATAATGGTTTAGAGATATGAATGCCAATTAAAATTTTTTTGCCTTTTTGCAGTGAAAATGGTGGGAATTTTTATTTGTGAAATTTGTTTTCACATTTAACCTATATAACAATCAATACTTACAAAACAGATCGATTAGATTCTATTATTTATTTTGCACCCACATGTCTGCTTATAGGTTAGAGGGTGAAAGAAAAGAAGAAAGTTAAAATCTTAGAAAGTAACACTATTGGTGATTATTCAGAACTGGACAAAATATTTGTGCAATTATCACTATGAAAAAAGTTGAGTCTATAAACTTCTATTCCCAATCAAGTACCCAAGAATATATATGTATCAAGTGACAGATCTGTAGTAGAAACTAGAATTTCCGGCTTTGTTTCACACTGATTCCTTCAGCAGGAAGGGATTTCAGAGATCAGTGGTTACCAGACTTTATGTAGCAATAACAATGCCCTTTTAACCAAAAAAAAAAATATTGTCACCTCTCCTACTTTTCATAAAACAATTTATGTAAATAATTTTCTTAGCTAACATTTTATGCAAATAAAATGAAGAATATATTATAATTTTATACAACATAATCTTAATTCAATTACTGGTGATAAAATCCTTTATAATTTTCATAGTCATACTTATAAAACAATAACATTAATATGATTGTGATGGATGGGATGAGTTTTTAGTGCAAGGTTTCTTTCTAAAAACTCAAGGACAGTGGCGATACTGCTACTCAGTTATTTTTCAACCATTAATCAAGGAAGATATTTTGTCTTGATAACAGCTATGGCAGAAACCTTGTTTCACAAAAATTGGGTGCACCAAGGTAGTAAAATTTGCATTGCTTTATTTGATGTACCAGAAAATCGCTTACTCACGTAGAGCCAAAAGATAGAATTCCAAAATTTAAGCCTGAGTGACTGGGAGATGACAAGAAAAAAGGAATTTAGGAGAACAGATAAGTTTCTGGTAAATAGTGATTAATTTAGCAGAAGCTTTAAATGCAGAATTGCAGATTTGGTTTGGAAACTTGGGAAACAAATACATTTTTGTCATCGACACAGAACTGATAGAGGTTAAGAAAAGATGTGATCATTAAGGGACACTAGAGAGAGTCTTAGGGGAACCACCCGGGGAAGGTGATAGGAGAGACAAAAAAGAGGCAGAGAAAGAAGAGAAATTGGAAGAAAATTCACCACTGCTGCAATAAAATGCGTAGTTCTTTTTCCTCTTGAAACTGTATCTGTCAGTATTCTAAAAAATGGGGCAGTTAGATGGCACAGGGGATAGAGTGCCAGACATCTTCCTGAGTTCAAATCTGGCTTCAGATTGCATGCCCTTGGGCAAATCATTTAACCCTGTTGGCCTTAGCTCCTTATCTGTAAAATGAGCTGGAGAAGGAAGTAGCAAACCAGTCCCATACCTTTGCCAAGAAAACTCCAAATGGAGTCATTAAGACTTGGACACAACTGAAACATTTGAACAACAACAAAAATTCTAAAGAAAAAAATCAGTAGCAAATATTGAAAATATTATAAATTACCTTAAGGATCAAGGAAAAGGGGTTGAGAGGAAGAATAAGGCTTGAGGTAATCCTCATGATTATACAATATTGAAAAAACCATGACCTTGACTTCAAATGCTTATCATTGAGTGGGAACTGACAAGTACATGCTTGCTGCTGAAAGGAAATGGCTTGAAGTTGGGAGGAGTGAAAGATACTGTGTAACAAGGACAAGGAAAACAGAATATATAATTTATCCTCTAGATATATGTATTCCTTTCCCTTCAAGATGGATTATGGGTAATATTAAAGGTACTGTTATTAAAGGCATAATATTAAACGTATAATCAAACAATATCCTGGCAGATGAACAACTTTGGACAAGTTTGCCAAAATACATCAGTTGTTTGCTCCTGTGTGTACTGGACCATGCTGGCTGGTGAAAAACATGCCGAAAATGCCCAATTCTGGACTAGCTTGCATTTACTCCTCCCTTATCAATTCACTATCCCACTTACCACAGCAACTGTTCCAAAAGTCTCTTCTCAAGCCTCTTCCCACCCTTTCAGCTTAGAACCTTGCCTCATAACAACAGAAATAAAAAACTGAGGCCATTCACCAAGAATCCACTCCTCTCCTTCGCCTCATCTCACATTACTGACACCATCACATTTCCTCTGTCACTTCTTTTTATTATGAACAAATAGCCCTTTTCTTGTCAACAGAAACCCCTCTATGTGCAAACTTCATCCCATCCCATCCTGTCTTCTCAAACAGATTGCTCCTCTATCATTTCCACTTTCTTTCCCGTCTTAAATCTCTTATCTAGTGGTTGCTTCCCTGCTTTCTATAAATATTCTCATGTCCCTTCCCCTTCCCCCAACTTAAAAACCATCACTTGATCCTACCATCACATAAACGGCCCATGTCCTCCCTGAATGTCTTTGCACAAGCCACGGTCCATGTCTGCAGCGTACTCCCGTCACATGACCACATCTTACAATTCCCAGCTCTTTTCAAAATTCACATCAAATGTCACTGTCTACATGAGACCTTTTCTGACCACTCGGACTCCAAAACTGCATTTGATTTTTTATACACACACACACACATTTCACATTTACAGTTATGTGAACATGAGGTTTCCCTACAGAATTCAAACTCTTCAACAGCAGGAAGCACTTTGTGTTTGCCTTTACCCCACTGCCCAGCACAGGGACTGACACAGAGAAGGTGTTTCATAAATCTTTGTTGATGTCAGAATTAGTTTGCCAACTGTATTTGTCTCACTTTAATATACTGTTTTGGAATTTTTATTTACATCCCTTATTCCAGTCTTAAGCAAAGGAGCTGTATTCCTTTGACTTTAGCCACTACCAAAGTCTATCTTCTAATAGCTAATGCGTTGCATGTATATAGGAACTGCTGGTGACGCACGTCAGATTTTTAATGGAAAATTTCAAGAAGCATTTGCTGCGGTTCAGTAGTATCCAGTGAGGTTATGAGTAACTCTGTACTCAACCACACAATCTATATCTGGCTATTGCATCCTTAATACTCAAAGTTTTAATGCTATAGCTGATCACTATTTATGTGTTATTATTTATGGGGTGAGGAAATGTTTGCTAAAAGAACTGAAAAAATCAATACAAGGCCAATAGTCCTTTTAGATGATTTAATTTGCAAATATAGTTGCTATTCATCTTCCTGCTTCAGCATACAAGCAGTTTTGTTAGGATCCCATCATCTGTTTTCTCTTCATTTCCAGAGAAATTCCATGGAATTATTTTACAGGAAGAACTGCTTTAATGCTTGCTGCCTTGTGACGGTATTGTTGGTTGACTTGTTCAAGTTGTAGCATTTATTGTAGGTCAGAGTTCTCTGCTATAGGCAGAAAGGTACAAGGAAAGAGTACTGGATTTAGAGTCAAATATCTGGGTTCCAATCCTAGCTCTGCTTGTATGACCTTGGGCAAGTCTCTTAACCTCTAGAGACCTCAGTTTCCTCATCTATAAAATAAAAAGATTAGACTTAATAGGCTTTTAGCTCTAAATTTACAATTTTAGGAGCCTATGATTCTTGGCAGACTTAGATCATCTTTAGAACTTTCTTCTTTTTTCCAGTCATGCATCATACCAGTCGCCTAGGAGATACTTTCAAATGTCCCAAAAGCATCTTAAACGCAACATGTTCAAAACTGAACTTACTCTCTTTCCCACAAAATCCTCCACAAATCTGAATTTGAATGAAAGGAAAAGGTGTTCATTAAGCACTTACTGTACACTAGGCACTGTTAAGAGCTGAGAATTCAAATAAAAAAAGACAGTTCCTACTTTCAAAGAGTTTATATTCTCATAGGGGTAGATAACACAATAGTGTTATTATAGATATTTCATATATATAACCCAGGGTAGTTTTTTGGTAGGGAGACATGGTGAGACCATGAAGTGTGGGGAGAGGGGGATTGTTACAGCTTTTTAAAAAAATGGCAGTTTTTGGTTTAATTAATGTTCTCATAACTAGAAATGGAAAATCCAGAAGTGGGAAGAGGGAAACAGTTAACAGGGGGAAAATGTTTGTATAAGATTTCTCTGACAAAGATTTTAAATCTGTGATATATAGAAAATTGATAAAAACAAGACTTATTCCTTAGTAAATAAGCAGTCTAAGGATACAAACAAGTAGTTCTCAAAGGAAGAAACACAAGTTTTGATAAACCAATGGGGAAAAAAAATGTTCCAAATCCACTAATTAGAGAAATGCAAATGAAAACAACCTTGAGGTTCTACTTCATTACCATGGGACTGATGAAGATGCCAGAAAGGAAACAGTTGTTGGAGTAGAGGAAGGACAAGCACACTGAGGCACTATTAGCTGTCAGTTCTAAAAAGCAACTTTGAACGCTACAGAGAAAGTCATTAAGCTGTGCCGGACCCAGTGATAGCCCCACTAAATGGACACCTTTGTGATGGGGCAGTCCTGGAGTATGTATGTTTGTGTAAGCTGCGTCTAGAGGTTTGTGATCATGTGGAATGGAGGTGTCTGGCTTTCTACTTCAGAACAAGCACAAATGTTTTAGGACTGTTTCCAGCGCACTAACTGTATGGTAAAGAAAAGGTTTCTTCTATGGGGAGCTGAACTGGAACTGAATGTGTTCCAATTCAGTGTGAACTGAATACAACAAGACTCCCACAGGAACAACTTAATACCTCTCATTCCTGGTGATGAGTGAGGCAAAAACTGCCATAACACTTCAGGTGGAGAAAGGAGATTGTGCCACCACCTGCAACATAGCCTACTTATCCCATCCAAGTCGGCATGAAGACACGAGCACATCATTCTTTTATTGCTCGGTTCCTACTGCGTCTATTCTTTCCTGTCTTGGGTGAAGAAGGAACCTTGTGAGCTTCAAAAAGTTGGGAGAGCTCCAAAGGTCCAAGAACTATCCACACCAGAGTTTCTGGGCAGCCAATTTGGTGAGAAAGAAACCCGGTTGATTCGGCCCAGCAGTGGATTAAAGGCAACCAAGAACGAGTGGTATCTACTGGTCATGTCACATTCAGAAGTGAATTTGGTGGAAAATCAAATGCTTTAGAGCAAATGATTTAATTTTAAGCCCACTCTCCCCATGGAACAAAGTCATGTAGACACTGTATACCTCCCGGTACTGAGGAAATGTTTATACGTCTGTTCTTATGTCTTATACGTCTCTTTGGTAAACATTCTTTTGGAAAAGTTTACTGATGTTAATTGGTTAAATGATACTGGGGCACTAATTACTGAGGCAATTGATGACAAAAGGAAGATACTAACTCTTAGTTGGTATTGGGAAGAATACACTTGAATGGAGGTTTAAGTTAACAGTAGTAGAAAAGAAACCCACCACCCCTCAGGGGTATCCCCTAGGACTCTGAGAGAGAGAGAGAAATGTAGTCTTGCTCAGTCACCCAACTTGCTTTATTTTCTCCTGGGAGCTGATATAAGATACCCTGGAACTTATAAATGCAACATGTGGGCCCTTACCTGGGATGAATATTGGGCCTTTTCATTTGTTAGGTCCCACGAGGGAGTCTCTACTAAGGACGTTAGTTATTAGGTTCCCAAGTTTTGGGATCCAGTAGAAAAACTTGGATTTTTTTCTCATTTTAGGCTATAATTTTACAGCAAGCTATTCCACTATGTTTCTTTAAAAGCCAGACTAATTTTTTGTGATACCCTTTGTATTTTTTGATTGTACTCATAGTATTCATTATACACTCATATTTGTTTTGCTGTACCCAGTACAAGTAATGTAGCAGATATGGAAAAGACGAATACTTCCTAAAAATGCTGATGCCTACCTGCTTAATGTTCCTATTTTTCTTTGAGTTTAAATCGATCTAGACTCCTTGCCTTACTGTGAGATCATTTTGCACTCGAGTTCAAAAGATAATGTTTGCCTGGTGATCTGGAAATCCTGAGTAAATAAGTGTTTAATCCTCTTTTGGGAGCTCCACACCTCTTAAAGTATTTTGCTTTCCTTTTAAGTTAACCTGCCTGTTTCAGTGAGAAGTACAGACCAGAATTCTGGTGTGTCCTGTTTAGAAAGGGACACCAAGAGACTTTATCTGAAATTTCAGCTGGATTCCTTCTATGCTGGAGTAAATCTAGGTTTCCTTAAGTTGTTGCAGGGATGTAGAAGAATATTACAGAACTAAATCTACTCTATGAGTCTAGGTGAGTGTGCACTGGGGTAATGGGGGGGGGGTTCTTAGTGGAAGAGAAAGGGTAAAGTGCTCCAACACCTCTCTACCCTCTTGAGTCTCAGGGCTAGTTTTCAAGCTCCAAGCCAAATCAGTTTAATTTCTCACGTAAGGGTGAAGGGATTGATTGCTAGTCAACTCCAAGTCCTAAAATCCCTTCTAACAGAGCTCTATAATCTCCCAGGAGAACTCTCTAGAACCCTGAGTAAGAGATGTAGCAAGGCTTGTTCTGGGAACCCAACTTGCCAGTCAAAGTGGATTTGGATAAAGATCTGTCAGAGTTTATAAAGGAATACTGAAGAGTATGTAGAAAATATACTCAAATGGATCTGTGATCTTGTGGACTTGGAAGTTTCCATCCACGCCTGCTCATCTTGTGTGAATCTTGTCCAATCTTCCTATAAATTCATCAAGGGGAGATGACCCAATATGCTGGGGGCCTTCATAATTTTCTCCTGACATCAGAGGAATACCAGTGGAACAATCTGGCCATCTCCATCATCATCTTTCAACATTGCTATGTGACCATCCCATCTTCTCTTCCTGTTATACAAGTCTATGATAATGTCTTTTAGTCCTGTTCTTGGGAGTTCCTCACTGATTATATGCTGCAACATGATCACACCTACCACGAGCTTTTCCACTGCCCTCTATATGGAATTCATTTTTAATTATTTAGAGATCATTTTATTCTATATCTCACTACCATAAAGCAATATATGTAGCATTTGGTGTACAAAATATTAAGTACAAAGTAATTTTGAGGGGAGAAGTAGCTGCAGCAGAAAGGGTATCATGTCTCCTCATACAGGAGATGATGCAGTGCCTAAACTTTGAAGGAAATCTGGAATTTTAAGAGGCAGAAGAGAGGAGGAAAGGGATTCTAGGCATGGGGGAAAGCAGAAACAAGAAATGGAACATCATATGTGAGGAGTGGCAAGAAAGTCAGTTTAACAGAGCCATGGACTATGTGAAGAGAAGTAATATATAAGACTAGAAAAGTACAATGGAACCGGGTTATAAAAGGCTTTGAATGCAAAATAGAGGAGCTTATATTTCATCCTACTAGTAAGAGAAGCAACTGGAATTTATTGAGAAGGTAAGTGACATGGTCAGATCTATGCTTTAGGAAAATAAATTATCAGCTCTGCGGTGGATAGATAGGAAAGGGAAGAGACACTTGAGAGGGAGGCACGATAGTCCAGGTGAGAGGTGACGAGGGTGTGAACAAAGGTGGTGGCTGTGCAGGTGGAAAAAAGATGAATGGAAGAGATGTTATGGGGTAAAATTAACAAGATTTGGCCATTGATTCTGTATGTGAAGGGAGAAAGAATGTGGAGTTGAGCACAAATCTAAGACTATGAACTTGGGTAACTGAAAGAATGTTAGTACCCTCAACAAAAAAAAAAAAAAAAAAAAAAGAAGGAGCACCATGGATTTTTGGGAGAAATGTAACGACTATGATTTTGGACATTTTGAGTTTGAGATGCCTGTGGACATCGCAGCTCAGAATGATCAAAAGGCAGTTGGTGATGTGGGAATGAAGTTCAGGAAAAGTGGCCAGCGATGGAGATCTATCTATCTATCTATCTATCTATCTATCTATCTATCCATCTAGGAGTCATCTGAACACACATGACAATTGAAATCATGATAGCCAATTAGGTCACCAAGAAAGAGCAGACATGTAGAGAAAAGATGCACCATACAGTCTTGGTGTACATTCATAATTAGGGGATAACCTGTATGACACTCTAGCAAAGGAGACTGAGAAGAGGTTAGGGAACCAAGGGAGAGCAATATCAGGAAAACCCACAGAGGAGTATCCAGGAAAAACAGTAAGGCTGTATAGATGTCAAGAAGGATGAGAACTGAGAAAAGACTATTAGATTTGTCAATTAAATAAACATGGAGAGAGTAGTTTCCATTGAGTGATGAGGTCAGAAGGCAGATTACTAGGGGTTAAGAAGTGAGAGAAAGGACTTGGAGGAAGAAAATAAAGATAGCTTTTTTTAGGAGTTTGCAGAAAAAAAAGAATAATATAATAGCTTGAGGGGATGGTAGGGTCAGGTAAAGATTTTCTCAAGACAGACTGAAACCTTAGTGCATTTGTAGGCATCAGGGAATGAGACAGAAGATAGAGAGTTGGAAGATTAAAGAGAGGGAATTAATGTAGCCTGCTGCTTTAGCCTTTTTGGAGACGCTATTATACAAGATCCATATTGAGCTTCACAGTGGTACCTAAGACCAACCTTGATTCATACCAACAGTTCATCTCCTTAAGGACCAAAGTGTTAATTATTGTAGTCTAGTGACAATACTTACCTTCTTCCCTTCATCTGCCTTTGATGTTTCATCCAATATGATAGAAATTTCAGAACCAAAAGGGAGATATCTTTGGATAGGTAGAATAAAAAAAGATAGTTGGTATTCTGTTCTGAAAGTATGCTTACTTTTAAAAATCACATTTTTTAGTGATAGAATTCTGGAGACATCCAGTAGATATTTCTGAAAGGGCCCACTTACCCTTTGCTATTCACAAAACAAACAGATGTCCAGTCTTTTGCAATGAAAAGGATAACTATATTGAATTACCTGGTAGAGATGAAAGGGATTATTACTAAATTAAATTACCCGAGAGAAAAATAGAAAACTTTGCTATTTTCTCCTTGCAAAGTACAGACATACGAGTCATTAACATTCAATAAGCTAAGTGAATGTCATTCAGGAAGCAGGTATCTCCCTTGGGCTTAGGAGATTCAGCTAAAGGGACATTTTGTGAGAATACAGTACATCAGTCATATAAAGCCTCAGCAGTCGCTGATAGTCAAAGGCAACTGTAATCTTAGCTATTAACAAATTCCCAGCAATAGGGCAGTTTATAATCCATTCATGCCTGTTTGTCCAGGGTGGATTTTTGTCCCTGTTCTCCCATGAATTCACTACAGAGGATCTCATCCTGTATTCTAGAAGCCTTCCTCATTTTCCTGATGTTGCCAGGACACCAGTGGAGAAATCTAGCTGTCCCCCGATATTCTACTGTTGCTTACCCTTCACATGTGACTACCTCATCTTTTCCAATTATACATTTCTCTGACATCTGTCACTCCTGTTCTTAGAAGGTCTTTTTTTGTTATTTGTTACAGCCTGATAAAACCTGTTATGCTCCTCTCTACTGTCCTCTATGTGATACAAATGTGCAATTTTCTGGAGACTGTCATAGAACGTTAGTATTAAAAAATAATGGGCTTTTGCTTCTGGGAGAAGGTGTAAATTTCCTGCAAACAATCTAGCCCTCCTTTAAATCTGGGTTCAACATATTGCTTACTTGTATTTGTTTGTGAATGAATGAACAAAAAAGTATGAATTAAGTGCTTACTATGTATAAAGTGCTAAAGGATGGGGATGTCAATGTAAAAGCAAAGATAGTTTCTCAAGAAGCTTACCTTCTAAAGAGGGAAACAAACAACAGTGCACAAGAAAGTGGTGGCTAGAGACTTGTTGGTTACAGAAATGTAACCAAACGTCATTTGACACACTCCATTCAGAACAATGGATGAGGTAGTTTGGTCCTGGTTTATGATTTTAGAACTGGAGTAATAGGTGGTAAGTAGGGAAGGAAAGGGTATAATCTGTAGTAAAGTAATTGTCAAAGTGTTTTTTCAAAAAAATGGTTAGAAAGGAGGGAGGGAAGTGAAGTATGGTTGGGACCTTACTGAAATGAATGTTCCGGGAGGGGCAGAAATCAATCTGGAAAAGAAATGTTTGGGATAGATGTTCCTTCAGGGCATGGTGTCCACAGTGTGGGCTGCTTAATGAAGCCACTTGGGAATAGGTGACCCTAGAGGTGAGACTTTGTCAGAGATAGATGGACAGATAGTAGACAGAGAGATAGGAGGAAAGACATAAAGAGCTATACTGATGTTCTAGATGGTCTATCTAACTACCTGTCATAAAATGAACAGCTATGTAATCTAGGTTTTTTTTTCTTCCCATGTATTTGATACTGGTAACACTTTGAAAAAAAAATTCCTTCTAGAATTAATAGGAATTTTCAATTTGTAGGAAGGAGGGCAGTAGGGTGGGGTGGGGGGGGAGGGGAGGGGAATGATCAGCTATAAACTCCAAACATTTCTAGGATGTTCTCATGGGGCTTGTTAGCCAGTAAGTAGGGCTTCTCACGTTTTAGGGATTTCCTGGGAAGCGCTTAAAAGACTGAGGTGTAAAACAATTCTTGTCAACATTACTGTCTGCTAATAAGTAATGTTAAGATCAAGTTTATAGTTAAATGTCATTAATGCTAAATGTAGGCCAATGTGTAGGGAATCCTAATTTAGGCTACTTGTTTAAATGTCTGAATGAAGAAGCAGTAAATGATATCAAGTCTGGTACTTCTTGTGCCATAAGCTCTGAAATGATGGTTTTAAAGGCCTGCTAACGACATCTGTGGCCTGTTGAATTGAAAGAGCTTTCCCCCAAATACTGGAAATGAATTTTAACACCATCCTCCAATGCTGTTATATCCTTAAGAATGGCTACATGAAATAAGAAAAATATAACATACATATTCTGGATCATCAACAAACAACATAACAAAAATTTCACAACTAACATAACATTATTCCAAGAGCTTGTGCCTTTCTCCTGACTGTGCTATGTAATAAAAGTGAAGCCTACAGTGCCACCCTGTGGTCTAAGGCCAAACTGTGCCTCTAGAAGGACGACGGTCATGCGGCCAAAAGCAAAAAATTCCATACCAGATCTTTCAGACTTTGGCGAATAATTGCCACGGTTAAGATTTCTTGTTATTCTGCTTTAACACAGGAAGGATGGCAGCACCCTCAAAGTTTCATAACACTTTCTCTGTGCCAATGATTTTTTAATGAATATTTTTGCATTTGAAAAAATATGCCTTACCTCTCTTTCCACCTTTCCTCGACTTGAAAAAGAAATCCTTGTAATAAATACACAGTTGAGCAAAACAAATTGTATTGGCCTTATACAAAATATGTCTCAATTTGTAACCTGAGTTCAACACTCCTCTGTCGGGAAGTGTACCAATGAAGTATATTTAATTGCCAAACTGATGGTCTCTTCTCAGTCCTCATACTTTTTCTGACTATCCTCTCTCTGAGTTTTCATGATATGGCTACCATACTACCAGAACACTTCTCAATCTCCTTTGTTGGTTCATCATCCATATTATGAACCTAAATGTAGTTATTCCCCATAGCTCTGTCCTAGGACCCCTTCTCTGTTCCCTTCTCAGGAACCTCATTAATTCCCATGGATTTAACTATTATCTTTACATAGATAAGTACGGACATACAGATATATGAGCGTGTGCATGTATATGTATAAGTGAATATTTGTGCATATATATGTATATACACACATGTACATATGTGTGTATCCATCCCTAGTCTTTTCCCTAAGATTCAGTCCCACATGATCTACTGAACATTTCAAACTGGACATCCTAGACATATCTCAAAGTCAACATGTCCAAAACTAAAGTCATTTTTTTTCTCCCTATAACCTTACCTCTTCTAAACTGTTAAATACATCACATCTTTTCAAGATCCCAGGTTCATAATCTTGGCATTATCCTCAACGCTTCCCCTCCTTCACTTCACATATTAGTCAACATATCTTGCCATTTCTATTCCATACCATTTTTTGAATACAACCTTCACAACCCCTTCTTTCCACTCACAGTTACCACTTTGGTTCAGGGCCTTATTCCCTCTCACTTAAGATTATTGTAACAACCTCCTAATGGTCTCCCTACTTCAAGTCTGTCATCATTTCATTCCATCTTACACAGTGCTGCCAAGATACTTTTCATTAAGCCAGATGTGACTCCCCTACTCAACCAACTCTAGGGCTTTCTCTGGCCTTCAGGGCAGAGGTTCTTAATCTTTACACAGACTTCTTTGGCGGCCCAGTGAACCCCTTCTTAGAATAATGTTTTTAATACATAAAATACATAGGTTTCCAATGAAAATAAATTCCATTTAAATAGTTATCAAAATATTTTCAAAAATAAGTTAATCAGCCTTAGGTAACAACCTGTCCCTCTTATCACTGCTCTAGAATTAAATGTAAATTCCTCTTTTTAGCCTTTAAAGTTCTTTAAACTTTGTCCTCAACTTATCCTTCCAGCTTTGAAGAGGATTCCCAAAGAGGGTTAGGGTTGCCTGAGACCTCAAAATACCAACATGCTGGGTCCTGCAGAAAGAATTCCACTCAAGTCTTCTCAGCCAAAGAAAAGTAAAGTTTATTAAAAGTTCACCTGTACTGGACACAGAGCAAGTCTGTGCTAAAAAACTCTATGGCGCTTTCACAGAGCAAGTCTGGGCTAGGGCATTCTGTGGTGCTCTCACAGAGCAAGTCTGTGCTAAGCCATTCTACGGCGCTCTCATACCACATGGAAGGAAGATGGGATTCTTATATACAGAGGAATCTAGGAATGGTCTAGAGGAGGAGTTTGGGGAGGGTCTTCAGGAGGAGTCAATGAGGTCAGACTCCAGTGATGAGTTTGGGGAGGGTCTTCAGGAGGAGTCAATGAGGTCAATGAAAGGGTGGATTGGTATTTTGATAGGCTCAAGGGTGGGAAGCAGATGGACAATGGAGTGCCAGGCTAGTAATAGAGGTTTGGGCCCAGTCACAATGAAATACTTATGGCCTCTGCAAATGTCTCATCAAGTGGGAAGATTCAGTCAGACTTCAAGGGTTTCCCAGAACCTGCACCTCAAAGATTCAAGGAGAACTCAAGGGGGGTCCCAGAGCCTACACCTCATCAACTTCACTGGACATTTTTCCCCCTTGCACACTCTGTGATCCAGCCATGCTAGCCTTCTCTCTTTTCTTCCCACGTGACATTCCATTTTCTACCTCTGTGGGAGATTTGTGTTGGCCATTCCTGGAACGCACTGTCTCCTCACCTCTGCCACTTCTCTTCCTTTAAGATGTAGCTCAAGTACCATCACCTTCATGAAGACTTTCTTGATTCCCCCATGTGCTAATGCTTTTCCTCCCAAACTTCTCTGTATTTGACAATGTTGTATTTGTTTGCTTTAAATTTATATATATTCTTGTAATTTCTATCCTTTAGATGGCAACTAATTGTATCAAGCCCTAGAATACTACAGAACTTCTTCAATGAGATCTACAAATACTTGAAAAACAAATATACATTGGAAAAATTTAATGAATACCTGTTGTCCAGAATGACAGGCAGTGGATAGGTAGCCCCTTGTATTAGTCCATGATTACATATAATTTGCACAAAAGAACAATGAACTAATTGAATGGGAGGAAATGAGAAGACTAGATTGCATTTGGTAACCAGATCTGCTATCTGGTACTTTCAACAATCTCAAGCTGCTGCTGTTCCCTAACACTCCCTGACACATACACAAAATTTTTCAAACAAATATTAATTCTACATTATATAACTGCAGATCATAGAACACCATGATTTCCAAAGTGCCCACATGATTGAGAACATGGATTCACTGAAGTACTGAAGTATGCTATCAGGTTAATGCTAGGGCTTTCTTCAAGCCTTTGGCAAAAAGATTCACACAAAGTGCATGAAGGCAATGAGTATGAAATGACTGAAAAGGTAGGTAAATAAATGTCAGATTGCAGAAGGCTTTAAATGCTAAAGAGTTTGTATTTTATTCTATGGGCAATTCAAAACCTATGAGTTTCTGAATGAGTGACCTGATCAGATATGTGTCTTAGGAAAATTATTTTGACAGCTATGAAGAAAATGGACTGAAAAGGTAAAAGAATATATACAGAGAGACCAATTAAGAGACTCTTATAGTATACTAGCGAAAAGTGATGAGGCTCTGAGTAGGGTGGTGGCTGTGGGAGTGGAGAGAAAGGGACCTAAGAAATGTTCTGGAAGTAGAATCTACAAGATTTTGCAACTAATGGGAAGAAAGAGTCAAGGATAACAAGATTACAAACTTGGGAGGATAAAGGTATTAGGAGGATAAGCAAGGGGATGGGAGAAGATAATTAGTTCTGTTTTGGAAATGCTGAGATTGAGATACCTACAAGGTAGTAAGGCACCAAGGAGAGGTCAAACAGGCAGCTGATGATGCAAGACTGTGGTTCAGCAAAAAGACTAGAGTTGGTTATGTATTGGGAATCCTCTACGCAGAGATGATAATGAGTCCATGGAAGCAGAGGAAACCACCAAGGGAAAGAATATAAAGAGAGTCCTTGGAGGATACCCACACTGAACAGAGAGAAGCTGGATGATGATACAGTAGAGAAGACCAAAAGAGAGCAGTCAGATAGGCAAAAGGAGAACCAAGAGAAAGCAATGTCACAGAAGAAAAGGTAGGTAAGACCAAGAAGTAAAGGTGGTTAACAATATTAAAAACTATTAGAAAGGTCAAGGAAGATAAGGACTAAGAAAGACAGCATGGACTTGGGAGTCAGAAGACCTGGGTTTAAAAACTGACTCTCAGTTTTTTTCTGTGTGTCCTTAGGAAACTCACTTAGCCTGCCTAGGCCTTAATTTCCTGATCTATAATATGATTGGATTGAACAGGATAATTTCTCCAACGTCCCTCCCAGTTCTAAATCTATATTCCTAGGTTCTTTGATCCTTTCCAGCTCTAAGTCCTATGAGCTGGGGAAAGGACATTCAGACTAATTACATTCTGACAGCAGCACAATAAATACATCAAAAATTTGACTTCATTGGTCTGGGAACTTGTTCATCACGTAGATCTTGGTTGTTCTGTAAGTTGGCAGACTGGAGCCGCCTGAGGCTCTAAAGGTCCAGCGGCTGGCCCTGTCTGCACAGCTGGCAAGTGGCAATGGAAGGAATAAACTCAATCTTACTGACTCCATTTCTAGCCCTTTATTGACTATGACACACTTCTTCAATCAATTAAAAGGACCAAGAACTTAAACATGAATTAAGATTTAAGAATCATGTATAATGTATGAAAGAGTATAAAAGAAGACGTTAATGGCTAAGGGAAAGGGATTGGAGACATGGGAACCGGTGAGAAATAAACACTAACTTGTGATTGAGGCTGAAGCTGGATTAGTGATCATTAAACCAAAAGGATTCTTGACTTGTTTCATCTCCTTTTTGGATACTCTTGTGTTCAATTCTATCTCTTCTGAATTTCTCAGGATTACTGGAACCTCCAAACCAAACCTAAAGAAAAACAAGGAAAATTAAAGTAAAAACAGTTCAAATTCTAAAAGGAGCCATTTATGTTACATTTTCAAAGTATTTTAGGATCGCTTTTATTAAGCTGTTTTTAACTGCAGAAAAGTAGCAATTTGTATAGTTACACTGTGTACTCAAGTGTTTAAAAGCACCTTTCCTCTAATCAACGTGCACATTCAGTCCAACAATGCAGATCACAATTCACACATGCTTACCCATTCAGGGTTATTCTTGTCCATGTCCTTCTATAAGTTTACCACAAGGGGTCCACTTATCTTTCTGGGACCTCTCCTCCAGTTCTCCTGATATCCCAGTATATCCCTGATATCCCAAGAAAACATGCAGGCTGTTCATCAGTTATCCCTCATTTTTGCCAAGTGACCACCTCTTCTTTTTTCAATCTCATACTTCTTTGATGAAATCCTTTACATAGCATTTCATTTGTAATTCCTTGTTTTTAATGTGTCTCAGCTTGTTTGTACTCAACGTACAACTTTGCATTGCCCTCAGCTCCAGTTCTTTGGAGAATGTAGCATCCCATGACTCATAGTCCAGATAACTTGAAAGCACATCAGTACTTTTTAAAAATGGTCCTTTGGTTCAAGGAGAAGCCTGAGAGACATTAAAAGAACCTAAAGGCAATCGACCTCACAATTCTACTCAGATTCAACTGTAGGCCTAACTCACTGTCCATTTGCAGCATTCATTCAAAATAAACATACTGTTTAGACAAACACTGTATATTGCTCATTTAGCTATTTTTTATGTTCTGGACAATAGGCATTCATCACCTTAGTTTTTTTCATGTGTGGATAATTAGATCAAAAATCAAAATCATTATGACCTAATTCAAAAAATTTTGTAAGGTTTTGCAGTAATGCAATTAGGTCAACGCCAACCACAAACAAAAGTCTTATGAGGATTTCACCATCCATAGGAATTACTTTTTTACTTAGAACCTGCATTGTACTGCTTCCATGACAGTGGTGAGCAAGCACATATCTCCCTAGATATTAATGATCAGAGGATAGAAAAAGGTAATCTCTTTTTAATCTTTCAAGGAATCTCGCACAATTTTCACGTACATGAGGGAGAAGTTGTGTTAGAAGACAATCTTTGAAGACGGTATTTTGCTTTACCAAGTCAGATGTTTTTCACAGTCAAAAACCAATTCAGTGGCAGAGTATATTCCCTGTGGTTGTCAGTTAATGATGTGATGGGATAGATACGTGCTAGAATGGAACACTGCTTGCATAAACTTGTCTTTTTTACCTTCTAATGTCCTCATGTCAAGGATGCTCTCACTATATACAAATTATCCTTGTAAAATTTTATATATATGTAAGTGTATGTATATAAAATTTTAAGATAGATTTTCTCAGTAGCTTTCAGATAACCTTGAAAATCAAACCTCCAATGCCCTCGAAATTGTGTCACCTTATGCATAAACTTCTTCTAAACTTCTTGGAATAATCTACCTACTTTTACTCCCTTTGCTTTCCACTTTGCCATATCTACTTCCTCTAAAAGCACATCCAGAATTGGAATGTTAAAGTCCAAATGTAATAGCTCCATTGTACCTGCGAAGACTTTACTCTAAAAACTGCTACAGATCTTTTCTATCTTTTGTCTGTGTTCCTTCCAGTTTCATATTTAGATGCCATCAACGGCTTTTCTTAATTGGGTTGTTCACCAAGTTTTCTTCAAAGCCAGTTGTCCCTTCCACTGTTTCATGCTATTATATGAGGCAACTAAGGTTGATTCAAGATTGTAGCTGCCTTATTCTTAATTCTCCAAATCAGAGGGACCAGAAACTTAAATTACAAAGACCTGAATCAAGAAAATATTGATTGACCTTTGTTACAAGAAATGTAACTACTAATGACTACCAGTCTATATGCCAACTTTCCTCTCTCTACAGAAAGAGGTTGTGATGAAGGAACAAGAAAGCTTTTTATAAATGTTATATCTTTATAGCCACAGAATTGATTGAAATATGTATAGAATATAAGTCCTTACTGTCTTTATTTGTTGACTAGAAATGTCTGGTTGGTTGAACAGAATGTCTTGCTAAAGGTTCTCTTCTCACAAATTACTTAGTATGACTTGGTCATACTTTTCAGTATTAAAAAGGTCCAAAATTTTCCCCACATATTTACTATCTTCTTCTCCTTCAGATCCTTATTTAAAAATACCTTTATGTTCATAATTATGTCACCACCTACATAAATTTCCTGTAAATACACTTGGTCAACTCTGCTTGCTTTTCCCATCTTTGTTCTCTTTATTGCCATTTTAACTTTCCTATAAGCACATCTAAGACTGTGATATTAGGGTCCAAGTATAGTGTCCCATAAACTTTGATGGAGAAAAATAGTTTTGTTATAATGATTTTTGCAAATCTTTTTCTTTCTTTTTATGTTTTTGTTTTTTCCTGTTTTTTAGTCTTTCATTTTTTTATCTTTAAATGCCCCTCAGATAACTTTACTTGTTCAGGACAGATATAGAGAATTAAGGACAACCTAATATATGAAGATGCAACTTGCATATGGCATGGAAAACAAAAGCTAGCATTTGGCCAACTTCTGCAGGGTAAGAGGGTGTGTCAGCACTGCCAACAGCTTAGGTGGTGGTGGGGAGGAAAAACAGGTATGATCCAGAGGCTGGCCCATCTTTCCTTCCCTCACTTATCTTCAAGAGAGGTATTGTTACAGAATGACCACATCAAGTATCTGTAGTCTAGAGTTATGATTCTAAAGGGGTATGATTCAGAATAAAAACTGGTTTCCCTGATTGCTGGGGAGAGAGGAGGTAGGATCTCTTAGCTTGCATTCACCAGCTTAGCCCCTTCCCACCTAATGCTGGTTATACAAAAGACTATTATAAATGCCTAGTTTTTTCCTTAAAACTTTAAAAACACAGCAAACAGAAATCAGAGACATCATACATACTGTAATATACTAAAGAATACACAACAGTAAATTAGCTGTTCAGTTGTGTACAAGATAAAATCTCAGCTCACATCAGAATGATCTCCCCAAGGAGGAGTCTACTCTCTAAGGTTTCTGGTGCTCATGTCATGGTCAAGTGACATGATAGGGGCCAGCTTTCCCTATGTGTCTGTGGCTCTAGGGCTACAGTCTACCTACCATTAAAAAAATCTACCTTGTCTCTCTCCTGACTTATCTCTCTAAAAGTCCTTTTTGAAAGTGTCCTTCAATTAAACTGAAGTCCATTTATGCAATGTTGCCACAAAAAATTCTCTCAGTCAATCAGAAGTTACATCCCCTTAAATGTATGCAGCATAGGTCATCGAGTTATCCCTTAAGAGAACAGCTCCAAGCTTGGGCAGAACCAGTTTCCTTTTAGGAAATGTTTTCCTCCATTTTTGCTCCTCTCTGTTTTATGAGACAATATGGTTCATAATTGCAACTAATCCTGCTTCCTAAGGCCTTTGTGAATGTGTTTATATTCTTATCTAGTGTTATCTTTGGCATCTATATCTATGTCACTTTTGCAAGTCAGATATTTGCTAAGGATTTTTTTTGGTATTGCCCTTGTAGCAATTAATTTACATTGATTACTCTGAGATAAAATAGTTACGATTAGTCTCAATGTTACTTCTGTTGCCAATTTCTCAATTCTGATTATCAATTACTTTAAAAAAATGGTTCAGGACTGTAGTAGTTCAGTTGTGTCCAAATCTTATGACCTCATGGACCATAGCACACCACACCCTTCTATCCTCCACTACCTCTCAACCAAGTTCTCATTTGTTGTTTCCATGACATCATCCATCTCATCCTCTGCTTCCCCTTTTCCTTCTACCTTCAAACTTTCCCAGGATTGGGGTCTTTTGTCATGAATCTAGTCTGCTCATTATGTGGCCAAAGTATTTAGGCTTCAGGTCAGGATGAAGTATTGTATTCCATATTTTCTTCTTATCAGGGCAGTTAAGTGGTGCAGTAGAGAGAGCACTGGCTTCAAGAAGCTTTGTGGGAAATTTAGCCTCAGGCACCTAAAAATTGTGTGAACCTAGCAAACCACCTTATTTCTGTCTGCGTCAAGTTTCCTCAAGTTCCTCCCAAGGATGCTGGGAGAATGAAAATGAGATATTTGCAAAGTACTTTGCAAACCTAAAAGTCCTATATAAATGTTAGTTATTAATATTATTCATTGTTCATCTTCTCAGTGTGTGTGTGCTTTATAGTAATTCTGATCTTAGTGCAGAGGAATCTTTGTTCTAGTTGTACATAAACTCCCACATAAAATACTAGCGAACATAGGTCACTTTAATCCTTATTTCATGGTGTAGTGCTCACCGAGTCCAGCCCCTGCCAAATTCTCTTCAGAGAACATGTTTACTGTATAAAGCACTTCTGATGACCTCGAGTTTTTCTCTACTACAAAGGTCCATCCTTTGAAAGTGAGTCTCCCAACTACGTCGCACAGTTTCAGGGCACAGCATATCACAATTTCTAAAAATAGTCCAGGTTCACCCAAAAGGCAATGGAAAGGTGTACTGAGTTGACCGAGTGTACTGAGTGACTGAGTTGGCCTTTAATATATGACCAATCAAGAAATGCACAAAATATCATCCCAACCCAACTTTCTCAAGACTGTGCCACCTTTTTAAGAAGTCTTAATTCACTTGAGGATGACTCCACCTGGGCCTTGCTCCACCTTGACTGGTGAGTTCCTGGCCAGGATGGCTATTTCTTGAGGATTCTCAGCCATACTCCATTTACTCTCCACCTCCCTACCAATCCAGTTGCAGCATGAGTACCCTGGTTTCTACCTCCTCCTTACTTTTTAGCTTAACTCTATGTTCTGTTTCTCTTTTGTTACTGTTCGGTCATCTCTAACGCTCTGTGACCCCAGCATGCCAAAACTGTCTGTGGGGTTTTCTCAGTAGAGATACTGAAGTGGTTTGCCATTTCCTTCTACAGTAGATTAAGGTAAACCGAGTCAAGTGACTAGCCCAGGGTGATACAGCTAGTAAGTCACTAAGATCAGATTTGAATTCAGGTCTTCTTGGCTCTAGGCCCAGCACTCTATCCCTGGGCCACCTAGCTGCCTTGTTCCCCCTTATTAGAATATACATTCCTTAAGAGTAGGAACTGTCGCATTCTCTTGTATTTGTATCCCCCAGCACTTAACACAGAGCCTTGCACAGAGTAACCACTTAATAAAGACTTTATCCATTTATGTACAAAAGAAAAGTGGGTCAGTCCCAGGTTTAGAGTGAGGGTGAACCCAAAGGGCTACTTGATCCAGTAATAACACTGCTAAGTCTATATCTCAAAGACATCCAAAAAAAAAAAATGGAAAAGCACCCACATGTACAAAAATATTTATAATGGCCCTTTTTGTGGTAGCCAAGAATTGGAAATCAAAGGGATGCCTATCAGCTGGGGAATGGCTGAACAAGTTGTAGCACATAGTTGTAATGGAACATTATTGTACTATAAGAAATGACAAGCAGGATGTTTTCAGAAAAACCTGGAAAGACTTACATCAACTGATGCAAAGTGAAGTGAGCAGAACCAAGTACATCGTAACAGCAATAATGTTCAATGAAGAACTGTGAATGACTTAGCTGTTCTCAGAAACACAATGATTTAAGACAATCCCAAAGGACTCATGATGAAGAATACTATCCACCTTCAAAGAAAGAATTGATATTGATTGAATACAGACCGAAGTATGCTATTTTTCACTTTTTTTCTTTTATTTGAATCTTCTGCTACAAAATTACTAATATGGAAGTATTTTATATAATTGTCCATGTATAACCTATATCTGATTGCTTACTGTCTCAGGAAGAGGGGAGGGGAAGGACAGAATTTGGAACTCAAAATATTAAATGAAAACGTTAAATTAAAAAAAAAATAATTGCTGTCCCCCCTCTCCAAGAGATACATAACTAGTTTAAAAAAAAAGTGAGGGATAACCAAAGGACAATTTGGATCCAAAGGATCCTTTGGAGGGATCTACAGAGCGATCTAGAGAACTACAGGAAAGCCATTAGAACACTGGAACAATTTTCTGTATTTTTGAGAAGACATGGATAAGAGTTGCCCAATTTATAAGCACATGGCTAGATTGTACTCTGTGTCACTGAAGGAAATAACTTTTTTCCCAATTGATAAATGATCTAAGGATAAGAACAAGTAATTCCCAGAAGAAGAAAAAACCCATATAACAAATAAGCAATAAGAAAACAATGCTCCAAATCACTACTAAATAGAGAAATGAAAATTAAAGCACTTCTGAGGGAATCACCTCACACCCATCAGATTTGCAAAGATGATTAAAAAAAGGAAAATTACAAATGTTGGAGGGCCCGTGGCAAACAGGCATAGTGATGCATTGTTGGTGGACCTGCGGATGAGTACCACCATTCTAGAAAGCAATCTGAAATCATACACAAAAAGCTACTGAACAGTATAGACCCTGTGATTCAGTTATACCACTTGTTGGCTTGTACTTAAAAGATATGAAAGAAAGAAGAAAAAGTCCTACACGTACAAAAATATTCATAGCACTTCTTTTTTTGTGATGCCCAAACCCCTCATAAATTTGAGAATGACTGAACCAATTGTGATATAATGTGATGGAATATTACTGTACTATGAGAACTAAATTAATTTAAATGAATTTAAGAAATAAAATGAATTCAAAATTCAAATATGGAAACAACTATATGAACTGATGAAGAGCAAAGGAAGCAGAACTAGAACAATTTATATTATAATATTAATATTGTAAAAATGAACAATTTTAAAGAATTTTAAAAATTTATGGAGAATGAAATAGGCAGGACTTAGGAAAGTAGTTTATATAATAACAATACCAATATAATAATAATGATGAAAGCCAGCCTTTCTAAGGTACTCTAAGGTTTTCAAACACTTAACAAATATTATCTCATTTTATCCTCACAACTATCTTGGGAAATTGGTGTTTTTACAAATGAGGAAATTGAGACTTGCACAGGGTCAGACAGCTAGTAAATTTCTAAGGCTGGATTTGCACTCAGGTCTTCCTGACTCCAAGTCCAGTTCTATATCCATGGTGCCAACCTAGCTGTATTTCAAAACCACTTTGAAAGCTGTAACAACTACAATCGTTACAATGACCATCTATGATTTCAGAGGACCAAAGATAAAACAGACTTTCCTGTGACAGATTCAAGATGAAGAATGAAACATATTTTTTGAACGTGGCCAAAGAGGGAATTTGTTCTGTTTGATTATGTATATTTGTTACAAGAAATTTTTCTTTTACCTTTTTTCCCCCAATGAGGTCAAGGTAGGAGGGAGAGAAAATAGACTTTTATTTAAAGAGTTAATTAGGAATTAATATCACTCTGCATGTGTGTGTGTGTGTGTGTGTGTGTGTGTGTGTGTGTGTGTCCAATTATCAAGGTAAGACAATTAAAAAAAGGCTCAACTGGAACTTAACCAAACAATTATGTTATCTTATTTTTAAAAAAAGATAGTATTTTCCAATTCAAGGATGGTATCTAATATTAAATAATAAAATGCCAAGTTTTAATCATTGATTTACTGTGAACTTCAAATAATTAAAGTAATAAAAATAGATACTGGGGAATCATTAAACAAGCTATTGTATGTAAATATAATAGAAAATTAAGTAGTAAGAAATAACGAGTATGATAAATGCAGAGAAGCAGAGGGAGATTTCTATGAATTCCTGCAAAGTGAATTAAGCAAAATCAGCGAAACGATATGCAGTGACAACAATGTAAATATTTAAAAGATTAACAAAACAATCAAAACTGAATGCTATAAAATTATGACTGAGGTTGGCTCTTAAAACAAAGATATGGGAAAGCACACCCCCAACAGATTTGTAGATTTGGGATTCCAAGAGTGTAGAGAACTGTATGTAAGATCAATCTGTTTTACTATGTTGGTTAGTTTTACTAAGCTCTTGGGTTTTTTCCTGTTTTACTCTTTGATAGAAAGGATCATTCTCTGTGAAGGGGAAGGGAGAGGAATATATCAGGAAATGTAGGTGATAGAAAAACAAAAGATCTAAAAGAATTTCTTAACATCTATTAAAAAATTCCAGCTGGGTATGTATTAAGTACTACATTGAAAATAAAATAAATGTTGCATATTATCTTTCTTATCAATAAAACTTCCCCTCATCTTATGTTACTCCTATATTTGTTCTTTTTGTCATTAGTATTACCATTTTTCCTTTTAAGCCTGAATTAAGGCTTGAAAGCTTAATCATTTTAGCTGCTTCCCCCCTCCCCCAAGTCTCCCTCTCATCAATTATTGGGAGCATTTAGTATTCACACCTTCCTTTCTACTCCTCCTGAGAAGCAGTGTAGTTTAGAGAAAAGAGCATTGGATTTAGGGTGAAGATTTGAGTTCCAAAAGTTGTTGCTCCTCTCATCATTTATTAGCTATATGACATTGACAAAGTCATTTCAACTCTCTCAGATTTAGTTTCTTATCTGGAAAAAGTTGTACAACACTACAGTACTTATGATTATGGTGATAAAAAGCAATTTATAAATCTTGAGGCTCTATATGAATGTTTGGTACTGTTATTATTACTACATTATCATAATTGAGGCCCTTATGACCTCAAGCCTAGACCATCACAACTGTCTCCCAAAAGATCTTCCTATGAAAGAATACAAAGTGTTCTGTTATAAAATATTGAGAAATAATATTATGACTGTACCAGTCTTCATATGACTAGTGATACATCAAGTTATTGTCAGACATGGAAAAAAGTATTAAGGCCCTCTGTTCAGAGGCTCATTATCACAGTGGGTTAATCTGAATGATCTGGTGGATTGCAATTGTCTAGTAAAGCAAAGTTAGCTTAAAAAGAATTAGACAGAAAGAAACTTTTAGAAGAGACCATTCAGATGTATGTTCTTAAGTAAGAAAACAAACTGAAAAAAAGTAGTTTGTATGACAAAAAGAGAAGCTGTGTCTGTACAAGTAGAAGTTTCCCCTTTGATCACTGAATAGCAAAGTTATACAATGAATTTGGGAAAATTTGCAAAATAGGAACCATGTAAAAAAAAGAAGCTTGTGAAGTTTAGACACTATGGGTGGCATGTTGTATAGAAAAAAGTGAACAGACCAATACGTAAAACATTTTACAAATTTGAAAAAGACACAGATTCAGTACGGTTTGGGGAAAAGGGAAGGAACTAGTATTGATAACAAAACTGGAACTTGTGAAACATTATTTGGAAGCAGAAGAATTAAGAAAGTTACTGTAGTATACCAAAATGAAAGTGAAACACTGAAGCAACACAAAGAGAGATGATTGCATTTCTAACTTGTGCCAGGACCAGTGGGATCATCAGAGAAAGGAACTGAAAAAAATAAAAAAAATAAAAAGAAATTAAAATGTAGTTGAATCAGCAGAGTGAAGATGAAAAATACAATAAAAATGTACAGAGATATTCATGACAGTTGAAGAAAAACCTTAAAAAAGGTAAAGCAGAAGTCAAAACAATTAAAAGCCAACAAATCATTCAGCAGGCATTCACTAAGCCCAGACCAATGGTTCTAATTTCTGATTCCCCAAAAGCAAGAAGATAGAATTGGAACCTCTTGCCTCTGACAGGGACCAATTTAAAGGTCCTCCTTATTATGCCAGCTATAGGTTTCTCCAGTAAGTGCCAACTGAAAAGCAGAAAGAAAAAGCAGGCCATGAACAACTCCGGCACCATTGTTTTCTAAAATTCATAAAACCTGTGCCAGAAGAGCTTTCTCAGAAATACAGTCCAAAGCCAGTCTCCTAGAAATGGCCAGGCAAATTAGACACAGATGGCCCAGACTGACTCCTTAGATAAAGATGTGGCCTTTCCTTTCTTCCCCAGTCAAGTCCAGCTATTACTACACTGTCTGCTTCCTAGCTCAGGATATAATACTTTGCTGTTCTATGAGACCAAACCCTGTTTCTGCCTAGTGTGACCATTCCATGAATGCTTCAGGAAATAATGGAGCAAAGCGGTCAAACTGATGTTGCTGCAATCCAAAATTGGTTAGTAAGCTACTTTCCTTTAAAGTCTAACTCAACAATTCTAGAACTTTTTGATCTCAGGTCCCCTTTATACTCTGAAAAATTACTGAAGACCCAAACAACATTTGTTTATGTAGGTTATATCTATCTACTTTTATCATATTAGAAATTAAAACATCTTAATATTATTATGAAAATAATTTTGTCCTCACAGACACTCTAGAAAGGGTCTCAGATCAAAGAGGTCTGAAAGTTCACTGACGTAAGAGTAGAAGTAGTATTAATGTACTTGCCTCAGCTGCCAGGTACATAACACTGGGAAACTAATCAAGACAAAGAAAGCAGCCTATAAGATTGGTCCTTATGTTAACATTCAAATAGCTAAGTGTTGTAAATGTGAATATATTCTCATTTTCATACCCATGTTTTCAGAATGGTTTGATGCTAAAACAGACTCTATGACAGTTACAAAAAGATGGCTAAAAGGCTTTTATGTCATGTTTTGGTATACCACATCTGGTAATAGTGATTAAGAGCCTCATTTAACAGGCCAAGTGATGACAGAAGCCTGTTAAGTTCTTAAAATGCATTAGCCCTTTATCTCTCCCTATCAACTTTAACCAGCAGGAGCTGTTTCAGTCTTTTCTGACTCTTCATAACCCAATTTGGGGTTTTCTTGGCAAAGACACAGGAATAGTTTGCCATTTCCTTCTCCAGCTATTTTTAAGGATGAAAAAACTAAGACACTAATCAGCAGGAACAGTTAAAAAACCAACATCATAATGGTATGCTGAAAATTAAGGTGGCTAGGATATGTTCTGAAACTGGTCTAAAAGAGCCAGATGTTTTTACTTCTTGCTCTTCTGAGTATAAGATCCCCCTCAAACAGGAAAAATGACTTTTTGGTCATTATTTTTGGAACCTTCCTCTAGTTGAGAGAGTTTGAAAAATCTGCTCTTAAATGCTTTTAAAAATTATGTCCCTTTTGGCATGGATTTCTTCTGCCTATCCTTGGTCAGATCCCAACTTCATCTTAAATGTCACTGTAGCTCCCTCACATTGTACATCAAGTACCAAAACTGCCCTCTCCAAAATCACCAACAGTTTTTATCACCAAATGCAATGGCCATTTCTCAATCTTCATCTGTCCTGACCTCTCTGTTGCCTTTGATGGTGTCTATCATCCTTTTTTTTTTTTTTAATTAATGCTCTCTTCTCTTGAGGATTCCATGACACTCCCCTTCCTGTCTGACCTCTTCTTCTCTGTGTCCTTTACAGGATCTTGAGCTAGGTCATGTCCACTAATGGTGGGAATCCCTCTAAATTCTGTCCTGGGCCTTCTTTCCCCATATTATTTTGCTTGATGAATTAATCAACTCCCATAGATTGAATTATTATTACTTCTATCTGGATCACTCTCAGATCTACTTGTCCACCCCTAACTTCTCTCGAAATCTTCAGATTTACATCTTGAATTTTCATATTGAACATCTTGAACTGGAGGTCCCGTAGACATCTTAAACTCATTATCCCCCCCAACTCCGCCACAACCTTCCCCTCTTAACTTCCTTTTTACTGTCAGGAATATCACCACCCTATCAGTCACTACCAGGCTGGCAACCTAGGACTCATTCTGGATTCTTCATTCTCACTCCCTACATACAATCTGTAGCCAAGCCCCACTGATTTTACTTTCTTAATATCTCTCATATGTATCCCTTTTTCTCTTGATATTGCCAACATGCTGTTGTAGATGCTGATCACCTCACACCTAATTATTACAATAGCCAGCTGATTGGTCTTCATGCTCCAGTTTATTTTCCAGTCAGCTGTCAAACTGACCTTCCTAGAGATCTGACCCTTCCTTCCCCCTCCACCCCCCAATTCAATAAACTGCAGTGGCATCCTATCAGCTTCAGGATCAAATATAAAATTCTCCATTTGTCATTCAAAACCATTTATAACCTGGACCTGTCCTACCTTTCCAGCCTTCTTATACCTTAATCACCCACACATACTCTTGGATCTAGTGACACTGGTCTCCTTGATGCATCTTGTATAATACACTCTATCTCCCTACTCCATGCATTTCCACTGGCTGTACCCCATGCCTGGAACTCTCTCCTTCATCATCTTCACCTCCTAGCTTCCCTGGCTTTCTTCAAGGCCCAGGTAAAATCTTACCTTCTACAAATAACCTTTCCCTATCCACCTTAATCTTAGGGCCTTCCCTTTGCCCATTATCTCTTTTATCCTGGCTATATCTTGTTTATAAACAATGTCATTTCCATGACATGATCTTTGAGACCACATACTCCTTTGTTTTTGTATCCCCAGGGTTTAAAGAGCCTGACACATGTAGCCGCTTAATAAATGTTTATTGTATTGACTGGTTTTTTATGTAACCGAATTAGAATACATTGTTAAAGAAATGGCAGCCAGGACTTGTTCCATTTGATATCTATGTTGTCCTTCATAAAATGTTCTTCACCATGGTCTGATTTTCCTAGAACTCTGAGCAAGCTCTTTTCTTCTTTTAGCGCTTTAAAAAAACTGCGTTCTGCATTCTCTCAAATTGTACTACACTGATCCTTTATTTCGTTGGCTCACGCACACTGTTAAGAACTTAATCATCATTTGTTCAATGAATTTCAGCAAAGCCTATTTAGGGAGAAAAAATGAACCTTGCAAATATATAAGGGCCAGAAAGAAAAATGCAACACTCAGCCTTTAAAGGTGGCTTAGTATTCTTCACATTCCTGAAGAAGGACTTTCCCACGGCCCGTGACGCTTGTGGGGTCTTTACCTGTTGGGCCGAGGGGCAGGCTGGAGTGGACAGCGTCCGCTCTGCCAGGCCCGTGCCCTGGTGACCACGGCGTCCCGGGCAGCCCCCTCCTGCCTCTCTTAGCAGCCGCCGCCCCCGCCCCCCGCCCCCACGCCTCTTACCATCCCAGCACCAGGCCTGCGGTCACGACAAAGCAGGTGAAGACCAAGGCGATATAAAAGAGTGGTGAATACTCGTAGAGCATCACCAGAAACACAGCAGCCATCGGGGGAGCACGACGAGGATCCCAGCCCTGACAGGCCTGTCCAGCCCCTGTCCAGCCCTGACCCGACAGAAACCCACCCGGGGAATCCCGCTGACTACGGGAAGCCAGCGTGGACAAACCTACTGGCTTCGCGCTCGCAGGGTGCTCGTGTATACGGAAACCTGCTGGCCGAGTACCTGAGGCTGGGAACCAATCAGGACCTTGCATTAACCCACCTCCCGATAAAGAACTGATGGACACACGGAGCACAAAGGGATACATTTTTTTTTTTTAACATGGCTGCTATGTGGATTCATTTTGCTTGACTACACAGTTCATATTTTTATAAGATTATTCTCCTTGGGGGTGAGGAGGGTGGGAGAAGGGGGTTAGCAATAGTTGTGGGGGGAAAGGTCTCTGAAACAGCTTTTTTTTTTTTTTTTAATGCACAGAAGAAAATACGAGGTTTAGAAGGAAGCACAATCAGGACAGTATTGAATTTAAATTCAGGAAGTATTTATTATATGCTTTTTTTTTAAAGCAAGAAGAATGAAATGGAGATTCACAGTTTCACAGAAAATCCTCTTGTGTTATGCTGTATGTACACAAATACATTTTTTTTTTAGTGTTTAAGTTCAAAATAAAATAAAACAAAAATTTTAAAAGAATTTAGCCTTTTAAGAGATTGGGGTTGTATTAAAAGGAAGGGTGACAATGCTGGTAACATTAACTCTGCCCCTGAAGAGAATTTGCCATTTCAGAGTGCTGCAAAACCTACAACCTCAGAGACAAAATGATGGTATATTAACTCTTTTGGCTAGTATAACTAATGTCTTTCTGATTTAGGCCCAACTCTCCTGACTGGCTCTTGTAGAAACAAAATCACCTGTGTTAACCCCACCACCACCACTACCACTATACATTCCACCTCCCTCATACAGAGTATGTGAGAGAAACAAAGAGAGAAACATAGACAGAGATAAAGAAAAAAGAGAGAAAGTACAGGGCTAGATCTGCAGAGCTAAAGAAAAAAAAGGAAATATGCTCTCTATGAGTTACACTTGTATTAGAACACTCAGTATAGACTCAGAATATCAGTTTTTAATAGCAGGCTGGCCAGCTAATCAAATAATATTTTTAGATTCCAATTGTCGTTTACATAGACAGTTCTGATTCTGGGGAGTTTTCCTAATCTTAATAAGCTTCTGGCTATTGTTCAAAAGAATGAAGGCCTAGAGACTCAAAATATGTTTGAACACTAGGCTTTTATCTCCATCCACTGCATAACTTTATGTACAACTTCAATTTTGCTTCTGTTTCTCTACTATAAAGAACAATTCAGAAGAGGAAAGAAAGAACAAAGTGGTTAACAAGGAATTGAAACTCAAAATAAGTGAGGAGGTCAGCTACCTGTCTTCTACCATTCCATGATACAAGGCCTGAATGAATTACATACTAGGGTTTCAAATAAATGGTCCTTAAAGATCTCTGAAAAATCAAGAATGAAAGATGCTTCAGGATTGTAGATGACTGAATGTTGTTCTGATGCTCAAATAGGGAAGAAGACTGATTCTTCTAACTCTACATTATTGAATTTAACTTTGATTGTTACGCAAATTGTAGAACATATTATTAAAGCCATGGTTTGTGAGCCCTTGAAAAGTCAAGTAAATGATAAAGACTAAGTCAGCATAGGTTCATTACGACAGGTAATGGGAAAAAATAGGTCATATAAGATCACCTTCATTTCTTTTTTTAGTATGATTACCAGACTGGTATTTTGGTGGAATTCAGTAGCTAGGATTTAGGATTGGATTTGAGAAAAGGATTTTACAAAATCTTTCAAAATTAAGAACAAAATCTTTGTGGGCAACAGGAAGAGATATGACTAAAATATGATACAGTCAGGTAAATTCAGAATAGATTGGAAAGATTCAATATTAATCATTAATGGGTCGGTGTCAATCTAGGAAGAGGTCTCATTAGAATGTCTCATTATCTCTCCTTAGCCTTGTTCTGCTTAACATTTTTTGTCAATGACTTGAAGGCTGTGGTAGAAAGGATAACTTGCCAAGGTCCCCCATGATGTAATTTAGGCTACTTTCCCCAGAAAAGGCAAAGAAAGCTGTCCTTGACTCTTGGTTGGTCTAGGAACTAAGGCTTTAACGGAAGGGCATAAGAGACCAGCCCATAAAGAACTTGTAAGGTCACTAAACCCTGCTTTACTGAACCGATGTATTTCTGTACATAGGGAGGTTCTACCTGGGAGCCTGTATGGAGATGAGGGCCATGTCTACCATGTGCTATATCTTTGCTAAATAACCTTTCCATTCCAGAATTTTTTATTAGTTATTAAATGTGCTGCAAGCACCTCATTTCAGTCCCATCTTGAACCTAAACTACCCAACCAGGTTGAGTAAAAGCTGGCCTACAATATTTTGGCAGTCAAAGGCAGGACTGGGTCAAAATGGTATCATGACTCACACTTGGTTTAAGTGGGAGAATGGCAATGCAAAGGATGGAGTCACAAGATGGCCAGAGAGCAGTGTGGCCCCCTGTGGAAAGGGCCCTTCTGGTGGCATACAGAGTTCTCGTAACAGAACAGAAAGAAGCCAATCAAAGCAATTATCTCAGTGGATGGATGCTAAAGGAGCTAAACAGAAAGGCTAAACAGAAAGTACCAGGTCCAGAATTCCTGTATTATTGTTAATGATCCTAGAGAAATTTTCCAGCATAAGGAAAACAAAGGTGATGACCTGACCTTGGCGCATTCAGCAATTAAAGGAGTGATGCTGATGGGGGCAAATACCTACAGGCTTGAGGCAGGAACACACAGGCTAAGGGCAAAAATATAGTCTCTGACCCAAAGATTTGCTTTGCCCCTGTTCAGTCATTCCACTTGTGTCCAACTCTTCGTGACAATATTTTGGGGTTTTCTTGGTAAAGATATTAGAGTGGTTTGCCATTTCCTTCTCCAGCTCGTTTTATAGATAAGGTAAATAGGGTTAAAGTGACTTGACCAGAGTCACACAGTTACTAAGTGTGCGAAGCCAGATTTGAACTCAGGAAGATAAATTTTCCTGACTACAGGCCTGGCCCTCTGTCTGTTGTGCTACCTCGCTGCCAAAGGTTTTGCTGGAAAGAGTTAAATCCTTCTGAGTACAAAGATCGGAAGCAAGAGAATGAGAGTTGGAATTAGGATGCGAAATGGAAACTTCATCAATGGTAAGAAAGCTTCTGGCTTATTCCTATAACTTTCCTCCTGCCTCTCAGTTTCCTTCACAGAGAGGCTGGAGGATGGGTAAGCTTTGACCATCAAGGACCTGGGGAAATTGCAGGAGAAATTTAAACAGCAATTCGATGAGTTACTGAAACAGTGGCCGATAAGAACCTGTTCTAACATACCCAATGCAGAATCCTTTTCCACCCCAAAGTTCCATAGTTTAGGGAGACTACAGAGGACTTACTTTTACAAAGCCATTAAATCACTTGGGAGGTCCTGAACAAGGCCTACCTTATATCCCTTTTTAAGTGACTAAGATGGATAGTTGCTAATGAAGATGAATTCCTTATGGAGCTTGTTCTTCATTGGGGGTCTACAAGAGAAGGGATGAAATTTTTAAGAGATCAGTTTGGTGGACTGGATCTATACCACTCTAACATAGGCTTACCATGCCCTTAGGGACAATTAAATGCCACTTTCTGGGCAGAGCCATCTTCATTCATATGACAGGGAGTTTTAGCTATGGGTCTCCTCTGCCCTTCATCACATAGGAGTGGACAAATCATCTGGTGATATTTAAGTAGAAAATCAAGACAATTACCGCAAAACTTGTGGACAACTATAGTTGCTGGTGTAAACGGCACCCTGCAGGTGGAAGAAGGAATGCTCGGTCTACAGAGGGTGTTTTGGTTGTGGTTGCTGGAACAACGAGTTAAGGAGGCAACTGAGGGCCAGACTATGGTGACACTGGTGAAATTGCACTATGATACTTGGCAGTGGAGCCCACAAATGTCCTTTGTCCCCACCCAAACCTAACACATCTAAGGTAAGAAGCATCATGAGCTCTTGGGACTTGGTACTTGTATAGGCCCTTTTGGTAACCTCTATAGGTAGACTGTAGGTAGACTCAAAGTTGAAGTCCTTTAGAGTTGTCTGAGTCATTCCAGGATTTAGTATCAATAATAACAGGTCCCTAGGTGTATGTGAGAAAGATATTTCTTCACCAGTGATAAAGATGAAGAAGGCTAGAGCACTTCATTATACAAACTTTCCTTACAAAGTCTCTGTGTATCCTGTTGAGGCAAGCAGGTAGCACATGATAACATACATTGGATTACAGGGAGGTGAATAAAGATGACATGCCAACTGCAGTTGTTTCTGACCTGGTCAATGGGATGGATTAGGCAGCTCAAGTTGCAGATAAATGGTTCAGAGTTTTTACTCTCACCACTGGCCTCCCTCCCCCCCCCCCCCCCCATTATACATCGAAGACTAGTCAGGAACAGGTTATTTTCACCTAGAAAGGAGTCCAATAGGCCTTTACTACCCTTTCCTTGAGGAGCTGAAAACTTTCCATTATAATGCCATATCATAGGTGACAAAGACCTAAAAAAGGACTCCGCTTTTGGAGAGCGATGGTGTGCACTACTATATTGTTGACATAATGTTGGTCAAGCTGGATGAGCTACTGGTGACACAGGAGCTTAAAGTTTCATGACTGGTGTGTAAGAAAGCCTGGAGGGGCCAGTCAGTTAAGAGCTTCATCTATATTAATTACGGGGTGGTAGCCATGAGTCTTGCCAAGTGGCCTGCGGTTTAAAAAAGACTGGAATGGATTATCCTTTTCCAGTCAAGACCAATGGAGGTTGCCAATGTCTTCCCCTTTTAGCTGTTTGTGGGGCATATCAGTACCCAAAATATATTATGCCCCCTTTTAAAACAAAATAGGATGATGTCCTTATGAGATTGGCAGGAGTTGGGGGAGTGGACCCATTGCCTTCCTGAATATAGAAGCTATGGTGTTCTGTTGTGTTAGGCAGGGATAATATGATCCCAAGGGTGAAATACTTCTGCCCAATGGGGTTCCTCATGTCAGAATACCCATTTATCCCAACTAGTCCTCTACTTGTTCCCAACTGGCAAATGAGTCCTCTTTCCCACCTCAGGGCAAGAGATTTATCCCTGTTAAACAGCTCTGTCATCATGCCTATGAGTATCAGGAGTGGGATTTCTACTTTTCAGAAGCCACATTCATAACAAATCAAAGCAACTCTAGGTAGGGAGGGCTCTCTGGTCCAATTGTTTCTCAGATCCAGCCTTCAGGAAGACTTACCTAACTAGGATTGACTATTTTTGGACAGAATTCTAGTTGATCTTCTCTGATATTTCTTTATTCTGTCGTCAGGCCTTGAGGTCCCTACCCACCCAAAGGGTCTCATATACCCTGGGGAAATAGCTCAGGTCACCCTGATACAAGTGATTCTGGTCACCTGTATCCATCCTTTGACTACAGGTATGCTTTCACCAGGAATAGTTCAAACAAATCCTTCCTAAAACAGGTTTCGGGGATCAAGAGGTGGTATTGTTGGAAGGTGCCTTGCTTTCTCATGTAGTTTCCTGATCACCTAAAAGGACAGCCCACAAGAAGTTAAGGCCTCTTTGACTTGACATATATCCCATAACCATGTGAGTCACCACACCTGCCCATATATACATTTCTATACAAAGACAATATCTGTTGAGATACTACCTTATCCCTAATGAACATCCTTTTTAAACACCGAGTAAAAATGAGTTTACTTTCATTTATTAACTATTAAATGAGCAAGTGTCTTATTTCATTCTAATCTCAAACCTAAACTAACAGACATGTCTGATATAAAATAAAGGCAAAAATGGCATGCTTGTCAGCCTTGTAGATGACAGCAAACAAGGAGGGATAGTTAACATGGTAGGCAACAAAGTCAGGACCCAAAAAGATCAAAGCAGGTCCGAAGGATGGACTAAATCTGATAACAACTGACTTTTATATAGCACTTTATTAATAAAGCACCTGATATATGTTATTTCGTTTAAGCCCTCAAACAACCCTAAAGGGAAGTACTATAATTTCCTATTTTACAGATGAGGAAACTGAGTCTTAGAGAAGTTGAATGATCTGTCCATGGTCATACCATTATTATGTTTCAGAGGTAGTATTTAAAACCAGGTTTTTCTAACTCAGCACAATGAAAGTCAACAACTCAAAAACTTAACTGCCCCAGTAAATTAGGGGCGATGTGTCAACTGGCCAACAATTCACCTGAAAAAGACAGCATTTTTGATGGACTGTAATATAACTCAAGGTGAGTCAATGGTATGTGTGACATAGCAGTCAAAAACACTAATGTGATATTGAGTTGTATTAGCAGAATTCTATTGTCCAAAATGATAGTGTTAAAAGCTCTGAAGTACTCTATTCTGGTCACATCATATCCAGAATAATGTGCACAGTTCTGGGTGCCACATTTTATGAAGGAAAGTTAATAAACTGTACAGTATCCAAAGGAAGATGACCAAGAAATGAGGATACTGGAGGCCATGATATATGAGGATCAAAAGAACTAAGAATTTTAGCCTATGGAAACGAAGATAATCAAATTCAAATAGGTAAAAGGCTGTCATGGAAAGGAAAGATCAGATTTATTTTACTTGGTCCCAGAGAGCAGAAAGTGGAACAAAAGGGAAAAGTTGCAGAGAGCCAGATTTTATTAGAAGAATGAACTTCCTAAAAATGAGAACCAACTAAAAGTAGGAGAGGCTATTTCAGAGGATAGTGGGTTTTCTGCCAAGGGAGGTGAGGGGTGGGAAAGGTCTTCAAGTGGAGGATAAATGGTTACTTGGTTGTTTTTTTTTTTTCTAAAGTAATTTTATTTTTCTTTGAAACCATTCTTGAATTTCTTGCTGTTATCCCATTATCTCTGGGGAGTCAGCTGGTTCATTTACCTTCATTCATAGAACATTTAAATGTGCTTTGGGTTTTGTTTTTTTTGTGTGGAGGTTTTACTCATTTTCTTCCCTTTTTAGAATCTTTTCTACTGAAATATCTGCATGTGCACTGGGCTTTTATTGAGGCTTTTTTAAAGGGCATTTTAGACTTTTTATTGTTTTTCCCTTCATTCATTCTTTGGTTCTCTTCCGCTCCCCACTTCTCCAACGGCACAAACTATGCAGTCAAAGGACCTGGGTTCAATCCTATCTTTGACAATCACTACAGTGACCTTGAGCAAACCACCAAATTTTCCTGGGAGTGTTTCCTCATCTGTAAAATGAGAGGGTCGGGTACTTCCAACTCTAATGCTGGGATGGTAAGGGACCTAGGGTGAGTGGGGAGTTGGTTTATAGACTAGGCATAGTTTCTGTGTTCCTCACAAAGGGGTTCCAGGCCAGGTCTGGAGTAAGGAGCAGGGTGTGAGGGTGTGTGTGTGTGTGTGTGTGTGTGTGTGTGTGTACACAACTGGTCCCAGGTGCTTTCTGGTCCCATTTTTGTTATGCCCAAGGGGTCTAACATCTTCAGTCTGTGGGTCTTTGCATAGGGTACCTAGCATGTTTTTGGGTCTTCCCAATTCCTTCTTAATGCTCTCCTTTCCTTCCCATGACTGGGTAGAATCAGCAGCTGCCACTTTTTGTGAAATGAAGAGGTTGCTGGGGGTGAGGGGTAGGGAGTCTCTATCCTAAATTCAGGCCCCAGCAACAAGGCAGTACATTTTTAGGCCACTAATTCCTTCTTCCCTTCCTCCTTTCCTTCCCTTGACTGGCCAGAGTCTGTGTGGTTCTGCTTTCTGTGTAATGCCAGGAGGGTAATATAAGAATTCAGTCAAGATCATTACAGCTATAAAGCACCATCCTAAGACCAGATTGAGTCTCAAGCTTGTGCTCACAATGGCAGGTAGAGTCATGATACCATGAGAACTCTAGCTATTAAAATTCTCTATTGTTAACTCATGAGTTCTTTACATTGTTCAGCATGGGGAGTGAGGAGTTGTCATCATGTGAAATAAGCTGTAATGAGTCTACTTCTGTCAAATAATTCCTTTGTTTTGCAGTTGGCAAAGAAAATTAGTAGAAAACCCCACAGCTATTCATACATTAAAGCTGGTAGCATAACTAGATGATACCTGTAAAGGATATTGTATTATATGGTGTTCACAAAATCTCAGAATTGGAAAGGACTTTAAGGAGTCATTCTAATATAACCTTTAGCAAAATATGAATGGTACAGGCTGGCCTACATGATCTTTGAGTTCCCTTTTAAGTCTTTAAAATCATTTGAAATGCAAGATTAACAATAAAAAATCTTTTGTTTGGACCCAATACAGGGTACTCAACAGTGGAAAACCTCTTAGGTAAACATGTTTCCCAGTTTTGTCTCAATGTCAAAATCTTATCACAGAACAAAATTACCTTGGTATTCACATGTCTCTTAGAATTATGTCATTTTAATATGTGAAACGGAGACACTTTATTAAAGGTCAGTCCTTGGAGCTATGTGCATTTTACTCAGTTAAATGCTTTTTAAACATCAATAAATAAGTTAAAGTAGTATCTTATATTCCCTATGCCTTTCATGTCTACTGTGAGTCTATAAAGATGTGGTCAGCTATGAAAGATGTCTTTTTTCTTCTAATTATACAGGATACCTCCAATATAAGGATAGGATACTGTCAAAGATTTTTTTTAAAGATGACATAAGTAGGCATATGAGCAAGTAGTACCTGATGCCTTCTCTCTTACTTTATCATCTCTAATCTTTTTCATATTTTAGGAGCATCCCCTACTTTGAAAGATCTTGAAACATCTTCCCTTAATTAATTCCCTTCCAGCTTGGATTTCTTCTCTCTGTAGGGTAGTTAGGTCCAGTCACCCTTTCCAACTTCTTCCGAAGGGCCACTGTAACTCTCACATTGTACACCAAGAAATACAGTCCAAACCTGATCGTTCTTTTATGTAACCAATTAAGATACATTGTTAAAGAAATGCCAGTGAGGACCTGTTACATTTGGTATCTCTAGTCCTGGTTTCAACATGAAAATGTTATATGACCCGATTTTCCTAGAACTCCCTGCAAACTCCTCCACTTTGAGCGCTTTTACATTTTCATTTGTGTTCTGCATTCTCTTTCAAAGTAGAATTTGAGAGGCCCATATTTTTTCTTTCTCATGTGCACTGTTAAGAACTTAATCATTATCTGTTCAATGAATTTCAGCAAAGCTTACTTAGGGGAAAAAAAAAAGGAAACTTCCAAATAAATAAGGGACAAAAAGAAAAATTCAATATTCACCCCAAAGAGTAAGCTGATGAAGCCCTTAGAAATACGAATTATTGCTTCACATTCCTAGGGAAGGACGTGGGATCCTGTGGCCCACGACGCCTATGGGGGATTTACCCGTTGGGCGTGGGGCAGGTCAGAGTGGCCTCCCCACGGGCCTCAGGGCCGCGATCCCCATCTCCCGCGCTCATCCCCTCCCCGGGGACCACGGTGTCCCACCGCGCCCGGCCTAGAAGCCGGTTCCCCCCTCACCCCAGGCCCCTTACCATCCCAGCACCAGGCCGGTGGTCACAATAAAGCAGGTGAAGACCACGGCGATGTAAAAGAGTGGTGAATACTCGTAGAGCATCACCAGAAACACAGCAGCCATCGGGTAAACTAGGCCAGGACCCCAGTCCTGTCCAGCCCGGACCCAACGGAAATATCCGGAGACGCTGTTGACTACGGGAAGCCAGCGTGGACAAACTTGCCGGCTTCGCGCTCTCCTGGTGCTGTTGACTAAAGTGACACACCGGAATCGGCATACCTCGAGTCTGGGAACCAATCAGAACACTGATTGCGTGAGAGTCCCGCCCTTTTTGCCTGGATGAGTGATGGGATGGAGGTAACCTCCACAGTAATACGACAGTTAAGAAGAGGAGAGACTTCGAGGGGACATAATGAGTTCCGTTTTGGATATGTTGAGTTAAAGATTGTCTACAGGACATCCAATTTCAGATGGGAGACTAGAGGTCAGCAGAGAGATTAGAGATGGATAAGTAGATTTGAGAATTATCAGCATAGAGTTGATCATTGAATTTATGGAAGCTGATGAGATCACCAGGTGAAATAGTTTAATGGGAAAAGAGAAGAGGACCCTGGACAGGGCCTCGAGGGATTCGCTGCGGTTAAAACCCAGAAGAAAACACAAGGGCGACTAAAAGCAGTTAGGTAGGAGAACTAGGAGAGAGTAGTGTCACAAAAAACTAAAGACCAGACTCTAGCCTCTCAACCTGTGGGTCGCGCCCCCTTTGGGGGGTCGCCTAAGACCATCGGAAAACACGGATTTCCGATGGTCTTAGGAACCGAGACACCGCTCCTCTATCCGTCTCCAGGTAGTTGGCCCCCAGATAAGAGTATTAAAGGATTGCGGCATTAGGAAGGTTGAGAACCACTGGGAGAGGATGGTGGACATTGTCACAGGTTGCAGGGAGGTTGAAAACAATGAGAATTGAGAAAAAGGCCAATTAGATTGGGCTACTAAGAGATCGTTAATAATTTTGGAGAGAGCAGTTTTGATTGAATAATGAGGTCAGAAGCCAGACTGTAGTGAGTTAAGAAGAAAGTGAAAAGAAAGGAAATAGTGGCACCTATTATTGTAAATGGCTTTCTTAAGAAATTTAGCCACAAAATGGAGGAGAGACATGGGACTAAAGCTAGCAGGGAGGGATGGATCAGATAAGGGGTTTTTGAGGATAGAAGAGACATAAGAGTGTTTGTAGGCAGTAGGAAAGCAGACAAGGAAAGACTAAAAGTAGGTAAGAGTGAGAATGATAGGCAGTCTGCTGGATGAGATGGGATGAAATGAGGGTTTTGCATTGGAAAGGAGAAGGGACACTTCATTATATGACTAGGATGAAGGAAAAAATAGTGGTGGAAGACATCCGAGTCATGCAAGATGAAAAGGAGAGAAGAGGGAGGTTTTTTGTTTTTTATTTTTTCCAGATGTCCCTAATTATTTTCAGTAAAATATGAGGCAAAATTCTCAGCTAGGAAGGTAGGGACAAGCCTAGCCAAGGGAGTTTTGAGGAGGGATGGAAAAATTTGGAAGAGCTGCTGTGATAAGTGGGATAATAATATTCGGGAGGCGTTAAGGATTGCCTTGCAGTAGTAAGGGCCCAATTGAAATCATATAACATAAATTTATGTGGACCCAGTCAGCATTGTTTTGTGTTTTTCTCCATTTTTATTAAGTAGCACCATAGCTGAGGCTTGGCAGGGCAAGATTAGTGATAGGATAATGGGGAAACAGACTCAAAAGAAGAGGAAAGTATAGAGTTGAACTGGTTAAACAATGGTCAAGATGAGGAAGGGAAGATAGCATAACTAGTGCAGGGCTTGGAAGTCAGAATGACTGAGGCAGAAGGACGGTATGACAACAGATTGTGATCAGACAAAGGAATTTCAGAGTTTGTGAATGTAGAAGTGTTGCATTTTTAGGTGATGGCAAGATCAAGGATATGACCATTGTCGTGGGGGAACTGAGATGGGGTGAAAAAGTAGATCATGATGTAATGAATAAGTTGAAGAGCTGTGAAATTAGGGTGTTTGAGAAAGTATCAGTATACATATTAAAGTCCCCTAGAATAAGGACAAAAGTTGAGGAGGAAAGAGTGTAAGCCAGGCACTGAATTCACTCTGGAAAGAAGGGGTGTTTCTTGGAAGTTGGGAAACAGCTACCAGAATTTTAATTGAGTGTTACATATAGAATGAGTGAACCTCAAAAGAGGAAAGATTTCTGAGTGATGGTGGTAGATTAAGTACCTGGAAGTGGCTTTGGAGACAAATGTGTTTCCATTGGATAAATGGGATGTGGGAATATGTACATGGATCAACCCACCAGATCCACCCTGTATACTGGCAGAATACATGAATCTCATTTCGTTGAACCAACATTCATTGCCTCAGTTTCCTGTGGATCATCTGAAGGGAACAGACAACTTACAAAAAGTTTCATGAAGTAACACAAGCCAAGACTTAGTAAGGTGGTATTGTCAAAGGACTAAAATGCCAGTCTTCTAATGGCCCTGTATTGTTGAGACAATGGCAGAAGTTGGAGCTGTGCAATGGAGTACTGTTATTACTTTCTCTTAGAAAAGTCTTAGAAAGTTGCCTAGAACTCTGAGAGGTTAAATGTGTCCAGGATTACATAGCTAGTATGGGTCAGAGATAGGAGACAACTGAGAGGTTTAGCTTCAAAGCAAAATGAAAAAACCCCCCAAATCAAAAACAGTCGTATAACTCTTTGCTTATCTATTTAGAGGTCATTTCTGGTATTAATCTCATTTATGGTACCAGGAACAAGTTGGTAATGCCCAAACCATGTCACTCTATGACCAGGAAAGTTCTATGTGATGGTTTTGGACATATGAGTCAAGAAAGGATTCTAGAGCTAGAAAGGAATATATTTTACTGATCTGAGATGAATATTATTGAGAGATGTGAGACTTTTGCTCACTGTTTGCAAAGTACTACTAACACATACAGTTTACTTGAATAATACAAGTACTAGAAAACCTTTGGAACTAGCTTGCATTGACTTTCTATCTCTGGAAGGAGATAATAAGAACATAAGCCATATGTTGGTTGTGATAGACTGCTTTTTTTTTTTTTTTTTTTTTTGCTTTTTGGAAGGCAATTGGGGTTAAGTGACTTGCCCAAAGTCACATGGCTAGTAAATGTGTCAAGCATCTGAGGCCTCCTGACTCCAGGGCTGGTGCTCTATTCACTGTACCACCTATCTGCCCAACAGACTGCTTTACTAGACATACTCAAGCATCTCTAATAAGAAACCATAAAGCCTCCACAGCTGTGAAAGAATTGTGGGAGAAGCATTTCTCAGCATATGGACTTTCTGCAAGGATCCCCCCAGACCAAGATAATGACTTTAAAAGTATGATATTCAAAGGGATGTTGGCTCTGCCTGATAACAAGAAATGTAGGAAATACCTTACCATCAAGGAGACTCAACCTGAACATTTCAACCACACTAATAAACATATTAGGGACAGTGAGACCAGAACAAAAATCTCAGTGGAGCCAGCATATAGTATTTCTGGTACATGTATACAACTCTACCAGGAATAATGTCACTTGCATTACACTAAACTAATTGTTCAAGTGTCAGCCAGCCACACCTACATTTTGACCTATGTTTTGGGATCTCTGAGGAGAAAGAGAAACTACAGATACTCATGACAAGAATACAGAATGTTCCTCAGATTGAGAGAGAAGTTAAAAAAAAATTACGCCTTGCTACATCATCAGAAAAAAAAAGAATGTTAAAAGAAATAAAGGGAGACATGATGTTCCTGCTCAGGACTTTTGACAAGGTGACAGCGTCCTGCTAAGAAATCTTGGAATTCATGGGACACACAAATTAGCAGAAAGAGAGGTATGCTGGAACCAGTTCAAACCTGCAAAAGAACCAATTGTTAAATTTTTATTGTGAGCATTGATAACTCAGAAGCGAGCAAACATTACAAATAAGGACTTAATCGATTGTTTTCTCGATTTTCTATACGTAAGAAAGTGAAGAAGAAAATATTAATATCGTGAATTAAACTTAAATTTTTTTGTGTGTGTTTTCAGAGAACCATTATTAAACCTTTACCATGATGAAATGGAATGGAATGCTAGTTGTGGAAAGGCCAGGCAACTTGCCTGTTTACAAAATAGCCCCTGAGACTAATGGGGGGGACTAGTAAAGACAATTCGTCACATTCACTTATTGCAAACTGGTGAGTTAGTTGGGAAGACTGAGGTTGGGAGATGCTCTCGTCAGTAGATTCCAAACAAGAGTTCACCTGACAGTCATTCAGAGGTTGTCCATCCAGATAAGGGATCAGAAACGTGTTTCAGATGAATATGCTGTACCTCAATAACCAGTCCAAATGAGGAGACACAAATGAATCCAGAGGCAACACCTTTTCTACCTAATACTTTAGTCACAGGAACTCCATGGGGACAGATAATTTCCTCAGAACACAATCACACTACTAGCTAGCCTGGATCCCTTATATTTAGGTAGACAAGACTCTAATTTAGATGAAGATTACGATTAGCTCATTACATAGACTGGCATTAAGTATAGTGGCACACTGATCAACTCTCAGTGAGCAGACAATTTGGAATGTCCCAAATGAAACTGGGAAATGTTTCCACATGTAGCCAGACAAGAGTGTCAATATTTACCTTGTAATGTAACATATGCCTTGAATGTCATTGCAAATGTCCATAGATACATGTGTTTATTCAAGTATGCTTTTGTTTATTAGATGTACATACTATAATTTTTGCTTTGTATTAGCAACATACCTGTTTTGTAGCTCCATTTGCTTGTTCTTCTTACTTGGTTTTCTATCTGGCTTATCATACTGCTCAGTAGCCCTAGCATTATTATTTCTATGCTCATTTGCTTTTGTTTTGTAGATGTCCTTGTAGTGCTGTGAAACATGCATATGTGTGGCACCAACACAATATTCACAGTGTTGATGACAACTGTAAATATGCTGGCATAGTGCTTAATTGAAAAATATAACAGACTCTCAATATAGAAGACAGAAGCAAAACATTTATTCAGACACCAGAAAGCCAAATCCCAAAACCAGGAAACTGAATTCATCAAAGGAACATAGAAGTTAATACAACACAACACAGCACAGGGTCACACCATCCCTCAGCCTTCCCACAAACAAACACTCAGGAGCCTAGCTGTCTCCCTGGGTGTGATCCTCTCCTCCCTCCGTCTCTAACTGCTCTGACTCCCAGCTTCCTGTGGGCTCCGCTTCACCCTTTAGCAAACTCTTTCTACCACAGGCTCCATGTGATTACATTCAGCCTGTTAGGGGGCAGGGAAGATCTTCAAATCATTGAAGGTCTTCAAATTCCCTTAGGCTTATTAAGGGGCAGGGAAGATCTTCAAATTCCCATTAATTACATTCAGCCTCAAGATCTTTCATGTCCCTTAAATAGCAGAAATATATCAACAATACATTTCATTATATAGGTTAATGGTAGTGTAGGGATACCTGGTGGGGTAACTGATTTTAACAGAACTTTACAATAATATAACAGGGATAGAGGAAAATAAGCACATAAAAGAATATATTAGGGTGGGGACTTGGACATAAGTACCCCATTATTCCCTCCTCAAATGAATGGGGCTCAAAACCTTGGGGGTAAGGGACAACAGTCTCTTTTCCCATAGCTACTTTCTATTGAAATTGGATGTAGAGTTGTCTCTGCCCCAAGAGGTCCTATTCAAGAGGTTAGTTCTTTGTAGCTGGCATTCAGAGCTTGGTTGATTCCAGGTCCAGGGGTGATACATCATAGTCGTGGACAGGGGTAACATTCAGCTTAAGCTATCAGGCATCTGCGGGTAGATGGTACTAAGCCTTCAGGAAACAAATCTTGCAAAAAGTTTAACAGCCAAAAAGCCAAAAAGAAAGAAATATAGGGTCAGCTGTGCTTCTGGAGTCCATGAACTCACTAATCATAGCCTCATTAATGTTAGAATAAATGAGTTAAGGGCACACATTGGTAATCACCTTCTCCTGAATAAACAACAGTTACAATATTATCCTTCCCATGTGCTATAATTTCCACAGCCTTTGGAGTATCATTTGGCTTCTGCTTTACCCATACTTTAGATCCCAATTTTATTCTATCAGTAGAACCAAATCCTTTAGTTCCTCTGATAGTTATTTCAGGAGGATGATCAGTTTTCACAAGAGGGTATTTTTTCATAAGGAATAATAATCACTTGAGCTATTTTGTCATTTTTACAAAACTGTATGGTTCTTCACCCAAATTTTGGAATGTTACAATAATTTATACTTGATAATTAGAATCTATTACTCCAGCCAATACATGTATTCCTCAAGCTGCTGAATATGATTTAGATAATATCTGTGCAAAGTGATTTTTATGGATTCTCATACGTATTCCAGTAGAGATTTTTCTTAATTTTTTTTTTTCTATCCAACCAAAAGTCCTTTAAAAACAATGTAAGTCATATCCTGCTGAACCTGGTGTTCCTGGATATGGTGCTCAGGCATCTGACCTCACAGTCCAGCACTCAATATTTGGGATCTTAATGTGTTTTCTGTTTTCTAATGTGTAGATTTGAGGTCATCATTCTGGCTAGAGATATAATTCCTCCCAATGATCAATTATGCAAATTATGTAAAACAGTGAACAAATTATCCTATCAATGTTGATACAAATTATTAGAACTTAACTTCCTTAAGTGTTCTTTCAATAATCCATTCATTCTTTCAGTTAACCAAGAGGTTTGTGCATAATATGGAATAAGATATATCTATTCTATATTGTTTAATATAAAATATCTCTATTTCATTACCTTTGAAATGTGACCCATTGTCACTTTGAAAATGCATTGGGGTTCCATAATATAGACTTATGAGATCTAGAGTTTTATAGGTGTTTTTCTGGGGTGCATTCTTATAAGGACAAGCTACTAGTACACCTAAATAGGTGTCAACACAAATAGATAGAAATTTGCTTCCTTTATGTTGTGGTAGGGGGCCAATATTATCTATTTGACAAATTTGGGCTGGACCTTTCTCCCTTGCTATCTCTCCAGTTACTACCCAAGGAACAATTTGTTCCTTTTCCATTTGACATATGTGGCATTCTTCTGCTACTTGTTTTAACAATGAATGAAAGACTAATACTTCAATCTTGTGCCCACTGGAGTGTGATCTGGATCCTTAAGTGGCTAGCCATTTGATGGACCCCTTTTGCTAGTACTGGATCATCAATTGGTGTCAGAGTAGGGACAATATGTTTATTAGCAATATTTGCTGGTTGATCAGTATGTGCCTTTTATTCACGTTCTGGCGTGGTGAGGGTCACATAAGCATCTACATGAAAAACTGACAAATTAGTAACCAAAGGTGTGTCTCATATAACTTCCCATAATTCTTTGCCACAGACTTTTCATGAATTTCTCAGTTTTGATTTTTCCACATAGGCATCCATGTAGCTAACCCATTTGCTACAGACCATGAATCAGTAAATATATGACACCGTCCTCCTTGTTCTGTTTTAATGGCTTGATGTACTGCTATAAGTTCAACATATTGACTATGTCAACCTATCCCAATACTTTCCAAAGTCTGTCTAGTACATGGGTTATAGGCTATTGCTTTCCAATGTCTTTTGTGTCCCAAATATTTTGCTGCCCCAGCAGTAAACCATGCATGTTTCTTCTGTTCCTCAGTTAATCAGTCATATCTGCCATTCCATTTTACCAAGGATTGTACCAACTGTCACTTTGGTTCAGAGGGTGTATCATTTCTCTCAGCATCTATGTTTGCTATAGATTCACGTAGGACAGAAACTCCACTTTTGCCAGTTTTAGATCTATTTCAAACATACTATTTTTATTTAATTATGCTAGCCTCTTGTGCATGTCTAATTCTATAAGAAGCTGGGGTACTCATTACCAATGTCATAATTGGGGTTCCGGGCCTTAATATTACTTCATGGCCCAGAGTCAGTTATTCAATCTCTACCAAAACCCAATATGCAGCTAACAACTGCTTTTCAAAAGGAGTGTATTGAACTCCAAATGAAGTAAGTTTCCTAGACCAAAATCCTAAGGGTACATTTTGGCTTTGTGATTTTTGCCGTAAACTCTAGTTTGCATATTCATCTTGTACAGTCACTTGTAATTCCACAGGCCATTTTGCATAGACCATAAATCTAGGGGCAATTGTATAGCAGCCTTGACTTCTTCAAAAGCTTTACTCTGCTTGAGTCCACAATCAAATTCATATTTCTTCCAAGTAACTTTATATAAGGGTTTCAAAATCTGTCCTAGATGCAGAATGTAGTGCTTCCAATATTCAAATTATCCTATAAACTTTTGGGCCTCTTATTAGTAGGGATAGGAAAATCCTGAATCTTTTGTTGGGCTTGTGGCAGAATCTCTCATAACCCCTTATTCCATTGTATACCCCAAAATTTTACTGTTTGAGCTAGCCCTTGAATCTTTATAGGGTTAATTTCCCCCTCTTTGCTTTTCATATGCTCAATTAAAAGTGTCAAACTCTTCTACAATTCTTTTGCATTTTCTCCCTGTATCATAATGTCATCCATGTAGTGGGTAAGATGTACACCAGATAGCTCCAATTCATCCAAATGTTCAGCCACAATCCTATGACAAATAGTGGGGCTTTGTAGATATCCTTGTGGCAAGTTGGTAAAAGTACATTGTCTGCCCTGCCAAGTGAAAGCAAACTGGTCCCATTGTTTAGAGTCTATTGGGATGGTAAAGAAAGCATTGGCTAAATCAATAACTGTGCACCAAGTCCCATCTTATTTCTGAATCTTTTCTATTAAGGTGACAGTATCTGGAACAACAGCATGGAAGGGAGGAATCACTTTATTCAATTGTCTATAATCCACTATTATTCTCTATGTCCCCTCTGACTTTTGTATTGGCCAGACAGGATTCTTTCCATCATGTGGTTGTAGAGCCTAACACTCCTGCTTTGGCATATTTCTTTATAGTATTGGCAATTTCATCTTGCCCACCTGGCACATGATACTGCTTTAAAGTAATTACTTTAGAAGGTTCAGGTAAAGTGATTGGGTTAATTTTAATTTTTCCCACGAAAACTGTATTATTTCATATCTTCCTTACTGCAAATTGGTATCTTCCTTCAAGTCACTTCAAGGTCATACCTATCAATATATCTATTCCAATAATGTATTTAAGAATGGGTACAATGACCATGACTTTCTTAGGTAATTGTCCAATTGTTATTTTTAGTTTAACTTTTCTGGCTGATATTTCAGACCCTCACAGTTGTGTGATGGTAATAGGAGTTCCAAGTTTGAATTTTTCAGGGTTCCCATAAATAAAAGATGCCTCTGACCCATTATCTAGCAATGCTCTAGTTACAGTAATTGATCTATTTTTTCAACATATAGTCAGATTAATATGAAGTCTATAATCCCATCAGCGTATTTCTTTATCTGATCTGGGGCTTGACCAATTTTCTATTCTCCCTGAGGGTGTGATGAACTTGGATACATGGATTCAGGAGGATCTGTAGGGGCAGTTCCTACTTTTCTATTCTGTCTAATAGCCAGCCACTTTTCTCGGTACATTTTATATCATTCATTACTTGGAATACCATCAGTTTTTCTGAAATCTACCCCTGCTCTCAATAGAGCAGTAAACAATTCTTTTCTTGTCAGTCTATTCTGACTTTGAATCTTCTGGCCATTTACTCTTCTCTCTCTAGGAAATTTATCTTTTTCCCATTCCCCCAAGTCACTTAGCTATGAAATATTATCCAGCACCTCTGAAATAGGGTTCCCTATTTCACCAATTAGTACAGTGAGAAGTAGGTGCTTATAAGCAGAGGGAACCATATCCACTAAGATATTTCTATGAGAAACTGCTAGGGGGATATCATGATAAGCATTTATACCTCCAACCATGATAGCAGTTTTCATTACTTCTTCCTTTAGCTTTCACGTATAGTCAATAAGAGAATAACAGGGCCTCTCTCCACTAGGCCACATAGAATCAGTGGATACATTTTATCACATCCATCAGCAGCTAAAGCTAACATATTGGTCATATTGTTACCTCCTTGCATATGAAAGTCTCTAAAAGCCTGCTGGACAAATACCTATAAACTCCAACCAACCTATGCTATCTACAGATACTACTCTGGCCCCTTCATCACTGATTCTCACCATCCAAGACTCTAATGATTCTCCCATCCTTTGAGTGAATCTGCTAAAAATAAAGTAACCTCTTGCTGAGCGAAATCCTCAATTATCTCCCTGAACTCTGTTTGGCCTCCCTGATTCTTCTGCTTTCTTCTTTCCATGGAGTGAACTTCTACCCTTGTAAAAGCCTTATCATTTAACTTTGTGTCATCCACCCACACACTCTCCTGGCAGTTGTTGCCAGGGCAACTAGGTTCAACCTGTATTAGGGTGGCATGCACATTCCTCTGGTTAGTTTTTCTCTTCTTTTTCTGAGCCAAATCCACAAAAGCAACCTTCTCTTCTACCATCTGAGACCCTCCAGCTTGCTCTTCCAAAGGAGAGCCTGAACACTGTAATACACCCAATTTCTCATGCAAATAATCTAGCTTCATTTCCATCTGAGTTTTTTCTTGTAGCAGCTTGTCTCTGCTTGTAAAGCCAAACATGAACAGCTCTCCAGAAGACTGCTGCTATGAACAGCTTTAAGGTTCTGATCACATAGTATAGTGAACTCTCTATTTATTCAGTAATAAACTAAGACAAAACATTCACAGAAACCAAAGTACAGCATTCACAATGTTAAAATATAACAAGTTATCACTAAAGTGGTCACATAGTTTTCACCAAAGTGGCCACATAGTTTTAAACAAAAGATATCATTCAGTAAGTCTTTAACTCATTCATTCTTAAGGAACAAGCCTCCTTAGGACACAAGGTACAAAGGTCAGAGTTCACCATTCTTAGGTTGCATTGCTTAATCTCTTAGTCAAAAAGTCTTCTTTCTTCTTGATTGGAGATTAGTTTCCAATAATCCTTAACTCAATCATCCTTAAGAGGTACAAGGTACAGAGTACAAAGTTCTCCCACTCCTAGGCTACAGTAAATCATGATCTTCTCAGGCAGCATTAAGAACCCAAAGAGAGGTCTTTTCATCTTGACTCGAGGCTGGCTCCCAAATTCTATGGTTCTTCTTTCATGGTCCAGCTTTTACCTGAATTTACCCAACTGTCACCTGGATTCAAAGGTAGGCAGTTCTAAACTCCTCATCCTCAGCTCCTTGTCCAATTCCTGTTCCATATTGAAGCTCACAGAGTCCAGTCCACCTCAAGTCCTTCACAGTTTCTGTTTTTGGGAAGACAAAGCTTAACATAGCCACAATAACATTCATTCACATTGCCAGTACCAGCATCAATTCACTTTCTGCCAGTGACATCGACACAGATACACAAACAAAGTCTTAGAACTCAACACAGATTGTCAGTATAGTCCCAGGACCTCTGAAACCCTCCTCTAGGACTTCTGTAAACAGACAACAAGAAAATCCTCTTTCAGGGCTTCCAGTAAAGTCCCAGGGCTTCTGTACAAAGTATTACAAACACAAATCAACACAGACAGAACAGACATACAGAGTGCTGGGATATCACAAGTTTTCTCCTTCTCAACTCTGCTGTCATAAGTGTTTCATTCTCAGTTCTGCTTTTTCCTAGCTTGGGCTTCTCCTTATATATGGTCATTGGCTCCTCCCTGTTCTTCCCCTTCCTGTTGCATCAGCAAGTTCCTCCCACTGTGGGTCTCACAAGTTCTGTTTCTTAACAAATACTTGAGATAATCATGGGCAAGGCTCAAAAGAAACTTGAACTGAAACAAGGTGCTAAATAATTAAATAGATGAAGAAAGGTGCTAAGTACTCTTTTCTTGCCATTACACTCCTCTTACATACAGTGCGGTAACCTGTTAATAAAACCAAGTCTCTTCTACACTCCTCTTCCAGTTCTCTTCCTGGTCTTATTGGTATTCCTTGCAAACATGTTTCTAAATCTCTAGGCTCTCCATTCTGTAGCCTCAGTTCTGAGTTTTCACAGAACCCTGTACTTTTAGCCCACTTCCTTGCTAGGGAGGAATAAGGCAAATCCTCACATCCTGGGATGTCTATTTCTTCTCCTAAATCCCTTCTGTATCCAAATAGAGGTCTGCTATTTTGCAATCCCATCCTCAACGCCAAAGATGCCAACACCATATTCCCAGAGCTGATGGTGACTGTAAATATGTCAGCACAGTGTTCAATCACAAACTATAACAGATTCTTCATAAAGAAGACACAATCAAAACATTTATTCAGACACCAGAAAATGAAGTCCCAATACCAGGAAACTGGATTCGTCATAGCAACATAGAAGTTAATGCACAGCAAGAGCCACACCATCCCTTAGCCTTCCCACAAACAAACACTCAGGAGCCTAGCTGTCTCCCGGGGTGTGGTCCTTTCCTCCCTCCATCTCTAACTGCTCTGACTCCCAGATTCCTGTGGGCTCTGCTTCACCCTTCAGCAAACTCCTCTCACCATAGGCTCCATGTGATTGCATTCAGCCTATTTGGGGTCAGGGAAGATCTTCAAATCATTGAAGGTCTTCAAATTCCCTTAGGCTTATTAAAGGCCGGAGAAGATCTTCAAATTTTGACTACCATTACAATATAATATTCTACATGTAATGTAGACTGAGTTTACACTGAAACAAGTGTTTCTGTGCATTATACTATATCTATTGTGGGTGGGGGTTTTGATTTGTTTTTTTTGCATTTGATATGCGTGGGGATTCTAAACTGACTTCCTGGGGTACTAGTTAATAGCCTTTCCTCTATTATTTGATGTAATTTTATAGGATCTCAAGCTTGTTGTGCTTATTTTGCAAAAATTACAAACCCCAGAAAAGACTGTAATAATCTTTGTTAACAATTTGGCTGGCCACAAAGAACTTGGGAGCTATAGTTCTTCCCACCTTGGGAAGAGTGGAAACTATTGAGTGATTAACTTTCATATGGGATGGCAGGAGTTTTTTTGCAGAAAGGGAATTTTGAAGAACTCTTGAGGAAGGTTGAGGAGAGGAGAAAGGAGAGGTGTTGTCCTAAGGTAGCAACAGGACTATGGCAGGTGATTCTACAATAGTATCTGTATCTTCCTTCTTCAAGAATATGAGAGATGACCTCTAAATGAATAAGCAAAGAGGTGTATGACTATGGTTTTTGTTATTTTTTTTTGCTGACAGGGTGCAGTTCTCTCCTATCTCTGACCCATATGTGACCCTGGGCATATTTAACCTCTCAGAGCTCTAGACAACTTTTAAAGACATTTTTAAGAGAAAAGTATTAATCTGCACTGGTAGAGAAAATTTTCCCAACTAGGGGTTTCTTATACCAAGGAAATCACAAATATAGCCCCAGTCCCCTTATCCCTAAATTATAGAATACTCTTTCTTATACAGAAACTTTCCCACTAATATAATCTCAGAACTTCAACATAAAGTGTTTAAAACATGCTTCCTACATCACCCTGAATTTGTGCTTCCAAATTAAGTGTTTGATTCAGTTCAATGAAGGTTTATTAACTAACCACTTTGTGTCAAACACTATAGTAGGCAGATATATTATATAGACAAAAACAAACATTATTTACTTTGAGTGTGCTTACAGTCTGTCTTTGGACATTTAGTCCAAAGTGGCATAATGGATGGAGAGCTGGACCTGTAATTAGAAAATTCCAAGTGCAAATCCTGTCTCTTATATAACCTTACTTAGCTATATAACACTAGGTGAATCATTTAACCCCTCAATTTTTTCATTAGTAAAGGGGGGTTAACAACAGAACTTTTTTCCCCCAGTTTTTGTGGGGATTAAATGAGACAATGTATATAAAGTACTTTGCAAATGTTAAAGAACTGTATAAATGTTTACTTATTATTATTTTGGGAAAATAACATGTGCAAAATTAAATATAAAATATGTAGTAAATAATTACCAGTAGGCTTCCTAGGTGGTACAGTGGATATAGTACTTGTTCTTGAGCCAGGAAGACTTGAGTTAAAATCTAGTCTTAGACACTTACTAACTGTGTGACCCTGAGCAAGTCATTTAACCCCTGTTTGCCTCAGTGGGGATACTTCCAGGGCTGATGTGAGGATCAAATGAGATAATAATTGTTAAAAAAAACACTTAGAATGCTTGGCACATAGTAAATTTTATAAAATTAGCTATCATTATTATAAGAGCTAGAACTTGAGTTGAGCTCTGAAGGAAGCTAGGGATTTTGAAAGAACAATATGAGGAGTGAATGTATTTCAGGGTTGGGTCCAACTTGTACGAAGATGAGAATGAGATGATGAAGATGAAAAGAGAGATGAAAAACAGAAATGTTGTATGTTTGTTGTCCATTTTTGAAGAGGACCAAAATGATGTCACTATGTTGGTATCTATGTACAGTGTGTCCAACTGTGGCTAATCAGACAAGCTCTGAAGACTCTACCATCGGTTGGGCACAAATAATCTGTATGAACATTTGGAGTAGAGATTCCTCTAGATTTCTATATCCATATTTCTTTTGATCTATCGCAATTCTGCTTTGCTCATAGAGCATAGCATCTTCTTTGATGCAAACCATGCTGGGTGGTCCTGTTCCAGTGTCTCCTGTGTCTACCAATTGATTCCAAAGTTTTTCAGAGAGACCTTGAGAAAATGCTCATATTACTTCTTTTGCCTCTGTGTGAGCACTTATCTTGTGTGAGTTCTCTGTAAAATAGTCTTTTGGGAAAATGTACATTTGGCATTCATGCAATGTGGCCAGCCTGTCAGAATTGCACCCTCTACAATAGGGTCTGAATACTTGGCAGTTCAGCTCAAGAAAGGACCTCAGTGGCCAGTATCTTATCTTATCCTGCCAGGTGATCTTTAGAACTTTCCTAAGGCCATGCAAATGGAAGTGATTCAGTTTCCTGACATGGTGCTGGTATGCTGTCCAGGTTTCATAGGCATACAACAATGAGGTCAGCACACTGACTCTGTAGAACCTCAGTTTGGTAGGCAGCAGTCTAATAGCTTTTTTCTCCCACACTTTACTTTGGAGCTTTGAAAATACTGAGTTAGCTCTGGCAATGTTTGTATCAACCTCATTATCCATGTGTACATCCCTAGAAAGCATACTGCCAAGGTGTAAAGCCATGCACAAGCAGCTTTCCAGAGGACTGCTGCTGTGAACAGCTTTCAAAGTTCTGATTACATAGTATAGTAAGTTCTCTATTTATTCAATAACAAATCAGAGCAAAACATTCATAGAAAACCAAAATACATCATTCACCATGTCACAACTCAACAACTTATCACTAAAATGACTACATAGTTTTCACCAAAGTGGTTCTAAACAGAGCACATTAATTTAGTCAGTCACAAAATCCTTAATTCAATCACAAAGTACAAAAGTCAAGGTTCTCCACCATTAGGTCACAGTAAATCATAATCTTCTCAATCAGTACACAGCATCCAAGTAAAGTCTTCTTTCAGCTTGACTCAAGGCTGGCTCTCAGCTTCTATAGTTTCTTTTCCATGGTCCCAGCTCCAATTGTCACCTGAGTTCAAAGGCAGGCAGCTCCCAGTTCCTTGTCCAGCTCCTTGTCCAGTTCTTCATCCAGTTCCCATTCCATATTGTAGCTCACAGTGTTCAGTGTACCTCAAGTCCTTCACAGTTCCTGTTTCTGGGAAGACAAAGCTTAACAGAGCCACAATAATATTCATGCACATTGCCGGCACCAGCACAAATTCACCATCTGCCTATCAAACCAACTCAGACCCACCAACAAGGTCTGAGAACTCAACACAAATCATCAACATAGAAATCAACACAGACCCACAAACAAGGCCCAAGAGGTCAGCACAAATCATCAGTAAAGTTCCAGGACCTTCAAAACCCTCCTCCAGGACTTCTGTAAACATACAACTGGAAAATCCTCTTTCGGGAATTTCATTAAGGTACCAGGACTTCTGTACAAAGTATCACAAACAAACATTGACACAGACAGAGCAGACAAACAGAGTGCTGGGATACCACAAGTTTTCTCCTTGACTCTGCCACCACAAGAGTCCTCTTTTCAGCTCTGCTGTCTCTAGCCTGGGCCTCTCTTTATATATGGTCATTAGCTCCTTCCCTTCCTGTTGCAGGAGTTCACGAGTTCTAGGGTTCATAAGTTGTGGGGTTCACACATTCTGTTTCTTAACAGACTTGATACAAGGCTGAAAAGAAACTTGAAATGAAACAGGGTGTTAATTCAATAGCTGAAACAAGATGTGAACTCCTTCTGTGTTTGCCATTATATAAGGTAAGTGAACTTATCCACAGCATTCAAAATTTCTCCTTTTGCTATGACCAATGGTTCTACATATGGATGGTGTGGTGCTGGCTGGCGGAGAACCTCTTATTTCTTGGTTTTAATTGTTAAAACAAAATTAAAACAAGCAGTTGTGAATTGATCCACATTTTGTTGCATCTCAGCCTCAGAGGTTACATTGACTTCACAATCATCTGTGAATAGAAAGTCAGCTCTCCTACTCTAATCTTGGCATATAGCCTTTCCAAGTTAAATAACCAACAATGCTGTAGGTGATTTTGATACCATTTTATCCTTGTTGAAAGCATCTGACAACATTGCTGAATACTTCATGCCAAAAAGCATGGGAGCAAGCACATGACCCTGCTTCATTCTACTGGTGACTGGTTAAGCGTGAGAACATCATCCATTATCCAGAACTTATGCAGGCATGCCATCATGAAGCTGACATAAATACTGATGAAATTCTCTTGGAACCCAAATTTTGCCATCATTTTCCACAACTGACTATATCAAAGACCTTGGTCAGATTGATGAACATTGTATACATACCGCTGTTCTGTTCCTGGCATTTCTTCTGGAGTTGTGGGGCAGCAAACACCATATGAGCTTTCCTTGGCCCTTGCTGAAGCCATACTAACTTCAGGTTGATGACCACCTTCCAGGGAAAGGATCAGCCTATTAAGGAGGACTCTGGAAAGAATCTTGCCAGCAATGACTAAGGGAGAGACTCCCCTGTGACTGTCACAGGACAACCTATTTCTTTCACTTTATAGAGATAGACAGTGGAGGCATCCTTGACCTAGGGGATAACCTCCTCTTGCCAAATAACCTGGAAAATTTCAGTCAGTTTTTGTATGAACAATGGACCCCCTGTCTCGTAAATCTTAGCTGGCATAGAATCAGCACCAGGTGCTTTGCCACAGAAGAAGAATCTAATGGCATTCAAAACCTCTTCTTCAATTGGAAGTTTGACTAGAGAGGGATTGACTTGGTTTCAGCATTGATTGATGATGGTCTGTTGAGAACACTATGGAAGTATTCAGCCCATCTCTCCAGGATCACTAATCAATGTGACTCCATCAGTAATGGATAGTTGAGATGCATCACAGGTCTTTGACTCATAAATAGCCTTTGGGGCATCATAAGAGCACTTTGGATTATTACTATCATCATAAAACTGAATTTCATCTACCTTCTTGCTGAGCCAAGAATCTTGCATCTCTCTAAACTTCCCTTGTACTTTACTTTTGATGAAGTTAAATGCTGCTTTCTAAATAAAAACTCCTGGTAATATTATAGCAAAAATCAAAAGCTCCTAAATAAAACAAGACATAGCACAAGCAACCAGAAAGAATTGAAATACCAATACCAAGGAGCTGCAATTAGGATGAAATAAGATAAAATAGCCACCAGCATAAAGAGGTGGAGTACTTGTAACATGATATTCCAGAAGGCTTAAAGTGAATAATTTATCCGGCTGAGTATGATCCTAAAGGGGATTTTTAACAAACAGAAGACTTTTGAACATAGATGATGAAAAGACAACAGTTGAGCAGAAAATATGACACACAAACACAGGAGTCAAAAGAAGCATAAAAAGGTGAACAAAAATGAGCAATCATAAACTAAACAAGGTTAAACTGTTTTTATTTGTGTGTGTGTGTGTGTGTGTGTGTGTGTGTGTAAGCTGATACATGCATTCCTTGAAAAATCTATCATCAGGGATTATAGAGGGAATCTATATTAGACTATTAGAATACTTGGGAGTAGTTTAAAAAATATGAATGGAAAATGATAGGGAATTAGTATACACTTCAAAAAAATGGGGAGGAAGGGAGAGGAAGAATGAGGACATTTATCTCATATAAATGGAGTACACAAGGAGAAGTCTGTACAGAAAGTAGAAGAGTATGGAAGGAAGCAGGTGACATTTGATTCTCACTAAAATCTGAAGTGGTCAAAGAAAGAGTACACATATACACAGAAATGCATTTTACCCAAAAAGAAAACAAAAAGGAGAGGGGTTAAGGGAATGGGAGGAGATAAGAGAGCGTGTAGATTAAGAGAGTCAGAAGCAACACAGACTCTTAAAGAGGGAGTGGGCAGATTTCTGGTTCACTTAATCAACAAGCTAAAGCATCAGGCATTTTTTATAATCCCTCCAACCTCTCAAAACTCTCCAAAACAGAAATTATGAACCAAAAATAAAAATAAAACAATTTCAGCTATCTCCATGGTCTAAGAAAACTAGAATTCAAAAGAACGTTAAAAAAACTAACTCATAAACTGAAGCCTACCCTGAGTTCACTCATCACTCCCTGTTTTACCATCCATGATCCTACTAGCCTCGAGGTCCAGTACACAGGCTTGCAACAGTGCCAAAATACTCAGACCAGGATTGCAATAAAACCCAATGCTATACCCTGGTGCCCTTCTCTCTTTCCAGTGCCATGGAGATCCTGACTCTAGGGTATGGAAATTTGCTCAGGTCCCAGTGGACAAGCAGCACCATGACAACACTTCAGGTAGCAGAAGTTTGCTGGGTTCAAGACAGGAGACCCAATGTAGAGTTGGTAATATTCTGTGCTACAAAAGGTCTCTGCAAGAGAGTAGATGAATAGAGTGAAAGAAGCAGGACATATGTATGGGCTTGAAATAGAATTCAACCCTGTACTGTAGGCACTCCTCCCAGAGCCTTGGTGACCTAAATATCAGAAATTAGTCCAATAGCACCAATGTGACAACTCTGAACTGGGCCAGGAAATGAAAGAATAGAAGTGGTGTGCAGTACTCCACTGAACCTGAGGGAATGAGCTCGTTATTTAGCTGGGGCCAATTATGTCCTCCTAAGAGTGATTTAGGTCAGGGACCTATGCTTGTGAACCATGAAGTGCCCAGCATGAGAGTATTCTAAGATGCTTTGAGATGCTTTCCCAATAGATAAAAGGACAAAGGATATCTATAGGAAATTCTCAAAAGAAAAAATGCAAGCTATTAACAATCATAACAAAAAATCTTTTAAATCACTCATGGTAAAGATAAAGGCAAATAAAAACAATTCCAAGATTCTACCTCTTGCCCATATCAGATGACAAAAAAGATGACAAGGAAAATGATCATTGTCGGAGGCACTGTGTGAAGACATGAAAGCTGATGGTGATGAACTGGTGAAATGGTCCAACCATTCTGGAAAGTAATTTGTAATTGTATCCCCCCAAATTACTAAATTATATATGAAAATTACATACAAATTATATTTTTAACTCAGATATACCATTACTACACTTATACCTCTATGGAAATAAGACAGAGGGAGAAGGGACCATATTATTTAGCCCCTTCTCAGTAAATGGGCTTATAGGAAGCATAGTGTTGTTTTATGTTTTTGTTGTTTTTCCCCCAGCTGAAAGTGACAACTGAAGGATCAAAATGGCTAGAAAGCCAAATGGATAGAGGAAGCTTAGCAACTTTTGATCTTGGCATAGACGAGAAAGAGAAGGGTGGACTTGTACCAGCAATTAACTTATGGTAAAAAAGAGACTGCTATTCATAACTAATATCATCATCAGGAGTGTTCACTGATCTACTTAAACAGGGAACTGCTTGCAAAGAATTTGCTGCTTTCTTGGATGTATTTTTCTGTCATGCTATGGGACATGGGAAAGTCAACACCTCTCCACTTTCCTCAGTCTCATCACTTTCTGGGCAATTGGCATGCTTACTCTTGGGAGTTTTCCCAATATAATTAAACCTTGTTTAGTATTGACTATATTTTATAATGGCTTTTATCTCCAGATAAATATGTGCTTAATTTTGTTTGCAGTGTCTCTGTGTCCTTGTAAAAGTAGCTTGTGGTCCTGGCAAGGATGTATATTTTTATTTAGATCCATTAAGAAGATGCCATCATCTTTTAGCTTTAATTTTTCCAGCAGTTTGTTCAGTTCCATATTTTCTCTTTTGTTTATCTTGCTGTTAGACAGATGCTATGACTTGTTTGTGCTCAGAATATTCATAGACTTATGGTAAACTTTTTGTGCAGTACTGACCTGATTTTCTCTTTAGTTTTATTTATCATTGTTCTTTTGTGCATTTTTAGAATCTTACTGAATTGTATGTGGGATATCTGGGCTCTTCTAGATCCTGTCACTTTACCAGTCATTTATCGTCTAATGAAAAACTTTTGCCCCAATATATCACATTCCGAAAATCAGAAACTAAAGAATGAAAGATACAAATAATCCTTGTCAGAAGGGATTAGAAAAACAGTCACAGGAAGTCAGATGATTCTTAAATTCTTAAATGATCTCCCCTTGACATCTTTTCTGGGTCCATTGTTTTTGTTTACACTTTATACTTCTATTTGCCAAAGTTTTGATTTTGTTTTAATTTTTTTTCGTTTCTTGGACTATTTCATTTCTAACTAATCCATTCTAATTTTCAGATACTCAATTACTTAGGATAATTCTCTTTCCTCCATTCCATTCTCATCCCAGGAGGTTAATGGCAACTTTCTTTTACTTCTGAAAGGCACTATAGTTCCATCTTTAAAGTGTTTGTTAAAAAAAAATCAAGTTTCACCTGTTTTTTCCTGGTGATGCTTACAGATGACTATTTTACCCACAAGGCTATAACCACTGAGTGACTGAACACAGACAAATCCTCATAGCCAGCATTTTCTCCTTGTCCTCTTCCTCCTTGCTATCCCCACTCCTAGTTTATTTCCAACTTACATTTTAGTTTTGTGCTTTCCTTCTTTTGCCTCTACACTCCATTTGGTATCATTACTTCTGATTGCTGGGAAAAAAAACAACAACCAACCACCACCACCCCCAAAACCTTCAAATATCTTTCTTCTTGTTTTTTCTTTCTTCTCTATTTCCATTTCTTTCCCCCTTCCAAAACCCAGTTTTGTTCTTCTGTACCATTCAGAGGATCTACAAATCACAAGTATTCTTCAAAGATGCTTAAACATATTTCATGTACCCTTTTGGATATTCCTCTCCCTTTTTGGAAAAAAAAAACAAAACAACCAAGGGTGGTTAGGTGGCACAGTGAATAGAACACTGGCGCTGGAGTCAGGAGGACCTGAGTTCACATCTGGCCTCAGACACTTAACACTTACTAGCTGTGTGACCTTGGACAAGTCACTTAACCCCAATTGCCCTGCCTTTCCCCCTCTGAAAAAGTAAAACCAACAAAAAAAGAAAAAACAACAACCTATTTTTTAAAAGGGTGCCCACTGTTATCCTGTGCTTTGTTTATTCCAGATATTCTTATAGTTCATGTGGTTGAAATTTTTTTTCTCCAAAGCTACTTAAACTTGTGTTTAACTATATAAATTCCATTGTTGGTGGAATTGTGCACTGGTCCAACCATTCTGGAAAATAATTTGGAATTATGCTTAAAACATAACTAAAATAGCCACATTATTTTGCCCGTTGATTCTACCACTAGGCAAATATCCTAAGGAATGAATTAAAGAAGGAAAATGCATGTATTAACCACTTACGATATAAATGCCAAGCACTCTGCAATATATCACTTATATAAATGCAAAATTAAGACAGATGCTTCCTTTAAGGCGTTTATATTTTAATGGTAAAAGACAACACATATGAGTGAATGGTTGTCCAGGTAATAGAGTTTTAGTTTGGTATGTCACAAGGGCAGTCAAAGATACCTATCAATATCAAATATTCATAATTGTCCTCTTGTGATAGCAAAGAACTGCGAATAAAGTAGATGCTTATCAATTGGGGAACAGGAAAATTAATATGAATATAATGTAATATTGTGTTGTAGAAAAAAATTTATAGGAAGAATTTAGACAAGCATGGGAAAGTTTATATGATCTGATGCAGAGTTAATCAGAATCAGGTAAAACAAAATGTATAATAATAGAAATAAAGTAAATGGAAAGCTTGATACTTACTTAGAGGCATGATACTGAGCAAATGACAGCTTCAATGGTTTATGAAATCAAAGAATTTGAGTGCCAGAAAGGACTTTAGCAGCCATCTAGGCCAACCTATATACAAATGAATCTCTCCACTACATATCCAATGAGATATTTTACATTGTCTTCTATTTTTTTCATTCTTTGGGATCTGTTTTATAATATCTTGATTTCTCATAAAATCATTAGCTTCTATTTGCTTCATTCTAATTTTGAAGGAATTATTTTCTTCATTGATCTTTTAGACTTCTGTTTCCATTTAGCCTATTCTGCTCTTCAAGGTATTCTTCTCCTCATTGGCTTTTTGGACCTCTTTTGCCATTTGAGCTAGTCTATTTTTTTTCTTTTTGGAGGGGGAAAGGCAGGGCAGTTGGGAGCAAATGACTTGATGAACGTCACAGGGCTAGTAAGTATTAAATATCTGAGACTGGATTTGAACTCAGGTTCTCCTGATTCTAGGACCAGTGCTCTATTCACTGTACCACCTAGCTGCCCCTAGTCTATTTTTTAAGGTATTATTTTCTTCAATATTTTTTTGGGTCTCCTTTTGTAAGTAGTTAACTTGTTTTTCATGATTTTCTTGTATCACTCTCATTTCTCTTCCCATTTTTCCCCTCTACTTCTCTTACTGGATTTTCAAAATCTCTTTTGAGCTCCTCCATGGCCTATGACCAATTCATATTTTTCTTGGAGGCTTTTGATGCAGGAGTTTTGACTTTCTTGTCTTCTTCCAAGTGTGTGTTTTGATCTTCTTTGTCATCAAAGAAAGATTCTATAGTCTGATTTATTTTCCTTTATTTGCTCATTTTCTTAGTCAGTTACTTGACTTTTGAGTTCTTTGTCATGGTAGAACTCTGTTTCCAGAGTGGAAAGTGCTATGTCCCAAATTTCTGGGGTTTTGTGCAGCTGTTACAGAGCTACTTCTAGGCACCTACCTCAGAACTGTGAGGAGGACTCCCTCTCCATAGCCACCACAAACTCTGTGACACCAGCACTCCTCCTCACCCTAGGACTGCCATCCAAGATTGTGAACTAGATCCAAGCAATGCAAAGCAAGAGAATCCTGCCTTCTCACCATCAAAGAGATTCCCTCTGATCAGCAGCTTGGTCCCTACACCATCTGTGGGCCTGGAACTTTGGAAGCAGCCACTGTTGCTGCCATTGTTGTTGGTGCTATGTCTGTCACCACCACCTCTGCCACCCCAGAAGCAGGGGCTGGACCACTCTCTTCTCTCATCCAGGTCCAACAGGGTTTCCCCATTGATATTTTACTTTCTCTTTGGTGTTTGTGGGTTGAGAAGTCTGGAAACTGCCATAGCTGCCAGTGATTCAGTCCCCTGAGGTCTGCCTCAGACCAATCTGTGCCATAGGTCTGTGCTGGTATGGCCCACATGGGACTATGCTTTGCTCCCAGCATGGTGCAATAGACCCTTCCTTTCAACTTGCCAGGCTGTATTCAGCTGATGTATTTCACTCTGTCATTTTGTTGGTTCTGTAGCTCTAACATTTGTTTAGAATCATTTTTTACAGGTATTGGAGGTGATTGGGGGACAAGCTCAAGCAAATTCCTGCTTTTACTCTGCCATCTTGGATTCCTGCCTCCCCCTCCCCCACTACATATTCAATAAGTGGTTGTCTAAGCTCTCCCTGAGGACCTAAGAGGAGTGGTTTTTACCATCTTTCAAGGCAAAGCCTCATACATTTTTATAGCTCTAATAGTTACGAAGTTTTTCCTAACATACATTGTCTTCTTTGTAATTTCCACCTCTGTACTATGAGGCCAAAAAGAGAACAATTATAATTCTTTTATGAGATGAGATTCCTTTATATACTTTAAGACAGATGTTAAGTCCTTTAAGAATTTTTTTTTTGCCCAGTTCCTTTAACTGATTTTCATATGATATGGAGTCAAGGCCCTTTACGATTTTGGTTGCTTTACTCTAGACAATCTCCAGCTAATCAATATCTTTCTTAAACCATGGTGCTTGCAATTGGGCGTGTCTCTGGGTGAGAGCTCATGAAAACAGAATTCACTGAAACTATCACCTCCCTATTCCTGCTCCTGTAAGCTCTGCCCTTCTTAATGTAGCCTAAGGTCCCATTCAATCTTCTTCTTCTTTTTTTTTTTTTTTTGGTTGTCAAATTACACTACTGACATATTTTGAACTTTAAATTCTACTTAACACTCTTGCCCCCAATTCTTTCCAGAACAATTTCTGTCTATAATTATTTCCTTATCTTAGACTTGTGAAGTTGATTTTTTTGGGGGGGGAGGGGGAAGTATTCAAGTGTAAGACTTTACTTTTACTCCCATTGAATTTAATCTTATTCAGCCTAATGCTCTACCCTAGCAAAACCTTTTGGATCCTGATTCAGTTTGCTATGGTGTTAGCCACCCTCCTAGCTTCCTGTTTGCAAATTTGACATTATCTCTGTCTTTATCCACATCATTGATAAAAGATATTAGACATCACAGGACCAAACACAGATCCCTGGGACAGTCTCCTGAAAATGTCTTGTCATGTTGACATTGAACAATGGTTTATTTATTCTTTGATTTTTGTCCACAGGAAGAGGGGCAGTGCCCTTGACATGTCTGACTGGTTGAGTATGAGTAATTTCTCAGCAGTGCTATCTGGTGGTTATATAGGGAAGGATTAATTATTCATTCAAAAAATATTTTCAAGGTATAGAAGCTAAAAATTGAGAAAAGGATTAGACTGAACAGAAGGCAGGGCATAATAATACATACGAAGGTTCTGGTTCAATATGAAAAAAATGTTTAATGTCCAGAGTTCAGTTATTCTACTTCCCCAATTCAACCTATTCCATAATCTTTCTCTTATTATGGTTTTTAAAAAGGAAAGAGAAGCACCTGTATCCTCATTCTTTTAGTAGAGATAATAGCTGTGGTGGAGTAAGTTCAAAATGGGAGTGCAGCCCCAGTTTGATCTAAAAATAAAACGAGGATTGTCATTATTTAACAAAGAGCCTCTTGTTAGTCTCAGAGTGCAGGACTGTCCCTACTGTCTGTTGACAGTATGTTTCTATGCCATTACTGGAGTGAGCTCTCTCACTTTAAGGCTTCGTGATGATAAGGTCTTTGTTCCTTTGTTTAATAGCCTCTTCTGGCTGATGAATTGCCCATAATGAACAGGCTATTCAAAGAACAGAGACCTAATCTTTTGTTACTTAACCCATCTTCATTTCCCTGCCTTAAGTCTGGGTTTAGGATTTATATGAGGGATTATCTTCATTTGGAGAATCTCCTCCTAACTGTAGTGAAAGTACAAACCAAGTATCTGTGGAAAGTACAAACCAGGATGACATTCCCTCTGACATATCAGAAAGGTATCTTTCAGAGAGGGAGGAACGAAATCTCTGGGAGAGAGAAAGGAAGTGTCACTGTGTTTCTTCCATTAAAAATAATTTCCCAGAAACATATTTACATTAACAATATTCCATACTCCATTCCATAATATCTTCCCAATGGAACTCCTTGTTACTTTATATTCCACGTGTTACTCTCTTACGTGACTGGAAAATCTCATCTTCTTCCGTTGGATTTTAACTTTGACCACCAAGGATGACATTTCTAAGTTTTAAAGTTACAAATTGATCTCAAGTGAATTAAAAAATAAGAATCATAATGAAATCAAAGTTATTGGAAAACAAGAAAATAAACCATCAATGGGGAGAGAAAATATACAGCAATAAGTAAACCAGTGGTAGTTGAATTTGAAAGGAAAAAAAACCCTTTATTTTGATTTCAGAGACTTGGTTTAGAATATTTGGAGAGATATTTCTAAATAAAAATGCTGAAATTTAGCATGATTCTTTGGCTCTTTGGTGCACTGCTACCACCATGTGTCTGATCTGAACATTATATCCTAATGCTTTTCTGTTTTACTCATGTAACTATATAGAGATGGCTAAAAAAGAACTTGTGAAAATGTCTTTGCAAAATAAAAAAAAGGTTGTCAAATTAAAATGCTGTTTTCTGCTTGTTTTCTGTTAGAATGACCTAGGTAAACCTTTCATTCCATCAAGAAATCACTTTATTTTTAGTTTAATTTAATCTTGAGAAATACCATCTATGTTTATATCAAAGATGGGAGTCGTGGTATGGATCTGTTAACAATGACTTGTTTTTGGGAAACAACATGGCTTTTCACTGATGATTATGATATATTTCATTTCAATATTATTTCAGTATTCAATTAAAATTCATAAGTCAAATGAATAATAATTTCCAACAAGAATCTGATGTGGAGAAAACACCTAAATGTTAATTTTTTATGTACCACAAACACAAACTTTGAAATAGTGTATAACTAACCTTGAACCTAAGTATTTCCATATTGGCTTTTAACAGGATTTTTGTAATTTTCTGAGTAAATTCAATGTATAACAATGTGTGCCTGAAGAAATATCCTGTATTTTTTATCCTTTTGCAATAGATATTGCTTTGATCCAGTTAATAGTACGCTGTTTTTATAGAGGTCTCAACTGTAGTTAATTGCCTCAACCTTACATAATTTATATCTTTTCAAAGTAGATGTTTCTAAACTGTGAGTTTGTTTTTTCTGTATTCTTATATATTATTGTACCTTGTTAGTATAGACCAGCGGGTCTCAACCTGTGGGTTATGTTCAATTTGTAACAATGAAAATACATCCTGAAAATCAGATATTTACATTATAATTCATAACAGCAGCAAAATTACAGTTATGAAGTAGCAATGAAAATAATTTCTATCCATTTGGGGTCTACTTTTACCACTATATATTTTATATCATATTTTATACAGAGAAACATTAAGGCCTAAGCTTATTCTTTACTGTCTATACCAGTGGTTCTCAACCTTCCTAATGCCACAACTCTTTAATACAGTTCCTCATGTTGTGATGACCCCCAACCATAAAAGGTCTACATGTGGCAAGAAGAGCTTTCCTTGAGTGACTTAATGGATGGTAGGATATACATCTCTAGCCCCTTCTCCCTTCACCCTTCTTCAAAGGAGACTTTTATTCCTCCCATGACAGAAAGCAGGTTTGGTCTAGAGATCAGCACTTTCCTCTCCTCAGGGGAAGGGGATGGTAGACTGGAAGTATATCTATCCATATCCTTAAATATTGTTCATTTAGGAACTCATGATTGGGTTCCATCTAACTTTTGATCACTCTCATTTTGGGAGGAAGGCAATCCCAAACTCTGTATAAAAAGTTTGACTCCATTCTCCACTTAACACCAATTTGACAATGAACATAAAAACAAATAGCAAAAAACCCCACTTGTTCATATTGTAGCAAAACATTAATCGAAGAAGGTATACATAGAAACATATTCCAGACAATACAGAATAAAGGAGCATTCCCTTTGGGAACAAGATAACTCAGCTCAACCAAGAGAGAGTATCTTTGATTTCACCCAAGGGCAAACGCCCCAAAGTCCCTAGAATAGTAAGATGGAGAATGCTAACTCCCTATATGTCTTCCCAGAGTCTTTTCCTTGAGCAACCCGAAGGGTTTGTTGAGTGGGAGGGATAGGGGTGACAAGATTGGACCTGTCCTTTAGGAAAATCACTTCAGAGGTTGAATGGATGATGGATTAGTTTGAGGAGAGACTTGAAGCAGACCTCAACAGTAGCCTCTTATCATAATACGGGTGTAAGGTGATGAGGGCCTTCACTAGAATGAAGGTAGTCAGAGAAGAGAAGGGACATATTAAAGTGATGATGCAAAGGTGAAATTGATAGGCCTTGGCAACATATTGGATGTGTTGGGTAAGAGATAGTGAGGAGTCAAGGATGACTTGTAGGTTGTGAACCTGAGGGACTTGGAGAATGATGTTGCCCTGGGTAGTAATAGGGAAGGTAGGATGTGGGGAGGATTTAGAGGAAAGATAATGGTTTTTGTTTTGGACATATTGAGTTTGAAATAACTACTGGAAATGCATTTTGAATGTTCAAAAGACAGTTGGAAATATGAGATTGGAGGTTGTTGAGGACCACAGGCAAGTGGTACTTGGACCCTGATGACTGAACAAGCCTTCTCAGGTGTTTGGACTGTTGATGGCCTGGATCCATTCCCCATCCCCCAGAAAAAGTGTGCAAATATGCAGGTGTGAGGATTAGGTCCTCCAGATAAGTATGGCATTTTACACCCATGGCCTGGGAACATAAAAGTGAGCAATGTCTGCAGGGGGAAACAATTAAGGGAAAAGGATAATGGCCCTATAAAGCTGTGCCTGGAACAATAAGCATTGGCTCTTTACTTTCACCATTAGCGAGTCCCGTCTCTTTTTATGCACCCAGTAGTAACCTCTGGGTCAATGATTCTTTCTCAGCCCTGATTGGGGATGGCAGGGCTCCCATAACTTGGTTCCCCACAGGAGGTCAGCAGAGAGTTGGTGCAGGACAGGCATATAGTCATAAAATTCATGGGAAGTGATGAGATCACCAAGTGAAGTAAACGAGAGGGAGAAGAGAAGAGGGTCAGTCCAGCATGGAGCCTTGACAGACAACTAATGGTAGAGGAAATGATCTGGAAGAGGAGGTGGCAAAGGAGATTGATAAGAAACAGTCAATAAGTATCAGGAGAGTGGTGTCCTGAGAACCTAGAAAAAAGAGAATATCAAGGAGGAGAGTCATCAACAGTGCCAAAGACCATAGAGAAATCAAAGGGAATAAAGACTGAGTAAAGGCCGATTGATATAGCTACTAAGAAATCACTGGGGGTGGGGAGTGGGGTGGACCAAGGTGGCAGTACAACCTTGCTTGAACTCGTGCCCCAACCACCTCCAAAACCTGTAAAAAATGACTCTAAATAAATTTTAGAGCTACAGAATCCACAAAATGACAGAGCAAAATACATCTCCAGCAGAAGACAGCCTGGCAAGCTGAAAGAAGGGGTCTATCACAAGGGCTGGGAGTGGAGAGCAGTCCTGTGTGTGCTATGCTGGCACAGACTAATGGCATAGACCAGCCAGAGCAGACTTCAGGGGAATGAATCACTGGAAGCTATAGTGGTTTCTAGACTTCTCAGTCCATAGACACCAAAGAGAAAATAAAATATCAATGGGAAAGCTCTTTTGGACCTGAGTGAGAGAAGAATGTGCATTGGCCCCTGACCCCAGGGCACTGGACATGCTGGTGGGGCTGCAGCAGTGAGATGGCTGCTTCTGGAGCTATAGGCCAACAGATGTTCAGTGGACCCAGTGGCTGATCAGAGGGCAATTGCAGGCATATCTTTGCTGGTGCTGAGGCAAGATTTTCTTGCTTTGCCCTGCTTGGATCTGGGTCATAGTTTTGGGTGGCAGTCCTGGGGTGAGGAGAAATGCTAGTGTGACAGAGCTTGTGGCATCAGTGGAGAGAGAGTCCTCCTCACAGTTCTGAGGCAGGTGCCTAGAGTTAGCTCTGCAACAACTGTGCAAAACTCCAGAAATTTGAGACACAGCACTCTCCACTCTGGAAGCAGAGTTCTACCATGTCAAAGAGCTCAAAAGTCAAGTCATTGCTGGCAAGATGAGCAAACAGAAGAAGTACAATCAGACTATAGAATCACTCTTTGGTGACAAAAAAGATCAAAACATAGAACCAGAAGAAGACAACAAAGTCAAAACTCCTGCATCAAAAGCTTCCAAGAAAAATATAAACTGGTCACAGGCCGTGGAGGACCTCAAAAAGGATTTTGAAAATCAAGTAAGAGAAGTAGAGGAAAAATTTTGAAGAGAAATGAGAGTGATGCAAGAAAATCATGAAAAATGAGTCAACAGCTTGCTAAAAGAGACTCCCCCGCAAATAATGAAGAAGATAACCCCTTAAAAAATAGACTAACTCACATGGCAAAAGAGATCCAAAAAGCCAATGATGAGAAGAATGCCTTAAAAAGCTGAGTTGGCCAAATGGAAAAGGAAGTCCAAAAACTCGCTGAAGAAAATAATTCCTTCAGAATTAGAATGGAGCAAATGGAAGCTAATGACTTTATGAGAAATCAAGATATTATAAAACAGATTCAAAAGAATGAAAAAAAAATAGAAGACAATGTACTATATCTCATAGGAAGAACCACTGACCTGGAAAATAGATCCAGGAGAGATAGTTTAAAAATTACTGGACTCCTTGAAAGCCATGATCAAAAAAAGAGCCTACACATGATCTTTCAAGAGATTATCAAGGAAAACTGCCCTGATATTCTAGAATCAGAGTGTAAAATAGAAATTGAAAGAATTCACCAATCACCTCTTGAAAAAGATCCCCCAAAGAAAACTCCTAGGAATATTATAGCCAAATTCCAGAGTTCCCAGATCAAGGAAAAGATATTACAAGTAGTCAGGAAGAAACAATTTGAGTATTGTGGAAGCACAATCAGGATAGCACAAGACCTAGCAGCTTCTATATTAAGGGATTGAAGGGCTTGGAATATGATATTCTAAGGTCAAAGAAGATAGGATTAAAACCAAAAATCACCTACCCAGGAAAACTGAATATAATACTTCAGGGGAAAATATGATCATTCAATGAAATAGAGGACTTTCAAGCATGCTTGGTGAAAAGACTAGAGCTGAACAGAAAATTTGAGAATCAAGAATCAAGAGAAGCATGAAAAGGTAAAAAGGAAAGAGAAATCACAAGGAGCTTATTAAAATCGATCTGCTTACATTCCTACATATTTGTAATTCATTCAACTTTTTTCGGTATTAGGACAGTTGAAGGGAATATATGCATGTGTATATGTATGTGTATACATATGTATATATGTGTACATTGACAGAGGGCCCAGGGTGAGTTGAATATGAAGGGATGATATCTAAAAATAAAATTGAGAGCTGAGAGAGGAATATATTGGGAGAAAGGAAAAGAAAGAGATAGAATAGTGTAAATTATCTTACTTAAAAGAGGCAAGAGAAAGCTGTTATAATGGAGGGGAAGAGTAGGGAGTTGAAAGGGAGTGAGTTAACTTTACTTTTATTGGATTTGGCTTAAGGAGGGAATAACATACACACTCAAAGGGGTATCTTACCCTACAGTAAGAAAGTAGGGGGGAAGGAGAGAAGAGGGAGGAGATGATAGAAGGGAATGCAGATTGGGGGAGGGGGTAGTCAGAAGCAAACCCTTTTGAAAAGAGACAGGGTCAAAGGAGAAAATAGAATAAGTGGGTGGGAGTGGGATAGAATAGAGGGAAATATACCTAGTCTTTCACAATATGACTTCTTCCAAGCCAAAATATTTGATTCATATTGACTCCTGGGTGGTCAGCTTCTATGCAAATGTCCTTGATGACTGTGGCTTTGGCTCTGGCATTGAAGCCTGCTCTCAAAAGCATTCTTTAGTATGTGAATGCATTTGAAAGGAGTTAGCTGACTTTTCCTAAAACTTTGTGGCACCTAGATAACAAAGCCTTATCAAATTCTGTGCTACTTCTAGGATATGACAGACTAAGATAATGATAAGAATACTTGAGTCCTTTTTTCCTTTGTCTCATTTGCTCTAGAAAAACCTTGTCCTAAGAATCAATAAATGGAGTTCATAGTTCTTCCCTGCACTACCCACATGGTGTGGTCATTTCTTATACACATCTCTCATCATGCTAAGTATTGGACACTGAGCAGCCCATGGCAAAAGGCACCCCTATGGGACACAAAGGAACCTGAGAGGAAGGTCCACAGCAGAGACAGCCCTTACAAGCAGAAGGAGCTCCAAAAATCACAAATCACAGGGTAAGGAAACTTTTTTCAATCAATTCTTAGTCATCCTATTCCACCAGGCTGACACAGGGATTTTCAAGCTTTTGATCACCATGGGTCAAATGCATAGGGTACAATTCAAAGATCAGGAACAATATTTTCAAGTGTTAAAGAAAGTAGTGAAAGAGAGTTCGTTATTATGAAGGATCAGTTAGAGGAATTTTATTTAGTGTGTTTGGAACATTGTTGCCCTGCGTTTCCAAAGGGTGGCACAATAGAACAGGAAACAGAAGGAAAACAGATAACTGAGAAATCAGTAAAAGAAGGAACCCAGCATCTCCCCATTTCTTCCTTTTTTCTGTGGAATATATTAAAGATATGTTTAACATCAGAAATGAAAGTGCCAAAGGTTGCACAATTAAGTGTAATTCAGCTGTCTTTACACAGTACATATAGCAAGTCAAAAAAAAGAATACAAAAATGTCAGGATAAAAATTAGAAAAAAGAAATTACTTGCATGAAATATGTGAATAGAAGTTTTAAGTTTTAAGGGTCTGCTTTCCTCCAAACCAACTCTGGCCAAGTTTGATTGTGGGAAAGGCCATTAAAAATAATAATCATAAAAATAATAAAAAGTAAAAGGGGAATTTTCCACTCATATCAAAGATGCAGACTAACAAGCATTTAACCATTCTCCTGCCTCATCTAAAAGATAAAAATTTTGGTTATCATGATGCAATCTAAGGTTAATTTCATTTGGCATTATGGCAAATTTAGAACATATAAAGATCTGAAAAAGAAATACTTCAGGGATAAAAGCTTTTAACGCTAGTACAGGGCAGAGATTGGCACCATTGGACTTTGTCCAGTTTCTCCACACTGTAACTGGGCATTAAAAGCCTTTTGCTTTCTAAAAAATAATTTTTTTTTTATTTTAGGAATCACCGAAGTTCACAGTACAGGTTAAATTAGTTGAAAATATTCTTTAGAAGTCTCTCATCACTAGAGGAGAGAGTGCTGAAGGATAATTAGGGTGTTTGGGTTGCCCTCCTCAATGTTGATGAAGGAGAGATGCATAGTGAGTTGCATCAAGGGCTCCACAAACAGCAGCCCTGGGATAGAGCATGCCACCCCACATTTATTGGGCAGCCTGAATCCTCAATTCAGACTTTGCAACTCTGAGGATTTGAAAATTCAACTAATATCATAATGTCATTGTGTTATTATGGTCTTCCTGAGTTGTGGTACAATTGATAGCGCCAAGTGTTCTCTGAGCTTGGATAAGCACCAACCTCAGACAAGTTCTTTTTTTTTAAAAAAAACTTTTGTTTATTTTTAGTTTACAGCATTCATTTCTACAAGATTTTGAGTTACAAATTTTCTCCCCATCTTTCCCCTACCCACCACCCCAAAACTGCAATCCCACTCTATACCCCCTCCCCCAATCTGCTCTCTCTTATATCCTCCCCCATCACCCCTCTGACTTTCTGGTAGGGCAAGATGGATCCCCTCACCTCAGTGCCTGTATATCTTATTTTTTTTACATGCCCAGACAAGTTCTTGTCATGAAGCCCCTGCTACGAATCAAAGTTGTCAAATTGTTGCTGTTACACCTCATTGTCAGGGATACAGCTCACTGCATTGCCATAGGTATAAGTATTGAGATCTACCTAAACTAAAGTAGGTCCCTCCCTAGGGGTGAGGTTCCAGTACATGTGTACTTGCTTGCAAGCCAATTCCCTCGCTTTGAAATTAGGCTTCGGTTTGATTCCCAACTTTCCTGTCTGTTCTGTTTAGCTCTATCCATCTACAGAGGCTGGTTTCATCCAAGCTGACATTAATTAGTGTCAGGAGTGGAATTGGACATGCAACTGGGGCATTTGACTCTCCAGTTCCAGTGGGAATGGACTAGGCACCACTGCAGATTTATTTCTTCTGACTCTGACCCCCCCCCATCTTGTGAGTCCTTTACCCTTCTCCCTGCTCCAATGCCCTAACTCTCACCTTGGTAGCGCTTGCCATTCTTTGTGAGGAAAGCTCAAGGGCCCCTTCAGTGACCTGGTTCATCTTGGATCACTTTGGTAAGAATATCCTTTCTTAAACTGCACACTTCTGTTAATTGGCCTCTCTGTGTGCCTCTGCTGCTTTTAAACTGCATACCATGGTAACTGTACCTCTGTATGGCTTGTAACAGCATGCTTTGTTAGAATTGTTTGTGTCTGTATCTGTCTTGTCATTTTGTCTGTATCTTTGTGAAATGTAAAATGTGTCATGTTTGTGTTGTTTGTAGATTTTGTTACCTTGAAAGATTTAAAATGCAGCCAGCCAGAAAATCTTCTAAGGGTTGTAGCCAGAGAGTTTAGAACACTGGGAAAGACGGATGAATTTTCACTCTTGAAGCAATTGTCCCAGTAAGCAAGACTAACTCTCACTTTAGGCTTTTCATGGGAGATTAGGTAATAAGGAAAAAAGTCAGATAATCAAAGTCTGTAGAACTGCTAATAACATTTTGGCATATTAAGGAATTTGAAGATTAACCATGTTAAGATTTCAGCAGAGAAGTCGTGAGACTTTGGGTAATTGCAGGAACTCACTCTCTTATCCTATTCTATTACTCCTCCCTTAGTAAGTTTTGGGGTATCATTCTGCAGAATTTGTCTTGAGGAAAAATAAGAATTAGATTTTACAAAAGTTAAAAGTAGATGACATTTTCCCTTGAAGACTGATAGCTTCACTGTTCTAGGGCAGTGAAGGAAGGCAGCTAGTTTTGGAAGTAATCTACAATTATCTCCTTCTTTACCTCTGTCTTCTCAACACATTGCTCCCTCTGTCATCTCTACTCTTTTACTTATTTTCAATCTCTCCCTGTATGTCAGCTCATTCCCCTACTGCCTACAAACATGCCCATGTCTCCCTCCTCCTGAAAAGAACCCTCCCTTGATCCTTCCATCATGACTGTGAATCATCCTGTAGCTTATATACTCAGAAAAAAGGGAAGTCATTCAATGATGTAGAAATTGTGAAAGAAGTATTGTCAAAATTGTAGGATGCTTAGACCCTGATAACATTTCAAAGTACAAACAACTGCCTCTTTCAAGGAGAATCTTAACTAAATGGCGGCTTGAATTAGACTTCAACTTGACAGAACAACTTAACGCAATAATTCTAAAGGAAAATATATATTATTCAATCACTTTAGATGAATCAACTGATATTACTGACCTGACACAGATTTTATATTTCATTTGGGTTATAACAAAAGATTTTTTTTCTGCTGCAAAAGGGTTACTTGCTTTGGACACTCTTGCAAACAGAACACAGGGAATAAATATATTCAATACCTTTCAAGATAAATGTGAAGTCAGGCTGAATTTGGTAAATTTAGTGAGCATATGTACAGATGGTGCACCTTCCATGACAAGAAAACATGAAGAGTTTATTGTACAGATAAAAAAGTATTAACAGATCCAGATGCTCTCATTTCTTTTTCTTGTTTCTTGCATCAGAAAAATCTCTGTGCTAAAGCTATTTTAAGTGACACTTTGCTACAAGTTATAAGTATTGTTAACTATATTCCTACAAATACAACATAGCATCGTTAGTTTTGGAACATGTTAAAGTTGAATGACAAGGTATTTAGCGTAGATTTGCCATGTCATTCTAAAGTGCATTGGCTTTTGCAGGAATAAGTATTAAGCCAAATTTTATCTCTGCATGAATAGATAGTTAAATTTTAGGAAGAACAGAATCAGCAATGTGAGTTAAAAGAAGATTTCTATAGGAATGCTGCATCTTTGTGTGATATCACGTCAAATCAAAATGTCCTGAATATTTCTTTGCAAGGTAAAACTCCATCGATATATGATATGCGGCAAAAAAAAAATCTAAGCTTTTAAAAAATTTCTTTTCAAAATACTTCTTCAAAAGGCAATTTTGGATGAACATTTTCTTAAGTGAGGAAAGGTCATTGATGAGCAGGATGATATATGTGAATCGTTTGAAGGGTACACAGCTGTTATAGACCTATCAATTGGAGAATACAATGAAAGGTTCACTGACATTGAGAATCATAACATCACATTCAAATCGGCATTTCAGACTCGCCTAGTTGATATCCTGAAGTAGCAAGCACTCTAACACATGCAGAATGGCTTTCTAGTACGTTCTTTGATCTGCTTTTAAAGGAAAGACTGCTCAAAAAGGGGTTAACAATCCTACTTCTAATTACATTCACTAGCTCAGGAGAAAGGCCAACACCCCGAACAACAACCCCGAGAAAATACAAGTGGAGGAAATGCAAGCAGACAGGGCTCCAACTGTCTGAATGTAGCAATATTGCTATATACTTTACACACATCATTGGACAGAGGGAGCATGGACATCTAAGAAGTTGGGGAGGCTCTGACCATATGATAACTCAGAGTCTTGATCATAAAAATCAAAAGATCCTTCTCATGAATGAACCCCCAAAGCAAAACACTAACCTCCCAGAATATATAACAAAGACTCAGCATCTGATTGACTGAGTGCTGAGAAGCTTGAAAATCTCTGTGTGCCAGCACTTAATTAGAAACTCCCAGTAGCCCAGATCCTGATCAGCTCTGGGCCAGGGCTCTATATGCCTATTAATGGGCAGGGAAGACCTTCAAATTCCCTTAACATTACATTCGCCCCAAGATCTTTCATGCCCATTACATAGGTCGATGGAACTTTAGGGGCAACTTATATCTGGATAGGCATTAACATCTAAATCAGATCAACATAATTCCCACAAAATAAACACATCATGAGCTTAACAATTACAAAATATATAGCAACATAGCAACTCATTACCAGGGTGGCCACATGGCTTTAAACAAACACAAAAGTATATAACAACACAACACAACACAACACAACATAACATCATAACATAACATAACATAACATAACATAACATAACATAACATAACATAACATAACATGACATAACATAACATAACATACTCCACATCCTATACATTCTTTGGGGGTGAAAATCTTTGGGGAGTGAGCAACCACCTGCTCCTCCTCCCTCAATCCAAAACAAAAATGTCCAAATAAAAGTCATCTTGGAGGTGTCTCCTCCCCAAACTGCCATTGTAGGCTTCCTCCTGTTGCTCTCAGGTACAGACATGCTCTAAAGAGCCAAGTCCCAGTCTTAACATTGCTCCAGTCCCCACTTCCAAGTCCTGAGGGGTGGCTGGGCAAGAAAACCAGCAGGTTAGGTCCTGGAGGTTACAGTGCTTTCACCCTCCCACCATAGATAACTTCTCCCCCTGTGTCCAAACCATCCCAGGGGAATCCAGCAGAAAGACACCCTCACAGTTAGTGGTTCTCAACCTTCCTAATGCCATGACCCTTTAATACTCATATGTGGCATATCTGCATGTGGGCTGACCCACCTGGAGATGGATAGAGGAGCCATGTCTTGGTTCCTAAGACCATAGGAAATATGTGTTTTCCAATGGTCTTAGGTGACCCCCAAAGGGATCGTGACCCACAGGTTGAGAACTGTTGCACAGTGCTCCTAACCTTGCTGTAGAGTTTTTATCTTGCCCCTGGGCCAAATTCTGAGCTTCAGGGTTCTTCCTCTTGCAGGGGCCAGCCACTCCTGGCTCCTATGTCCTGCCTCAGGCAACTCTCTGCTCTTGCTCCAGAGTCCACAAGCAGGAAGCTCTCTGCTCCTGCTCCTTGGCTCATCTCAAGGGGAAGGGACTGCCCCATTCTACCTCCACTGCTTCTTTGGCTTCTGAACACTGCTCCAGTCCCCAACCCTCTTTCCACCCCCTTTCCTCAAGGCTCTGGGCCAGTGCTCTGGGCTGGGCTCTGAATACAAGTTCAAGGCCTTCACCCTCCAGCACAGTCTGGGGCAGGGCCACTCCACTCAAGGCCTGGCTGGGGCTTTGGCCATTCACACCCCTTACAAGCTTGTTTTCCTTCCCCAGATGCTGCTCCAACCTGTCTTCTCAGGAGTGCTAATGGGGTATGGAGGTGGAAGGAGAGGATATTTTGCAGATGCCCTGCTCTGGGCCCCTGGGAAACTGCTCTGGTCACTGCTACTATTCCTCCCTCGGTTTTTCTCAGGCTGATGACAAAAAGCAACACAATAGCCGGGCCAACAACTATCCCAGTCTCACTACATTCCATACTTTCTGTTAATTTATGCAGATCCTGCAACTACACCAAATGTAACAGCAAGCACCCTGGCATACCCAGGATGGCTTGCTAGCACAGGTTCTTTGATCGACTTTTAAATGAAAGACTGCTTTAAAGGGGCTAATGATCTTACTTTAATAAAGAAATTACCCAAGAAAGTCAGGTAAGTAGAATATACACACAGAGAAATTAGCACAAAGATCAACAGTCAAGGCTCCAGCTGTTTGAGTAAAAGCAATATTGCTATATGCTTTACATACATCACTGGATGGAGGGAGCACAGACATCTAAGTAACTGGGAGACTCTGAACATATGACTGCTCAAAATCTCGATCAGGAAATCAAAAGATCCTTCTCATGAGTGAACCCCCAAAGAAAAACACTAACCTCCCAGAATATATAAAAAAGACTAGGCATCTGATTGGCTGAGTGCCAAGGAGCTTGAAAATCCTTGTGTCCCAGCACTTAATTGGAAACTCCCTGCAGCCCAGAGCCTGATCAGCTCTGGGCCAGGGCTCTACGTGCCTATTAATGGGCAGGCAAGACCTTCAAATTCCCTTAACATTATATATCTTCAAGGTACCTAAAGAACTACAGATAGAATTGACTAAGCTCTCAGTAGATGACATTTAAAGTCATTGTTTGATGCTAAGAAAGATCTAGGTGAAATATGAAACAATGCAGTAGAATATCCATGCCTTTGGCAACCTGCCCAAAAAATCTTTCTTGTTTTTCAACCACTTATTGCTGTGACTCTACATTCTCCTACCCAACCCAAATCAAGATGCCCTTAAGGTCACAGATTACTATGATATATGTATCATCATGGATGTATCTAAAGGATCAACTGAAACTGTGGACCTCCATGCTGCAATCAAATATTTGAATGCATTCCAATAAAAAGCAGACACAACAAAGTCATTAAAAGGTTAGTTAACTTTAAAATTAACAAATAGTTTTCATTTTTTGAAATTAAATACACAGTAGTTAGATTTTTACAAAATAATGTACATTTTAAGTATATCTAATTGAAATTT
>CM053589.1:14029567-14067003 GCA_028646515.1 Pseudochirops corinnae
GATGGATAAATATCTTATAGCTTCTGCCTAATCAGATGAAGGTTAGAGTCTTTTGTTAGGAAAGACAGAAGAAGTTATCTTGCCTATCTTGTCATTATTTCTTTAAAGAAACTAGTGCTTTCCAAAGACTGACTTTTCTAAAATAAGTGAATCCTTTCCCTAAGAATCCTTCCTGAATTTCATATATTAGGGCAGCAGCTGTTGCTTTATATCAATTATAAAAGAAAATTGAAACTAAAAAAAAAATGTTATCTCTGGTTTCTATGATTCAGATATCTGTTGCTTGTATTCATAACAAGTATTATGTAATTTGAGTTTGTAATTATAAGTTGTAATAAATAAGCCTCTGTTTTAAAATTTTTCCTTCACCTAAAACAACAGTTTTAACCCTCTTTTGAATTACCTCTTTCTTCCAGTGTTTTTGCAGCATTTGTTGCAACTCTATTGGAAAAAAAAAATGTATAAACAATAGAACATTCAAACAGAATTAAACAGAATACAAACATAAAATCAGTTTTAGGAACTTGATACCAATTCCCATAACAAATTATCAAACCATTATTCTGGGGATCCAGCAGAGCTCATAAATGGATTGCACCAAGTATTTCCATTAGCATTTGTCTTAGTGCCTATTGTCTACCAACTTCCAAGACATCCTCTGTCCTTTCTCAAAGAGTTCATTGCCTGACCAAGAATCTTCATCTTCATTCCACCTTTGTCCATCATACTGGAGTACTTCAACAGATACATTGTTTTTCCCTCAAACACACTGACTTCTCTGTCCCTCAATCTACTCAACTTCTCTACTCTATCTCAGCTTGCTCTTGATCTTGATCCATCACCCACAAGTCCACTTCAGGACATTATAGGTTCCTTTGTCTGTTTACAGTGTTCCATCATTCCATCTCCCTGTGCCTTGTTTCTAAACTTATTCTTCATTTTTGTTCACTTTACCTCTCAGTTCCTTCCCAACCCTTTACCCCTATTCTAACTATGTTCTCCTCCCCTTGCCAATTTTGACCCTCTAGTGAACCATTTCTATGTTTCTTATTCCCTATTAATTCCTCTGATGAAGAGGTGTTTCTTCTCATCACCAACACCAACCCCTCTATATGTCCACTTAATTCCCATCTCCTCCCATATTCTTCAGGGCAGCTAGGTGGTATAATGGATAGAGTATCAGTTCTATGACATCTTCTATTCTCAAATCCCTTTTTCATTTGTCCTTGCATCCTTTCACCTTGCCAAATCTCCATTCTGGATTATTCCTACCATCCTTGCAATTTTGACCCCTTAGTAAGCCATTTTAAATCTATGACATTGTATATTCTCAAATTCATTTTTGTCATAACACCCCTTACACCTTGCCAACCCTCCACCCTGAATTACTCCTACCATCTGCATCCTCTGTTTCTGCTTGCATGTGGATAAAGCAAAATGAAGTCTTGCTAGCAAGCTAAATGGGTCCACTACAAATTTGTGATATCTAATTTCAACTAAGCCCTCACTTCAGGAAGGCAATCCTTTTATTCCTGAATTGATTATCCTATTTCTGACAGTACCTCTTCCTTCTAAGGTGAGGACATAACTATTTGCATTAGGTACCCTTTTCTTACCATCTCTTAAGTGCTTGAATTTATCCCCCAATAATTCCTCTGATAAAGAGGTGTTTCTTCTCATCACCAACACAAACCCCTTTATATGTCCACTTAATTCCCATCTCCTCCCATTTTATTCAGGGCAGCTAGGTGGTATAATGGATAGAGTATCAGACCTGGAGTCAGCAAGACTCTTCTCCCTGAGTCTAAATCTGGACTCAGATACTTACTAGCTATGAGACCCTAGGCAATCACTTAACTCTGTTTTCTTCAGTTTCCTCATCTGTAAAATTAGCTGGAGAAGGAAATGGCAAAACACTCTGGTATTTCTGCCAAGAAAATCCCAAATCGGGTCATAAAGAGTTAGACATGACTGAACAACAAAAACCCAATATTCTTTAGCATGTTGTCCCACAATCACTTTTTTTCTTTCTCTAATCATTAATCACTCCCTATCTATTGGAGCTAGCTGGAATTATCTTTATCTTCACATCCACCTCCTGAAATACAGTATTTTTTCAACACTCAGTTCAAGTGCCACTTACTGCAGAAGTCCTTTCCTGGTCCCCTATAGCTGCTATTTCTTCTCCCCAAAGGTTACTTTATTTTTGATTCATATGTGTCTTGTATGCACCTATATTCATATATGTTGGATCCTCCATCAAAGTAAGCTCCTGGAGGACAGAGGATTTTTATTTTTGTCTTTGTGTTCCTAGCAGTTAACTTGGTACTTAGCAGATCCTCAATAAATGCTTGTTTGATTGTCTTCTTACTACATTTGGACTTATCCATATGCCACTTCATATAAATGCTTTTGCTTTTGTTCTATAATCTTAAATGTATTGTGACAACAAAAAAATACTACCACACATTACATTGCAACTACATATAATGTTCCATGTAAATTTGTTTTTCCTACATTACTTCATTTTCAGAATGACTTATAAAGGAGATATTATAAGTATTATTATCCTCATTTTAAAGAGGAGAAAATAACTTGACCATGCTCATATAATAGTATATATTAGAGCTGGAATTTAGACACAAATCCATTGCTTTTTCTACAATAACTACAATAACTAATTTTTTTAGATATGCTCAAATTAAATGCTTAAAAAGTATTCAGCAAAACCAAGGTTGTGATTGACCAACTGTTAAAAATGTCTCTGTTCAATATGTGCTAAGGGGAAATTAATATATGTTAAGTTGATTTTAATCAAATTTATTTTAATCATTGATTATACAACGTATAATAATTGAACTTTAATCAAGTACTTTACAAGAGAGCAGAAATTATAAGAGTTAAACCTGAGGGAAGAATTTGCTCTGGTTGATTGTTAGATTCTAGCCCAACTTCAACATGATAGCCCTTGTTTGCTTGGAATTGAGAGGATAGTAATTTCCCAAAAAGAATTCTGAAGAAGCCTGCATAGTAATAGATCATAGGGATGAAAAAAATAGTTATAAATTGTCTACTTGTAGAACCCATTATAGAATCTTAGAGTTGGAAAGGACTTTCAGTGGATTAGTCCAACCCAGTTAGTCCAACCCTCAAGTGAATAGGCATGAGTCTATAGTTTGTTCTCTGCAATGTGCCTGACAAATGGTCATATAGCCTCTTCTTAAATACTTTCAGTGGCAAGGACTAGTGTAACAACTCATTTTACAGGCAAGGAAACTGAGGGTCCAGAATGTTAGGTGAATTTCTGAAGGTCAAATAGCAAACTAAAGGGAGAGAGGAAATTAGGACCCTGGTCTGATTCTTAATCTAGTGCTCTTTCCACTACACATAAATGCCATATTGCCTGTTTCCATTGTATAACACAATAATTTTGGTGGAATGAAGATGAAGCAGTTGCTCATTTCACTTACCCTGTTCCTAGAGAATGACCCCAGAGACAGACAGGTGTAGTTCCACTTCGTGCTTTTGTCCAATCATAGAGACAAATGGCATCCTTGGTCAGGCCCTCTTCTGTGGGCTTACCTGTAGAATCCCCAAATCCTACAATCAAAAAACATGTGCAAGGTCACCACTTCACAAATGCAATAAAAAAAAAGTACAGCAATATAAAAAAATCTGTGTATGCAGCTTTTAACACATTACCTCTAAAATCGACAGCCAGAACGTGGAATCCACCTTCACTCAGCACCTTGGTGAGATACGAACTATTATCTTCAAACTCAAAAACTTGGGTAGAAAACCATTAAAGTATATCACCATTCCTGGTCAATATGTTAAGTAGGATTTTGCATTGCCTAGTTGTGGTGGTGTAATAGACATGTGTTGATATCTTCAAATATTTGCGTTTTGATTTTCACAGTATAAGATTCTGAGGAGAAGGAAATTTGAACATCCTATTCATCCTATGGGGAAGAAGCTGAGGCAAGAGATGCTAAGTGACTTCTCCAAGGTCACAAAGATATTAAGTAGCAGACCCAGATTTTAAAGGGCCTCACACCATAGTTCAGAAATATCTCTCCAAAAATGGTTACATAATTCTAGAAATAAATCAGCTTTTTACCAGGCTTCCTAAACACTTTCCCAAAAGAAACCTTGTGCCTTATGTTTGTAAGCACATGGTGTTTTCAGACTCATGACACTTCTTGTCTTTCCCTAATCTTAAAAGGGTATAAAGCTTATAAATAACACAAGAGATAGGAATTAAGAAAAATCTTAACCATTGTTTTAAAGGGGACGCTTTCAGGTTCCTTTTCTAAACTGCCTTTTAGAGCAGAGTGAGAGGAGAAATTTGACTGAATTGTGGTTTGGTGAAGAGTCGTATATACTGTAGTGACCTAAGAGCTGTACTAATCCTAGTTCTTACATTAATCAGTCCATAACTCTGAAAAGATCTTTATCCTCTCAGGTTTTTGTGTTTCCTATATGTAAAAAAAAAAAATCCTGTTGTCTTCTATATCCAGTTAATTTTTAAAATCCTGGTTTTATTTAATAATAAGGAACTGATTTTCCTATTATTTGTGTTCTGGAAAGCAGCTTATTTATTCAATAGATTTTTTTTCCTTGACAAAATAAAAATAAATTTAAGTAGAAAAATCAGTTGCTGAACTCCATAAATAGGTTGCCCAAGAAGTTAGATATGTAACTCAACCTGTCCACCTAGCTATGTGTCAGATGCTGATAAACCAGAAGCCTGACATACTTTTAAACTTAAATAAAACCAGGGAATTTCCCAACAACTTGAGGCTACCTAGAATATTAGGAAACATCATCACTTCAGCTTTATGAAGCATGAATGCCTGACAATACAGTTCAAAGGATCTCAGTTATAGAAATGTAGAAAGTTGCACATACTCTCTCAGACACCATCTTCTTTCCAATACTCTATGAAGTCAAATAAAATTCATGTCTTTTCCATCTTGCCAAAAGTGACCCAAAGGATGGTGAACTAACTCATGGGATTCTTCTGTGACCCTAAGATGAAACTCAACCCTCATAATTTGTAACACATACACACACACACACACACACACAACATGCATGCACACACATTTATTCTGTTCCAAAGAAAATGAAAGATAGTAACATTGCTTCCAACCACATCAGTGTCTTGGACATATGTCTGTGCTCCAATGGCCCTCACAAGATAAGTAGTAATACAAATTATCATTCTGATGTTACCAGTCCTTGAACTGAATATTTGAGGGAGGCAGCAGAAGAAAGAATTCTCAAAAGAATGGCCTGAGGCCTACCCAAACATACCTTCATAAGCTTAACTCTATGATGAGATGCCCTGTAGAAGAGATTGTTTAAATGAGAATTTGGAACTATATGTGCAAGTCAATTTATAATATTAGATTGCCCTCTTGTCATCATATGATTCATTTATAACTTTCATGTGACTTAATAGGTATAATGGGTATCAAATTTCTTGCCTTCTCAATGGATCGTGGAGGGGAGGTAAGAAGAGAATTTAGAACTGAAAGCAATATTTTTTATTTAAAAAAGGGGCTTCAAGCCTGAAACTTTGTTTTGTGTTACTGACTTCTAGTGTTCTATATAGTACAGATACTCAGTAAGTGTTTGCTGATCTAAAAGTTTATTATGTTCATTCATTTCATATGAACTATATCCTCTTAAGATCAGGATCATCCCTTCAAATAAGGACTCACTCTGTAGAATAACCACCAAATTTAAAACAAAATATTCCTTTGCAATCCAAATTGGCCATTTCTTTGTTCCTTGCACACTGTAAGAACTAAATCTCTCATATACATGATTTTCCCCTGTTCTCTTCCTTACAATGCAATAATATCCCATGTTATACCTTCAGTTTTCAACAACAGAAAGTAGTGTGACAGGATATGCTTACAGAGCTTTAAGTGAACCCAGCTAAAACAATGGTAGCCTCTTATTTTTCCCAGGGTCTAAATTATTTCAAAAAATGCTATCTAAGGGCAGGATACTGACCTGTTGTCTGCACTACCATGGAGACAAACTATAATTGGGTTTCCATCTTGAAGAGCTTTCTCATACCAGCTTCGGTCCTTCCCTTTTGCTTCTTTCTCTCTGCTTTCAGGGACTGTATGCCTGAAAAGCAAAGATGAGACATTAACAAATATTTATATGATATATACATATATATACAATTATTATTACTATTATTATTAACTACATCCAACTGGAACGTAAGATTCACAGGCACTGTGGAACAGAGATTCATCCTGCCCTATCGGAAAGTTAGAGGAGTGATGGGGGAGGACATAGGAGAGATTAGATTGGGGGAGGGATTATACAAGGGGATGGCTGTTTTGGGGGGGGGGGTAGAGGAAAAGATGGGGAGAAAATTTGTAACTCAAAATCTAATGGAAATGAATGATGTAAACCAAAATAAATAAAATAAAATATTAGATAGAAAAAAAAACAAATATTTATATGTAGATTTCCCTCTCCAGCCTTTTCAAATAATTTATTTCTCCTCTTTTTTCCACTATCTTCTGTAGCATTTTTAATCTTTTATGTCTATTCTATGTAGAAACAAATGAAAAGTGAAAATTGAAATAAGAACATAGTTACATCAAGGGAAACATCAAGGAGAGAATGTAAAGACTAGTTTTTACAGAAAAAAATAGTGCATTCAACATTAATTGAATACCAATTTACACAGAGCAATGTGCTAGACACTAAGATCAAATGTAACATAAAACTAAGTTTGATGCTTGCTATAATTACCCAGACATTCTTAATGATAGGTAAACCAAAGCCTGTACACTGCCTCTCTGAACTTCATTTCACTGAAAAGGCATGGCAGGCTCTTAAAAACTCTAGAGCAGTGGTTCTCAACCTTGCTAATGCCTCGACCTTTTAATACTCATATGTAGGTGTATCTGCACGTGGGTGGACTGGACTGGATACAGATAGAGGAGCAGTGTCTCAGTTCCTAAGACCATCGGAAACATGTGTTTTCTGATGGGCTTAGGTGACCCCTTTGAAAGGGTCATTTGACCTCCAAAGGGGTCACAACCCACAGGTTGAGAACCACTGCTCCAGAGTAAGATATGAAAACCCAGATAGCTGAAATGAAAATTGAAGGCATGTCATAAAAACAAAAACAGATAAAATACTGAAAAGCAGAGAATGGAAATTTATTCAAACAGAATTTGAGATTAATGTAAGATAAAAGTAAACTGGTGTTAATACCAAAGCTAAATCAAAGGAGATTCAATTCCAAAGCTAAATCTCTTAAAAACAAAGCAAAATTGATGACATGAAATTTGCACTGAGGTTTATTGATGACATGAAATTTGCACTGAGGTTTTCCCCCAAAATGACAAATTTGCTAACCCCCAGATTCACTAATTTGTATGTCTCCATGACTGTGGTTCAATGAATCCCATAGCCAGAGTCCTATAACTTCAGTGCTCTCAAGGCCATTCTGGAGATCCTACATCAGTGTTTTATGCATCTCATATCCACACTGGGCATATTTCTTGTCCAACACTTCCTATGCCAAAAAAAAAAAAACAACCCAACTCAACAATGACCTCTCCTGTTAAGTTTACTTCAGCTTGCGCAGATTTTTATTGCTATTATCTATAGACTGCTTTGTCCATATTCTCCCATCTCCCCAGTAACTTCAGTACTTAGTTCATGGTCTTTCCCTACTACTCCAACTCCTTCTCCCTTTAAATACTCTGAGAGTCCTCAGTTACTCAACCTCTTAATAGTCCATGTCCTCTGTATTTGGTCTGTTTCAATTATTTGCAATGATATTACCCACTAATTAAATTTGGCCCAAGTCCTGAAATTCCTAACTTCTGCTTTGATAAGATTCATAAAATCATAGAATCTCAGCATTGGAAAGGACCTTAGAAAGCCATCTAATCTCATAGTCTCATTTTATGAATAAGAAAGCAGGGGCAGCTAAGTGGCCCAGTAAATAGAGCACTGGCCCTGGACTCAGGAGGACCTGAGTTCAAATCCAGCCTCAGACACTTAACACTTACTAGCTGTGTGACCTTGGGCAAGTCACTTAACCCCAATTGCCCTGCCTTCTCCCCTCTCCAAAAAGAAAAAAAAAAAGAATAAGAAAGCAGAAGGTCAAATAAGTGAAATGGTTTGCCTAAATTCATTCAGGTAGTGAGTATGGTAGTGTCAGGACACACATTTAGTACCTAGCATTTTATTACACATAGCAGGCATTACTAAATAGTTTTGTTATTTGTTGAGTTATGAGTCAATGTCCACATTTGCCTCACTATCTGCGCAGATACCTCTCAAACCCCAGTCCAAGAAGGATCCCAAAGATAACATAGATATATAGAAATACTCGACTTATTCTGAGGCCAGTCATGAATTTTTCAACTTTTGTGACTTCTTTCAACCATTTTGAATGAAGACGAGATCCTGAGGTTTTGCCCCCATCCTTTTTACATTAAAATCCATCTAGAAGTACTCTTTACATCACTACACTTACCAGACACCCAAAATTATTCCATTTTCAGGTTTAATATAGAAATTAATGGTGTGTGGAATACAAGATTCTGGTTTCTTCAAATCCACTAGAAATGGAGCTTTCCCTGGAAAATACAAATGAGTTGTCAAATTGTATCTTTTTATTATGAACTAAATTATGGATTTCCAATGTGAACTTATTTTCTGAATTTATATTATTGTACTTAATTCCCAAGAAAATAATTGATAGTGATAGAGCCAACAGGGCAGAGGCAGCAAATCACATGAATTCTTCTAATATTCCCCTCCAAATCACTTTAAAATAATGCATCAAATCAAATTTTGGAGCAATTGTGCTCAAAAAAATGAGATGTTTTTCCAGCCTAATACAACTTGGGAGTTCTGCAAGGAGAGGTCTATGACATTTGTGAGCAGTCTGGTCTAAAGTGTATAAGATGGTAGCACCAGCAGTCGGCCTTGGAGGCAATTGCAACAGCAGCAGTGGCATTTTTGTGAGCTCTCAGCCCAAAAGATAGCAAAGAAATTAAAGGGACCTTCTATTGGCTTTGGTTGCAGTGGGTGGTAATTGGCAACTCTGTTGCCCACACACAATTCTGAGTTGCAGTTTCAGTGTAGAGAGGAGCACTTGTGGTTCCTCACAAAGGACCAAGGGCCCTTGATCCCAGTTCCAAGGCAGAGAAGAGCACTAGTACTTCGAGCTGCAGGAGAACAGAGGAGCTGTTCACGCTTCCAGCACCAAGAGGAGCACTAGTGCTTGCAGCTGCATGGGGAAGAGGGTCTCTTCCTGGATAAAGATTAGAGCAGAATAGATAATAGAAACCACATCTCTCCCCAGATCACACCACCTTGGAAGCACTGAAAAATTGCAGACCTCCAGAACTAGCTCTAAAAACAACAGCACATAAAAGCCTGAAGTTTCAGACAGTGCTTCCCCACCACTAGGTGAGCAAAAATTCAAAAAGTGAACATAAAGTTCATAAAGTGAACATAAAGTTCAAAGTCAAGACAGCCTGGGAAAATTCACACAAACACCAAACTTGATCACAAATAATGACTACTTTTTATGGTGTCAAGGAAGATCAAGACACAAACTCAGATGAAGACAATATGAAAACAGCCACAATATAAACCTTAAAGGAAAAATGTTAATTAGACACCAACAAGAATTCCTGGAAAAGTTAAAGAAAGAAATAGGAATGGCAGAGGGGAAAATGTAAAAAGAATTAGAATGATGAAAGAAAATTATGAAAGGAGAATTAATAGCTTGGTAAAAAGGCCCAAAAATTTACTGAAGAAAAGAACTCCTTAAAAAGTAGAATGGAAAAAGAGGTACAAAAGCTTGCTGAAATAAATAATCACTTGAAAATTAGAATTGGTCAAGTGGAAGCTAATGACCCTATGACACATCAAGCACAATAAAATAAAGTCAATGAACTAAAAAAAAAGAAACTGTGAAATAGACTGAGGAGAGACAATTTCAGAATTACTGAACTGCCTGAAAGCTATGATCAGAAAAAGACCCTAGATATCATATTTTGAGAAATTATAAAGGAAAACCACCCCCATTATCTTAGAACCAGGAGGTAAAATTGAAATTGAAAACATCCACTGATCTCTTGAAAGAGATCCCAAGATGAAAACTCCCAGGAACACTATAGCCAAATTCCAGATCTCCCAGATCATAAAGAAAATACTGTAAACAGTCAGAAAGAAACAATTCAAATATTGTGGAGCCACAATCAAGATCGCACAAGATTTAGCAGCTTCCACATAAAGGACCAGAAGGCAAAGGAGCTAACATTAAAACCAAAAGCAACTTACTCAGCAAAACTTATTATAATCCTTCAGTGAGGGAAAGGGGAGAGGGAAAGAGCAGTGAATATTTAGTAAAATAGAGGACTTTCAAGTATTCCTGATGAAAAAACTAGAACTGAATAGAATATCTGACATGCAAATACAAGCCTCAAGAGAAAAAATAAAAGGTAAATATGAAAGAGAAATAATAACAGACTCAATAAGTGTCCCACATTTCTATGGGGAAGATGATACATGTAGCCCCTAAAAACTTTTCAATTATCAGGTCACTTAGAAGGAGCCTACATAGACAAAGAGCATGAATGTGAGTTGATTATATTGGGGTGATCTCCAAAAAAATGTAAGGATGAGAAAGAGACACTGGGGAGAAAGGAGAAAAGAGAAGTAAAATTAGACAGATTATCTCACATAAAAGACGTCAGCAAGGAAGAGCTTTTGCAGTGAAAGGAGAAATGAATGGGCAATAACTGAACCTCACTATCATCAGAAATGATTTAAAGAGGTGAGAATAAACACACACACACACACACACACACACACATACACACACACATACACACACACTCAGTTGGATGTAGAAATCTATCTTACCCAACAAGGAAATAGGAGGTGAAGGGGATAAAAGAAAGAAGGGGATATAGCAAAAGGGAGGCAGTGATTAGAAGCAAGACAGACTTTTGAGGAGGGACAGGATAGAAAGAGAAAGAAGGATAAACAGAAGAAAATAGGATAGGGGGAAATACACAGTAATCCTAACTGTAAATGTGAATGGGATGAACTCATCCATCAATCATAATTGGATGGCCGAATGGATTAGAAATAAAAATCAAACAATGTGTTATTTACATGAGACATATGTGAAACAGAAATACATACACAGTTAAAATCAGGAGCTGGAACAGAATCTATTATGCTTCAGCTAGAGCAAAAAAAGGCAGGGATGTCACAGACAAAGCACAAACAAAAATGGAATTAATTAAAAGAGGTAAGAAAAGAAACTAAACTTTGCTACAAGGTATCAGACAGTGAAGTAAAATCCATATGAGACAAATATGCAACAAAACATAACATCGAAATTCTTAAAGGAAAAGTTAAATGAATTACAGGAGAAAAAAACTATACTCATGGGGGAGTTCAACTTTCTCCTCTCAGAGCTAGATAAATTTAACCATAAAATAAATAAGAAAACAGTTGAAGAATTGAATAAAATTTTAGAAAACTCAGATGGAAGAAATTGAACAGCAATAGAAATGAGCATACTTTTTTGGTGGTTTTACTTCCGGAAGAAATTGAATGGAAATAGAAAGGAATATAGCCTTTTTCAGGGGTATAGTGCACCTTCAAATAACTGACCCTGTATTAGGCATAAAAAAATCTCACAAACAAATGCTGAAATACTAAATTCAGTCTTTTAGACCCTAATGTGATAAAATTACATGTAATAAAGAGACTTAGAGACATAAATTTTAAAAAATGGAAACTAAATAATCTAATCCTAAAGAATGAGGGGGCCAAAGAAAAAAATTATAAAAATAATCAATAATTCCTTTAAAGAGAATGACAACAATGAGACCACATACCAAAATTTATGATATGCAGCCAAAATAGTAGTTACGGGAAAAATGAAATCTCTAAATAACGAAGTCAATGAGAGAGAGAGAGAGAGAGAGACAGAGAGAGAGAGAGAAAGAGAGAAAGAGAGTAGATCAATGAATTAGACACACAATTTAAAATATTAGAAAAAGAACACAGTAAAGACACCCAATTAAACACCAAAATGGATATCTTAAAAACCAAAGAAAGGATTAACAAAATTCAAAGTTAAAAAAATATTAAGCTAATAAATAAAACTTTAAGTTGGTTTTGTGAGAGTAGGTAAAATAAAAATAAAGATAAACCATTAGTTAATTTGACTTTTTTTTAAAGAAAAAAGGAAACCAAACTAGCTATAACAAAATGAAAAAGGTGAATGTGACACAAGTTAAGATGAAATTAAAGAGATTATTAGGGGTTATTTTGCCCAATCATATGTGAATAAACCTGACACTATAAGTGACACGGATGAATATTTACCAATAAATAAATAAATAAATTGCCCAGAATAACAGAAGAAGAGAGAGAATATTTAAATAAATATATCTTAGAAAAAAGAAATTGAACAAGCCGTCAATGAGTTCCCTAAGAAAAAATCCCCAGGAACCAATGAATTTACAAGTGATTCTACCAAACGTGTAAAAAACATTTGATTCTAATGCCATATAAACTATCTGGAAAATAGGTAAAGGGTCTTATCTTTTATGAAACAAATATGGTTTTGACTATCTAAACCAGGGAAAGTAAAAACAAAGAAAGAAAATCATAGACTAACTTCCCTAATGAACATCAACAAAAAAAATTTTAAGTAAAATACTAGAACGGGGATTACAGTTATACATCACAAAAATTATATACAACAAGCAGATGGGGTTTGTAGCAAGAATGCAGGGCTGGTTCAATACTGGCAAAACTATAAGCATAATTGGCCATATTAACAACAAACATTATATGATTAAATCAATAGATATAGAAAAAGCTTTTGACAAAATGCAATACCAATTCTTATTTTAAAAAATACTTGAAAGCATAGCAATAAATTGAGATGCTATCTTAAAATCTAAATAAAAACTAAGAGCAAACATGACCTGTAATGGGGCAAAACATGCCAATAAGATCAGAGGTGAAATAAGAATGTCCATTATCACCACTATAATTCAATAATGTACTAGAAATGCTAGTTAAGCAATGACAAGAAAAAGAAATTGAAGAAACAAAAATAACAATGAATCCAAGCTATTAATCTTTACAAATGATGTAATGGTATAAAGAACCATGAGCAATCAACTAAAAAAGAGTTGAAATAATCAACAATTTCAGCAAAGCTGCAGGACATAAAATAAACCCACACAAATCACCAACATTTCTATAAACTACAAAAAAAAGTGCAACAGGAAAAGAAGGACACAGAAATTCCATTTAAAATAACTACAGAACATGTATTACATATATCCAGTTGCTTACCATCTTGGGGGCAGGGAGCAGAGGGAAAGAAGAGAGTGAGAAAAAGAATTTGAAACAAAACTTTTTTTTTAATGTTAAAAATTGTTTTAACAAATAATTGTGGAAAATAAAATAGATTGTAAAAAAATAACTGCAGATAATATAAAATACTTGGGAGTCTACCTGCCAAGACAAGCCAAGGGACTATATGAACACAATTACAAAATACTGCTTATACAAATAAAGGCAGAACTAAACAATTAGAGAAAACATTTGTTGCTCATGGGCAAGCTGAGTCAATATAACAAAAATTACAATTATCTTTAAGCTAATTTACTTATTTGGTGCCATATCAATCAAACTACCAAAGAATTATTTGATATAGCTAGAAAAAAAGATAAAATTCATCTGGAAAAACAAAAGGTCAAAAATATGAAGAGAATCAAAGAAAAAAATGTGAAGTGAGGCAGCCTAGCAGTACCCAATTTCAGTTTATAAAATGGTAATCATGAAAAACAATCTGCTACTGGATAAGAAATAGGATGGTGGATGAGTAAAATGGTAGGTACACAAATATGACCATAGTCATCTAAAGTTGTATGTCTAAATATCTTAGATTTGGAGGTAAGAACTCATCATTTGACAAAAATTACTGGGAAAACTGGAAAGAAGTTTGGCAGAAACTAGGTATAGACTAACATCTCACCTCTTGTACCAAGATAAGATCAAAATGGGTACATGATTTAGACACAAAGGGTGATAGCATAAGTAAATTGGGGTGGCACAGAAAAATTTACCTGTCAGATTTCTAGAAAAGGGATGAGTCTGTGACAAATCAAGAGATAGAGAGAATCATGGGAAGCAAAATGGATAATTTTAATTACATTAAATTAAAATGGTCCGCTTTATATAAGGGAGAACTGGCTATATTTACAATCTTTCACTTCACAAAGTGCCCTATGTTATATATGCAGAAAAACATAAATAATTACTGTTTTTGCTATTATTGCCACAGTCAAACTCATAAAATGGTCATACTTACAAAAGTTAAGGAAAATAATCTTTTCCATAATAGGTGGTAAAAAATGTTCTTTTAATGATTTGTTAACAAAGCTTTCATACATAGAGACCATCTTTTGTTTGAGTTTTGGTCCGGAGTGTGAAAGGGACCTAGGAAAAAATGCAAAGTATATAAAGTTTACGAAATCATTCCAACACTTTTTCATGTCTACATCCAGCTTGTCACATTTAAATTATAGAGACTAAGACTGAAAGTCACAGCTGACATTATAACCAAGAAAACATTATTTAATCTTTGATATTCATCAAGTCTAGGTACTAGGACTTGATCGGGAAAATGTGGAGGATGCCACAAGTAAAGAACCCTGACAAGATGCCACTAAGGAGAGAGAACTTCAGCATGATGGGTACAGAGATGTTAGGGGAATAGAGAAAAGGGGAAAAAGAAAAATAGATTCTACTTTCCGGGAGTAATCCTTTCAACCACTATCTATATCATGACAGGGTTTCAAAGGAGGTAGGGATAGAAGGAAGAACAGATGTGAGACAACTGCTGCTATACATTTGTAATCAATTGGTGTTGCTCTGCTAAAAGTTAGGACTTTCTCAAAAGTTCTCAATTTTTCCCTCTCACACCAATCTATATTCTGATTTTTGCTTTAGAATATTCTCTCTTTTGTCAATCTACAAAAGACTGATTATGGTGAAAGAAGTCAAAATGTGAGGAGGGTGAAAAGTTTTATTTCCAGAAAACTGTGTCATTGAATCAGTGATCTTTATGGAAGAATAGATCACAATTTTTAAACTTTCCTTAAATAACATTTCAGTCTTTAAAAGAACTAAGAAGAAAATATTTTATTCTGTATCTGGTTGTCATGAAAAAAAAACAGGAATAGGTTATTAGATTGAAAATGATTTTTTAAAACTGTGGAAAACTAACCATTCCTTCCTAGAGTTTGTAACAGAGGAGAGGAAACTCTGACATAATCTGACACACATATTTTGTGGGGGAAAGTGTATTTCAAAGTGTTCAGAGGGAGAATAGGTGGGATAAGTAAAGTAGGTAGGTAAAGAAATAGAAGGAAGGAAGGAAGAAAGGAAAGAAAGAATGAAGGAAGGAAGGAAAGAAGGAATAAAGGAAGGAAGGAAGGAAGGAAGGAAAGAAGGAAGGAAGGAAGGAAGGAAGGAAGGAAGGAAGGAAGGAAGGAAGGAAGGAAAGAAACTAAAATTTAGGGCTAAAAATCTATAAGAGGAGTCAGACCAGGACGGATTGGGGAAGCCCTCCAGAAAAAAAAATTTTTTTGAGTACAAATGAAATAATTACATTGAAGAAACGAAAGGACAACTGTCTGAAAATGTGAATATGAAAGGAAACCCAACAATCAATGATTTTTAAAAGACATACATCATTATGCAATCAAGTTCATAGAGGAGTTATTTTCAACATTAGTCTACCACTCCAGCATTCTCAAATCACTGTTTGATCTTCCAGGGATGGAGTCAAGATGGTGGAGCATTCAGAGGAAGCATTCAGCCAAGCTCTCCCAACATTGCCCTCCAAAATTTTTTTAAATAGCACCTCAAATTAAATTCTGGAGTGGCAGAGTCAATAAAACGTAAGAGTCAGACCTTCTTAAAGCCTAAGACAAATTAGAGGTCTGAAGAAAAAAATCTATGACACAGGAGTGGAGGCTGGCCTGAAACCCATGTGTATGAAAACTATGGTAGGACTTTGTGGTGATGACACCAGCAGCAGGAGCTTTAGGAGCTCTCAAACCAAAGATAGTAAGGACATCTGGCAAATGGTCAGAAAGAGATTAGAGACAACCCTGTTATAGTACTTGGTGCAGGACAAGGCTCTGCTTGTCAACTCCATTGCCTATACCCACTTCTGGTCACAGTTTCAGGGCAGAAATTTTCAGTTATGAGGGAGCAGGAGCCCTGAGCAGCAGTATCACTTGCTACCCTGAGGGACCAAGACCCTAAGGAGCAGAATAGCTCCTGGTGACAAGACAGCAGGGTCTCTGAGAAGCAGTGTCACTTTTCAGTCCCAAGGAAACAGGGACCTGGAGGAGCATTATTAAAGGCAATCCCAAGGGATCAGGGGTCTTTCCAGGGTAAGGACTAGAGCTCATATCAGGAGAGAAGTGACATCATTTCTCTCCAGATAATTTCTCCTTGGAAAAAAGAAAAAAGGAAGCCTACCAAATTCCTTTTATGACCCAAATATAGTTTTGATACATAAACCAGGGAGAACAGAAGAGAAAATCATAGACCAGTTTTCCTAATGAATATTGATGTAAAATTTTAAAACAAAATATTAACAAGTGTATTATAGCAATATATAAACAAGGATAGTACTAGATGGGATTTATACCAAGAATGCAGGGCTAATTTAGTATTAGGACAATTATCAACATAATTGATCATAAAAACAAACAACAAAAATCATATGATTATATCCATAAATGCACAAAAAGCTTTTGACAAATTCCAACACCAATTCTGATTAAAAACATTAGAAAGATGGAAATAAATGATGATTTTCCTAAAATGATAAGTAGTTCTTTATCTAAAACCAAGAATAAGCATGATCTGCAATGGAGATAAACTTAAAGCATTCCAAATAAGACCAGAGGTGAAGGAAGGATGCACATTATCAGCACAATTATCCAATATCGTACTAGAAATGCTAACTATAGCAACAAGATAACAAAAAGAAACTGAAGGAATAAAAATAGACAATGAGGAATCAAAACTATCACTCTTTGTAGATGATGTGATGGTATACTTAGAGAATCCTAAAGAATTACCTAAAAAAACCAACTAATTGAAACAACTTTAGCAAAGTTGCAGGATATAAAATAAACCCCCCAAAATCATCAACATTTCTACAAACTACCAACAAAATCCAGCAAGAAGAGAGAGAAACAGATATTCCATTTAAAATAACTGAAGACTAATGCTCGGCAGTCTACCTGTCAAGACAAACCAAGGGATGATATGAACATGATTACAAAATACTTTTTGTACAAATAAAGACAGATCTAAACAACTGGATAAATATTATTGCTCATGAATAGGCTGAGCTACTATAATAAAAATAACAATTCTCCCTTAATTAATCTACTTATTCAGTGCTATGTCAATCAAACTACCAAAGAATTATTTTGTAGAGTTAGGAAAAATAATAAAATTCATCTGTAAGAACATAAAGTCAAGAATATCAAGGGAATAAAAGAAAAAAAATGTGAAGTAAGGCAGCCTCACAGTACCCAATTTCAACTTATATCATAAAAACAATCTGCTACTAGCTAAGAGATAGGATGATAGATCAGTGGAATGGTCTGGGTATACAATTCACAGAAGTAATGTGACCATAGTCATCGAAAGTTGTATATCCAAAGATCTTGGTTTGGGGGGTAAGAACTTGTCATTTGACAAAGATTACTGAGAAAACTGGAAAGTAGCTTGTTAGAAACCATATAGACCAACATCTTACCCATTGTACCAAGATAAGATCAAAATGGGTATAGGATTTAGACATAAAGGGTGATATAAACAAATTAGGAGAGTATGGACATTTTTACCTGTAAGATCTATGGAGAAGGGAAGGATTTATGACCAAACAAAAGATGGAGAGGATCACAAAGTAAAATAGGTAATTTTGATTATGTGAAATTAAAAAGGTTCCACATGAACAAAATCTAACATGGCCAAATTAGAAGGAAAGCAAGAAAATGGGGACCAGTTGAGGTTTATAGTAAATAAGACCTCATTTCTCAAACATATAGAGAACTGAGTCAAACTTATAAAAATAGAAGCCATTTCCCAATTGATAAATGGTCAAAGAATATGAACAGGCAGTTTTCAGAAGAAGACAAAACTATCAACAGTCACATGAAAAATACTCTTAATCACTATTAATTACAGAAATGCATATTAAAGCAACTCTGATGTACCTCCTCACACTTGTCAAATTGGCTAATGTGACAGAAAAGGAAAATGACAAATGCTGGAAGGGATGTAGCAAAAATGCATTGTTGGTGAAGCTGAGAACTACTCCAACCATCCTGTAGAATAAAATAGAACTATGCCCAAAAGACTATAAAACTATGTGCATCTTTTGACCCAGCAACACCACTGCTAGGTCTGTATCCCAATGAGATCAAAGAAAAGGGAAAAGGACCTAATTCTACAAAAAATATTTATAGTAGCTCTTTTTGTGGTTGGCAAAGAATTGGAAATTGAAGGATGCCAATCAATTGGGGAATGGCTAAACAAATTGTGGTATAACTTTGTAATGAAATACTATTGTTCTAAAGGATCAACAGTATGGTTTCAGGAAAAACCTGGAAAGACATATGAAGTGAGGCAGAGAAAGTGAACAGAACTAGGAGAATATTGTACACAGTAACAGCAATATTGTAAGGATGATCAACTGTGTAAGACTTAGTTACTCTGATCAAGGCAATGATCCAAACCAAATCCAAAAGAACCATGAAGAAAAAGGTCAATCACTTCCAGAGATAAAACTGATGAACTCTGGATGAAGACTGAAGCATACTTTTCTTTACTTTATTTCTCCTGTTGTTGTTTGTGTGTTTTCTTTTGCAGCATGTCTAATATAGAAATATTTTTACATGACTTCACATGTATAATATATATTATATTGCTTGCCTTCTCTTGGACTGTGGCAGGGGCAGGCAGGAGGGAGAAAATTTGAAATTCAAAATGTTTTAAAATTAACGTCAGAACAATTATATGTAATTGGGAAATATTTAACAAAATAAATAAAAATGGATTTTTAAAAAATCATTGTTCAATCCATCTGTCATTGACCTCTCTTTTACTTTTCCATCCTTCTCAACCCAACACACATCTTAACTGAATATGAGTCCCTAGAATGTACCACTGTAAAGCTACCCAGACCTTCCACTTTGCTCTTTGGAATGTCTAGGATAGCACACAAATTGGCTTTCATCTAAAACTTTTTCCTCTTCTGATCCTTCTTACATTCACTGAGACTTTGCTCTCTTACAGTGACAGAACTTCCCAGGTTACCCTTTTCAGCCCTGGTTGCATTTTCACTCATCTATGAATGGCCAAACGTAGAAATGCTGGGTTACTCCTTATTCCACCCCCCCACCCCCTTGCCACTTCTCAACTCTCCTTCTACCACCATCACTCAGCAAACTACTCCTCCTTTAAGGTTCATTCAATCCATATATTTTCCATTCAATCAAGATTCTGGTAGCTATAATCTACCAACTTACTCTCCTTTTGTCAATGAGTTTAGTGCCTGGCTCACAGTATTTCTCTCTTCCCCTACTCCTGCCTTCACAAGAGAGGACTTAAATATACAGATTGACACTCCTTCAATAAAATAACCTCCCAAATTACGTATTTTCCACGCCCTACTCCTCCACCATAGCCTCAGCTATACACAGATACTTATATCCTTGATCTTCCCATCACACAACAATGTTCAACTTCCTTGTTTGTGTAATCTGAAACTTCCTTATCTGATCTTTATCTGTTGTCATTTCATATCTCCCTCTGCTTTGCAACAACTAGCTGTGCTCTTTGTCCTCATCACAATGCCCAATCCCTTCACCCCTCAGTTGTTTTCCAGGCCATTACCCCAACAATCACTACACATTCTTCCCTTCCCCATCATGACTTCCTTGTGAATCAAGTCAATTCTGCACTAGCCTTTTTATTCTAGCTCCTTGTCCACTTATCCTTTCGCTAATTTTGCAATGTCAAGTCACAGACTTGTATTACTCTAATCATCTATTGCCACCTTTTTATTCATATGCTCCAGAAAGAAGTTGGGAGAAAAAAAATCATGAAACTGTGCTAACTGAGACTACTACAGAATTTTACACAACTCTCAAATGGGCCCTTACTTTGATAAGTCAATCATTTTATACTTCCTGAATTGAGTATTCTGCTCACCACAATTTTTTCAAATCTTTTTATTCCTCCTTAAAACTCTCAAGGATCCCTTTTCTCCCTACCTCTCAGCTAAGTAAATTGTTTCACATTTTTATGGAAAATACTTCAACCACTTATTGAGAGCTCCTTTTTTCCCCTTCTTCCTCATTTCACATCATTCAGATGCCTTTGACCATTATCTCTTTCACTCATCTCACATGAAGGAAGAGACAGCCCTTCTCCTTGCCAAGGCAAACCCCTACACGTCTACAAAGCATACTCTTCCATCTCATCTTCTCCCAGCAGTTTCCCCTCTCCATTATCCCTACTCTCTCAATAATCTTCAGTCTCTCTTTGTCTGCTGTATGCATCCCTACTGCCTATAAAGATACTCATGTTTCCCCTATCCTCAAAAGACCCTCATTTGATCCATCCATACCTGGTACCTATCATCATATTTTATCTCCTGCTTCATGGCTAAACTCTCGGAGAATGTTATCTATAATTGGTGCCTCGCCCCCTCTCACTCTTATCTTAACTCCACAGACTGTCTTTTGACTTCATCATTCAATGGAAACTGTTCTCTCCAAAGTTATTAATTATCCTTAATTTCCAAATTGAATGGTCTTTTCTCAGCCCTTATCCTTCTTGACCTCTCTGTATTCTTTGATACTATCAATCACTCTCTTAATATTCCTTTCTCTAGGTTTTTGAGACATTATTCTCTCCTGACTCTTTTCCTACCTGTCTGATCACTCCTTCTAAGACTTGCTGGATCTATATCCAGATCAGTCTCACTAAATCTGAGTATACCCTAAGGCTCTATTCTTGTCTTCTCTTTTCCCTCTATACCATCTCATTTAGCAGTCTCATCAGTTCCCATGGATTCAAGTATCATTTCTATGAGGATTTTAGGATCTCTTTATCCATCTCTTATCTCTCTTCTGACCTCCAATCTCACATCTCCAACTGTCTACTAGTTATTTCAAATTGGATACCTCATAAATACCTTAAATTCATCATCCCAAACTGAATTTATTATTGTTCTTGCTACCCAAATTTTCCCTTCTAATTTTCTTATTACTTTTTTGGGCATCATAATTTTCCCAGTCACCCAGACTCACAAATTAGTTGTTATCATTGACTCCTTAGTATCTCTCACCCACTATATCCAATTAATTGACAAGTCCTGTCAATTCGACTTCTGTAATATGTCTCATACTTACTCTCTCTTCTTTCTTCGACACTGCTACTATCCTGGTGCAAGCTCTCATCACCTCAAATATGGACCATTGCAATATCTTTATGGTTGGTCTGCCTTCTTCAAGTTTCTTCCCACTCTACTCAACTGTCAAATTAATTTTCCTAAATCACAGGTCTGGACATTTCATTCCTCTATTCAGTAAAATCTAGCAGGTCCCTATTATGTCCAGGATGAAATAAGCATATCCCAAGTCTTAGTGTGATTTTTGGGACACTGCATAAAATTCTCCATTTAGCTTTTAAAGCCCTTCATAACCTGGTACTCTCCTAATGTTCCAGTTTTCTCACACCTTAGTATCCTCCAAGTATTCTGCAATTCAAAGACACTGACTACCTTGTCATTTAACAAACAGTCCATCTTATTATTATTCATTTTTCACTGGCTGTCTCCCTTACCTGAAATTCTCTTTACCTTTATCTCTATCTCTTAGCTTCCCTGGCTTTTTCCTAGTCCCAGCTGAAATCTCACATTCTATAAGAAACCTTTCCCAATTCTTTTTATTTGTAGTACCTTCCTTCTATTATCGCCAATTTATCCTGTATATATATATATATGTATATGTGTATATAAATATATAATTAGTTTATAGTTTTGGCTGTCATCTTCCCAATTAGACTGTGTACTTAGCACAGTGCCTGGTACATGGTAGGTATTTAATGCATATTTACTTGATTCAAAACCAAGACAATTTAGCATAATTATAGCTGCAATAATAGGGTGGAACATTTCCTTCAAGGTAAAGCACTTTAAAAATAGATGAGACAGCTTAATAGCCTAAAGCTCCAACTCACCCAACCTACCAACTCATACACTGGGTGTGTTCAACACAAACAAGCTATTAGCCTCATGTTTCAGGGTGGGGCTATTACTATTTCTAACTGTTCCTCTCAGTGACTCAAACTTCACCAAAAAAAAAAATTGTGGCTCCTATCCAGGAATGTGACTGAAAGCAGGAATAATTTTTAAAGAAGGAATATATGGCTAAGATAAAATGGGGCTTCCCTGGCCAAGGGAAGGGGTTTTAGGACCCTAGAAAAGGAGTTTATACTCAAGAAGTTTACACCAGGCAGCAGGTGTCAAACACTACCTCATATGAGAAGGCTGATGCTGTCCATCATCAAGGATCTATAAAGCAGAAAATACATACACATAAGCAGAGAACAGGAATGGGGCCAATGAATGAGGAAGAAAACCAGAGAAAAAGTATTTGAGAATATGAGAAAAATATTGAAAGTTAAAAAAAGTTGGGTATAAATAAGCCCAGTAGCCAAGCAAATTAACAGTAAGCCTTTTTTTTGCTTTGCAAACCTTAAAATGATGTATGAATGGACGTTATTATCATCATTATTAATTTGTTATTTGACTTTAATAAAATTCATTTGGGAATCCCTCTTTATTACAATACCTTTTTATATGGGACCTCATTACTGGTCTGGTTGATTTCTTGTGTGTTTGGTTTATTCAAATTATCTCTTTACTTAGCTATGGAAATACTTTTGCCAATTTGTACATTTTATATCTTTATAAATAGTTTATCCATGTCTGTTATAATATTGGTTTTGTTGGCATAGATCTGTTCATATCAAACACAGTTTATTTAGCACTCTTTTCAGATTTGTAACTTTAGGCATAGAGAAAAGGGGGAATTAAATAAGTAATGATAACTGATTGTGGTGAAAAGATGTTGCTGCTCAAATTTTATTTTAATTCTGCTTTCTCTGCTAAGGACAATGATCTAGGTATAAGAAAGGACAGGACAAAAATAGATTTAAAAAAAAAACAAAGTTGAGTAGGGAGACAAGGAGAGACCACCTTCAAGGAATTCAAATCAACAGACCCAGATGAAATAGTGCCCTGTAACTGCTGAGACACTATATAAGCAATCTTTTCAAAAATAAATTTTTATTGAGCTTTGGGGTTTTTTTTACATATCACCAAAATTCTTCCAGTATTCCACTCCATGAAAGTCATCTCATAAAGCAATAATATTTTAAAGAGTAAAAAGGAGGAGAAATGAGCAAAGCTGATCAATATATTTGAAAATATGTGCAATGTACCATATTCTTGGATTTTCTGCCTCTGCAAAAGGGTGAGGTACGTGTGTCCTCTCATATTTTTGGAGCTATGACGGGTTTTTGGTAATTTTGCAGCATTCACTTCTGATTTTTATGTTGTTCTTTCTGCTTACATTTTCAGTCATGTACACTGTTTTCTTGGCTCTGCTTACTTTAAATTCTGTATCAATTTATATAGCTCTTTCCATGATTTTCTATATTCTTCATATACATAATTTCTTACAGCACAGTAAAATACCATTACATCCATGTAACCAAAATTTCTCTAGTCATTCCCCAGTTAATGGGCACCTACACTGTGCGACATGTCAATGATCTTTGAAAGATCTTGTTGAAAAAACAAAAACAAAAAAACATATAGGAGGGCTGGAGAAGACTCAGTGTCTCAGTTTTGAGAAAGGTAATAGAATTTGATTAATATTCCATTAAAACTCCAGAATGCATTATTTAAAGAGATAGATATATAAACAAGGATCCAGCGTGGTTTTATCAAGAAAAGAATAGGCCAAACCATACATTTCCTTTTTTGACAGGATGACTAAACTAGTAGATCAGGGGAATGGTAGATATGCTTCATCTAGATTTTAGCAAAGTATTTGATGAAGTTCCTCATACTATTCTTTCAGAAAATGTGAAGAGATATAGGCTAGACACTAGTTCAATTAAATAGATTTAGTACTGGTTGACTGACTTTCAAACATTAATGGTTTAATGTCAACTTGGCAGTTCTCCAAGTAGAGTGCCCCAAGGATCTGTATTGATTTACAGTTTTATCAATGACTTGGGAAAAGGGATTCTTATCAAATTTTCAGATGAAACAAAACTAGGAGAGATACTTACCACAGAGATAGAACTAGGATCCAAAAAAGATCTTGATGGTCTAGGTAATTGTAAAATATAAAATTTAATAAAGTGAATAAATACGAATATATACCAAGTAGTTAAATTCAAGGTAGCTTAGGAGAGAGAATGCTACCAGTTGTACAAATGAAGAAAGGCTTCATGCAGAAGATAGTTCTTGACATGCATCTTATGGGAGAGGGAATATCGTGTGTGTGTGTGTGTGTGTGTGTGTGTGTGTGTGAAACAAAAAGGCTAGTTTCCTACATTACAGAAAATGAAAGTGGAATAATGTCCAAAGAAGCTATAAAGATATCTTGGAGCCAAGCTGTATATGGCTTTAAAACTAAATAGAGGAGTTTATATTTGATCCTAAGAGCAAAAAGAATCCAGTGGATTTGACTGAGGAGGGAGATCAAGATAATCAGGTTTGCTTTCAAAAAATTTATTTTTGCAATAGTGTGTAGGATAAGACTAGAGTGGAGAAGAGAATTGAATCGGAGGGGCTTATTACAATTGTCATAATCTAGATGAGAGAAGATGAAAGGCTTGAACCAAAATGGTAGCTATCAGAGTAGAAAGAAGGGATCACATGCAAGCAATTTATAGTTAGAAACAGTAAGATTTGTCAATTGAGTGGCTATGTGAGATACAAAAGAATGAAAAGGTAATCTCAACCCAAAAAGTTGATCTCTGGGAAACTGAAAGAATAGTGATTCCTTCAACAAAAAATAAGGAAGTTTTTGAAGTGTGTTATTGAGGGAGTGGGAATTATTACTTCAATTTTGGGCCTGTTGAGTTTGAGATATCTAAGGGACATGCAGCTTGAAATGTATGAATGGCAATTGGTGATCCAGGACTGAAGGTCAGGGGAGACACTAGGGCTGAATATATATCTTTTGTATGGAGAGAATAGTTAAACTTATTTTCACTAAAAAGAGAAATAAAGGGAAGAGAGAAAGACCCAATTGAGACTGGATAATTACCCTCTCAGCACAGTTGTGAAAGGTACTTCAGCTACATGAACAGCTGGTGAGTAGTAATGAAGGACACACAGATGTTGAGAGCTATCTGGAGCAGAAGTCAGGCAAGAGATGAGAGTTTGTAAGACAAGAGAATGAGGGACTTGAAAGCAGAGGACTGTGTAAAGTTGAAATGGCTATTGGGTCGGGATCTGAGAGGAAAGAAAGTAAAGCCAGGACAAGAATAATGGCCTGAGAAAATGATCAAGGGTAGAACTATTGGAGCTTTCAATGAGGGCAAAGAATAACTTTAGGAGAGATGTGACTTAGGGAGAAGCAGAGTAAGAGGAGATTATGGTCAAAGAGAACAGTTGGCACATAATGGTGATTTCTAGTATGTGAGAATCTGTGTGACTGAGGGGATAAAGGAGTAGGTCATGGCATTTCCTGGCTGTTTTTAAGTATTTGAGGGATATTAGACTTACTCTATTTTGGTAGCAGAAGGCAGAACAAGGAGCAGTTGGTGGAAGCTGATTGAAACGGAAGTCTGGATGTCATAGGAGAAAGAGCAAGACTGATCATTTTACCTGGCTATAACGTAAACATAAAATAAAGCTGAAAATGTAGTTGGGACCTAAGTTGTGAAGGGTTTAACAAAGTGTTCGATACCAATCAGATTCGTAGCTGAACCCAGAAGTGATAGGGCGTCACTAGACGTTATTGAGCAGTGGGGTGACTTTGTAGCAATCCTCTCGCAGATATTTTTCTGAAGATAAGAACTCGGAGGACTCTTTTTTTTTTCCCCCAATCCAGCAATTTGCCTATGAGATATTTCTCCCTCCTAATTGCTCTTAACTTGTTTGGTCCCTTCCTTGCCTTCACTGTTGGGCACCAGGTCAAAATATTGCGTGTCCCGCGTTTCGGTTTGCATAACTATCTCCTTCTGAAGATCAGCTCTGACAGGCGGAGGGCGGATCCTTGTGCGCTCTCCAATCTGCCCCCCAGGATACTTCACTAGCCCGGGCGGGAACTAGAGAGCGCAAAGAACAAGTTGGAAGAAGAGGAACTCTCTGTGAAAGGCCTAGGGGCGTTCAGGAAGGACCCCCCTGTCCAGGAACTTGATAAGGGGTCAGACCCGGGAGGAGGCAGCCAGTACTCACCTTAGTGCCTTAGAGACCATGATAAACCAGGATCTGACATAGCCAGGCGGATCGTGGGGCTGGACTTGGGCCCCAAGGCTAGGGGCTGGGACTCCGGCTGCCACTTGAACGTCCAGAGCTCCTTTTTCCATTCTCCCTGCGTCTCGTTTTGGCACCGGCTCTGCCTCCCAGGAGTGCTTCATTTCTATACCGTGAACCCCGCCTCTTCTCGCTCATCTCTTATTTTCCGTACTCCTACGCACCCGAGGGATACTACCTCACCGGCTCTGCTCCCCTACCCCACCCCCTTATTCTGGGACCCGGCTCCTGTCTCCCAGTCCTCGGAAGGGTGCATTTCAGCCAATTTGGTCAGTGGTCCCTGGAGTCCCGTAGCGTAGAGTAGTCAGTTCTACCCATTAAATCTAAGTGTGACAATGATTTATAGAACGATGTCGGTAAAGAATTAAAGTTTTCTCCTGCCTTGCTTCTTTTCACGCTTGAACTTCCTCAGCCCACCAACCAAAAATCGAGATTCTATTTTTGGAGACAAGACGGGCAGTTTGTTTTGTTTGGGTTTGGTTTGCTTTGGTTTGTTTTCTCAGAGGTTTATAAGATCTAAATGTCTCTATAAAGGAATAACAGTGGTTTAGTTCTGCTCCCAATAAAACTTTTGTTGCTGAACCTCCTTTGTGTAGGTCATGGAATTCCGATCTGGTGAAAATGTAACAATTCTAATGGAAAAGGCAACGCTTTGTGTTCAATTTGAAGAAAGTTACTTTCCCAGGAATGGCCTAGATTGGATAGTATCAAAAAGGATTGTCAACTAGGATTAATTTTTCACCAGATTAGATTCTGTGTAATAATCACATGGTGATTAAAACATTATGCAACTGCGGATTCATATGTAAAACTGACCTGGTATCTGGTCTTATCTATTTAGAATATTATTATATATTCAATCCTATTACACAAGAATTTATGAAATGACAATGAGGCATTGTTCTAGTTACTGGGTGGGGGTACAAAGACAAAATGGGAGTGTTTCTTCCCTTGAGAAGGAATTGTGACTGTACTGTGACTATACATTTACCAGATTGAGTAAATGGGAGGTAACAATGACAGCTAGGTGGGTCTGGAAAGGCTCTTCATAGGAAGTGTTATTTGATATAAACCTGGAAGGAATCTAAGGAGAGAGTTCATTCCAGGGATGATAGACAACCTGAGTAGGAGATCATAGGATCATAAATCTAGTCATCTAGTTAAATCCTATAATTCTTTCCATATGCTTATCCAAATCTACTCTACCTCTTCATTGTGACCTCTTGTATTTAACCTAACCAACTACCTTTATATGAGACCTTAAAAGTTACTTTGCATTGCATTTAATTTTCTGTCTACATGTTGCTTCTTTCCAGTAGAATATGAGCTCCTTGGGCTCAGGAAATATTTTATTTTCATCTTAAATGTATTGTGCCTAACATAATACTAATCACATGATCATTTTAAAAATGCGTATAAAATTGAACTAAATCTGGGAACTGAAGCAGAAAGGTTAACTGACTTTCCCAAGATCACATAAGTAATACAACAGTAGAGGCAAAATTCAGACTTGATATTTTGACATCAAATCAAGTACTTTTCCTCCTAAATCACACCCAATTTCAATGCAAATAAGTCTGTTTGGTTGGTCCGTGGAATGTGTGAAAAGGAATATTATGAAATAATTCTGTGAAGGTACGCTAGAGCTAGACTTTGAGGGACTTTAAATTGGAGGCAGCATGGTATTGTGTAGAGCAGGCTGGACCTGGTTATAGGAAGACCCTGAACAACCTTTTCCTTATCTGTAAAATGGGTACAATAATAGGACCTACACCTCACAGTATTGTTGTATTACATAAATGGCTTCCAAAACATTATTATTAATATGAGTTAATATTACCAAAATGCCAAGATGTGTAGTTAGTATTTTATCATAAAGCAACAGGGAGCCACTGAAGTTAATGAGCAGGAGAAGGACATGATCAAGCACATGTCTCAGGAATATTACTTTGCAACTTTGGGGGGAATGGATTAAAAATTTGAGATTGAAAGCAAGAAGATCAGTTACGAGGTTATTTTAATACATCAGACAAGAAGTACCATCCTAGATTCAAAATGTGAAATTAATTAATCAACCAACTCCATTTTATATCAGGATTAATCCTTCCTTTGTAAGCCTAGGTCTTGCTGTGCTGTAAAAGAATGTGATTTAAGAGAAGTGCTTGCTGAAGGCAAATGGGAGACAGGAGAATGAGTGTGAGAGATAGTTCTCCAGTTAGAATTCCCCTATTTTTGTTTGTCAGAAGCTAGTCCCATTTTGGACCCTCCCTGTTTCTGTCTGATGCTGTCAATAATCTTCTAATATAAAATATTCCATTAATCAATACTTACACTTCAGTCAATCAGCAAGAAGGCTTATTTATTCCTCACAAACTACTATTTTTCCAATTCCTCTTTTCAGCTGGTCCTAACCAGCTCCCTTGTATGACATAGAATTCCATGATGTCAATTACGCCACTTGTCACAACTTTTATAATGCTATAACCAATTAGATAGGAGTATTTACAGTTTGATGAATGACATTCTCCCAAGACATCTGAAAGCTGAGTATTACAAATTGACTTCTTCCCTATTCCTGTTACACTTCCTGGAAATCCTATGAATATGCATCAACATTGTGAATATGTATTAATTTCATGAATATGCATTTTTATTCATTCCTCTTTCTAGACTATAAGAATGCTCTGTGTTCTGACATGAATGTCTTTGTACCAACTGAGGTGGTCTTGGATCCCTTTTATTGGCAATTGCTAGCCTTGCTAATAAACTGATCATGCTTGGAACTCTGTGCCTCAGTTTCTCTTCATCACAGATTTTTATTACCACAAAAAGAGACTGTATTTGACACAGTACACTGCCTATAATGGAGTGAAGGTAGGGAATAGGAAAGATAGTAAGGTAAGAAAGAACAATATTTTTGTGGTATTCCAGATTCCTTTTCAGACAGTATACCCTGTGGAATTACCATCTTCTTATTTCATATTAAGCAACTTATCATACAGTGTTTCAGATGTGCACACAAATTCTCTAAAAGTATGAGTTATAGAATCATAGTGTACTGGTATTGCCCTTTTCTGTCTTTAAAAGAGGCAAAAATTGACATTTTAGGTAAAGAATCAACTGAAGGAGATACCTTATTACCCTTGTCACATGTAAATAGGTTAGTAACTGGAAGTGGCAAAAAAAAAAAAAACCATTTGTGCATGAAAATCTATAAAATACATGTAGTGAAAAAACAGTTTTTTCAATTAAATATGAGATAGACTGATACAAGAACTGAGGTAGAAAAGGGAGAGGATCCATTTGAGGACAGAGAATAATGTCAGCAGCAGCAGCAGCAGCAGGCATTTATATAACACCTATGTGCCAGGAATTTTAAATGCTTCACAAGTGTGTTATCTAATTTGATTCTCACAGCAACTCTAGTAGGGATAGGCATTATTATTATCTCCACTTTACAGATGAAGAAACTGAGGCAAAGAGATGGTAAGTTACTTGTGTACAGTCATGTAGCTAGTAAGTATGTGAGGCTGACTTTGAAGTAAGGTCTTCCTGACTCCAGGCACAGTTCTATCCACTGCACCATCAAGCTGCTCCAGAAATGCCTAAAGCTTCGGGGCATTGTGGTCCCTCATTTCATGTGATAAAACCACTATCTACCAAAGGTACCATGTCTCTAACATGGATTAGACCCACTCATGTGGAGTCAAGGCCCTTTAGAGGTGGCAGATATCCCCTGAAAGTCAGAAAGCCCTGCTCTGGCGAGCTGACAGGTTTCCATATGGAGGCAAGGAGAGCCCATCAACCCAAGCTACATGATTCAGTGTTCTTGTTTAATTAATAGCCTTTCTAAGTGATAGCTAAGTAAACCTCCTTTTGTTAACTGCTAATACCTATGAGGGTTTCATTTTGAAACAACACGAAACCTAAACTAACAGACTGCTGGCCTGAATCAGGCCAGCCCATTGCATTTGGTATAGTTGGTAACTGAGACAAGATAGAATTGTTGTTGAAATGGGGGAAAGGCAATGTAAATAAATAACACGGAGAGATTGGAGGGCAAGATATTACACCATGGCACCCTGGGGAAGGATTTCTGACGATATATAGAGAATCTGCTCAGTGGAACAACTAAGACCTGGAATCAGAATGATTTGAGTTCAAATCTAGCATCAGATAAATATTTATTAGTTATGTGACCCTAGGAAAGTCACTTAATATATGTCTGCTTCAGTTTTCTCATCTGTAAAATGGAATCAAAATTGCATCTACCTCCCAAGATTTTCATGAAAGTAAAATGAGATATTTGTAAAGCACTTTGTGAACATTAAATCACTGTTAAAGCTATTGTAGGCCCCCATTGATGCAGATCAATTAGTTCAAGCTAATTGCTGGAGAAGGCTTTGTTAATAACAATTCTGTACAAGTTCAAGTGTCAGAATAATAAGACTTCTGAAAGTAAATTGACCAGCCCACTCAGAAATGAGAACTAGATATCTTGGCTTCTAAGAACCATGCAGTAAATGATTTAAGACAACTCCAAAAGACTCATGAAGGAAAATGCCATCCATGTCCAGAGAAAGAACTGTGCAGTCTGAATGTAGATCAAAGCAGACTGTTTTCTGTTTTTTGTTTCTTTTGGCTTTCTCATGGTTTTTCCCTTCTGTTCTGATTATTCTTTCACAACAGGAATAATGTGGAAATATGTTTAATATGCTTGTACATGTATAGCCTGTATCACATTGCATGCCATCTTGGGGAGGAGGAAACAGAGGAAAGGGGAAAAATTTTAGAACTCAAAATCTTAGAAAAGTGCATGTTGAAAACTAAAAATTAATCAATTTTTAAAAAAAGAACTGTGCAGTAAAAGCTGAAGAGCAGTTAATAGAGTTAGTAATGGCATAAGTGCCAGGGGCTCAGCCAATAGGGGCAGGGACCAAGAGAACATAGACAGGAACCAACAGACCTTCAGTGGCAAACACAATCTCTAACCCTGAGATTTCCTTGCATCACACAGGAGACTGAGAAGAGTGAGGAGGAAATCATGGAACTAAAGATAAGAAAGCCACAGATTTGCCCATTACTGCTCCTAGGAATGTAATTTCTTCCACAAGAGAGCAAATGATGGCCAAACTTGCACCACAAAGGAACTAGTAAGGTTGTAAGAAACTTCACCTAGCAGACTAACAAGGCACTGGAAAATAATTGCTGAGGGCACTGGAACCAAAGCTTGAGAATTGTTTTGGGAAATATTTTTTCATAGTCAGAAGAATCAATTATATTTTCCAGATAGAGGCCATCTTTTATCACTTCTCATTTGGCTGACATGAGAATTTACATGTATGTGGAACCATAGTCATGAATTCCCACTACAACCAGCTCTTCCTTAGGGAAATTACAAGGGAGGAGGTGAAGTTCTTAAAGGATATCTGTTTATTCTTCCCACTGCCTGCTAGACTCTATGACCAACCTATCTGGGGGACAATTGACCCTATGTTCCAAATTGTCCCACCTGAATGGATTCAGGCTACCAATGTAGGCTGATCCACTGGTGAAATTTGAACAGGAGATTTAGAGAGCTATAGCCTAGACAACTATTACTCTCAGTGCCAATGTATGCCATAGGGATGAAGGAAGGCTGGAGGCAAGTGGAATATGATATGGGAGGCACATGATCAGATGATCAGATGTGAGGTTCTGTTTTGCAACTCCTCATTACTTCAAAGATTAGTGATTAAACAAGAAAAGGGCACTGTTGGAAACAAAGCTGAACTTGTGCACCTGTTTCCTACTAACTTTAATCTTCTTCCCTCAAAAGTAAGAACAGCTGGAGATGGAAGGCCTGAAATCGAAGGGAAGGTTACTTTTCTTGCACTGCATGTTCTCCACATCCCAGTTGGGATTTAGTCTTATATTTTCTAGTATTTATAACAGAAATAGATGCTATATCTTGTCAAAAGCTTTTTCTGCATCTATTGATATAACTGCATGATTTTTGATGTTTTTTGTATCAATATGGTCAATAGTGTTAACAATTTTCCCAATACACCAGCTTTATATTGTTGATGCTAAGAAAGATTCAATTGAAATACGAAAAAATTCGGTAGAATACCTATGCCTGTGGCAACATGTCCAAAAAACCTTCTTTGCTTTTCAATCACTTATTGCTGTGAATCTACATTCTTCTACCCAACCCAAATCAAGACGCTCTTAAGGTCACAGATGGCTGACACCCATCTAAAGGATCAATTGACACTGTGGACCTCCATGCTGCAACCAAATATTCAAATGCTTTCCAACAAAAAGCAGACATAACAAAGTCATTAAAAGGTTAGTTAACCTTAAAACTAACAAATGATTTACATTTTTTGAAATTAATCACTTAGTTAGATTTTACAAAATAATATACATTTTTAAGTATATCTAATTGAAGTTTCTTGAATGTGGCCTTATTTGATTACAGTTAAATATTTTTTGTTGTTGGGTTTTTTTCTGTTGTTTTTTTGGAGGGCAATTGTGGTTAAGTGACTTGCCCAAAGTCACATGGCTAGTTTTTGTGTCAAGTGTCTGAGGTCAGATTTGAACTCAGGTCCTCCTGATTCCAGGGCTGCTGCTCTATTCACTGCACTACCTAGCTGCCCCAATTACAATTAGATATTAAAGTGACCTTCCAACACGAAAAGGTTGCCCACTCTTGGATTAGGGGGCTAAAGTTAAGATTAATCCAATTCATTTGGTTTTGGAACACCTGCCAAATAGAAAAGGCTCTGAATCCATATCGGTTACCCTATTCATTATTTCTTAAACCACAATGATATTGCACCATTATATTAATGCACCATATACTATTACAATGTACAATTACACAATTACACTAACGTATCATAATTTTTTTATACCTTCCCCATTTGCATCTGCTTTATTTTCGACTCTTTGCTACCACAAAAAGTCCTACTATAGATATTTTGATGAATATGAAGACTTTCTTTTTATCTTTATAGAGGTATATGGCTAGAAGAATCCCTAGGACAAACTGTATGGACATTTTAGCCACTTAATTTGAATTATTCCAAATTGCCTTCCAAAATATTTTATACTAATTCACAGCTCCACCAACAATGTATTTGTGTGTTTCTCTTTCCATACTCCCACAAACTCTGCAAGATTTTTGCAATTGTTGCCCATTTCCTGTATATAAAGTAAAACCTCAGGATTGTTTTGATTTGCATTTTATTATTATTAATGATGTTTAGCCCTTTTCTTTGCCTTCACACTATAAATATAAGACAGAGCACGTGGGAGTTCAGGAAGACTAGCACCTCTGATGTGAGGGTTTACTGGGCCTGCTCAACTACCTCTGATGTCCACCTGTTACCCAACTCTCACTTGTAACTCTAAGAAACTGTAGAATGTACAATAGACACACCCTAGGAAAACCATCTCAGCAGATAGGTTAAATCAGGTTGAGGGTAACTGACTGGCCTCAAACCCATTACTGAGTTAGGAGGATGTCTACCTCAAGCATATAGAAATTTCCCCCAGTGGAATGGGCACATAAGAATAATTTGTTCCAACAGCCATGAAGGCAGCAAAGCAGGTGCTATGGAGTGCTTAGAGCTTGGTCAAACATCAAAGATGTCAAGGTCATCCATTGCATCCTGGGCCATCACCAATCATCTCGTCTTCCCACTGGACTCCAATGACTCTGGTAGAGAGAGTGAGGCTGCTCCACATAAATCTGATTAACCCTCAAGTGAAGATATCACCTTCAATGTGATTGACCCTCTTTGAAAACAAGGGACAGAGGGGGCGGAGCCAAGATGGAGGAGTAAAAGCAGGAACCTGCTTAAGCTTCCATACCAACCACCTCCAGTACCTGTAAAATATGACTCTAAACAAGTTTTAGAGCTATAGAACCCATAAAATGACAGAGAAATACAAATCTCCTGCCTAAGGCAGCCTGGCAGGCCAATAGGAAGGGTCTATTGCACCTGGCTGTGAGTCGAGCACAGTCACACATAAGCCAGAAGGGCCCAGACCACAGGTGGCCCTGACCAATGGCCCAGACTAGCCAGAGCAGACTTCAGGTGAGTGAATCACTAGCAGCTGTTATAGTTTCCAGACTTCTCAACTCATAAATGCCAAAGAGAAAGTAAAAGGTCAGTGGGGAACCCTCTTGATCCAGGGTAAAAGAAGAATACTATCTGGGCTCTGCCCCCAGGATGAGAGAGGTGGTGGTGGCATGGCGGCTGCCGTTGCTGCCACGTGGTTGCCTCCAGAACTCCTGACCTGCAGATCATAGGAGATCAAGCAACCATTCAGAGAGTAATCACTCTTGCTTTGACCTGCTAGGATCTGGGTCATAGTCTTGGGTGGTGGTCCTGGGGTGTGTGGCCAGGTGCCAGAGGTTGTGGTGGCTGAAGAGAGGGTGCCCTCCTCAGACCTCTGACAAAATTTGTGAAAACCCCAGCAATTTGGGATGAAGCTCTCTCCACTCTGGAAGCAGAGTTCTACCATGGCAAACAGCTCAAAAGTCCACTTAAATCCAATTAACCCTCAAGTGAAGATATCATCTTCAATGTCGTTGGTCCTCTTTGAAAACAAGGATAGAGGGGGCAGAGCCAAATAAAAGCAGGAACCTGCTTAAGCTCCCACACAAACCACCTCCAATACCTATAAAATATGACTCTAAACGAGTTTTAGAGCTACAGAACCCATAAAGTGACAGAGAGATACAAATTTCCTGCTAACAGCATCCTGGTAGGACTCATTGGCTAGCAAGATGAGCAAACAGAGGAAGCACAATCAGACCACAGAATTCTTTTTAGGGGACAAAAAGGATCAAAGTATGGAGCAGGAAGAAGACAACAACATCAGAACTCCTGCATCAAAAGCTTCCAAGAAAAATATGAATTGGTAACAGGCCATGGAGGAACTCAAGAGGGATTTTGAAAATCAAGAAAGAGAAGTGGAGAAAAAATAGGGAAGGGAAATGAGAATGATGCAAGAAAATCATGAAAAGCAAGTCAACAGCCTGACTGAAGAAAATAACATCTTAAAAATAGACTAACTCAAATGGCAAAAGAGGCCCAAAAAAGTCAATAAGGAGAAGAACGCCTTAAAAAGTCAAATTAGCCAAATGAAAAAGGAATTTCAAAAACTCATTGAAGAGAATAATTCCTTCAAAATTAGATCAGAACAAATGGAGGCTAATGATTTTATGAAAACAAATCCAAACAAATGAAAAAAATAGAAGGCAATGTGAAATATCTCATTGGAAAAACCACTGACCTGGAAAATAGATCCAGGAGAGATAAATTAAAAATTATAGTGCTACCTGAAAGCCAGGATCAGAAAAAGAGCCTAGAAATTATCCTTCAAGAAATTCTCAAGGAAAATTGCCTTGATATTCTAGAACCAGAGAGCAAAATAGAAATTGAAAGAATTCATTGATTGCCTCTTGAAAAAGATCCCAAAAAGAAAACTCCTAGGAATATTATAACCAAATTCCAGAGTTTTCACGTAAAGGAGAAAATATTAAAAGCAGTCAGGAAGAAACAATTTGAGTATTGTGGAAACACAATCAGGATAACACAAGATCTAGTAGCTTCTACATTAATGGACTGAAGGGCTTGCAATACGATATTCTGGAGGCCGAAGGAGCTAGGATTAAAACCAAGAATCTACCGGCAAAACTGAGTATAATGCTTCAGGAGAAAATATAGTAATTCAATGAAACAGAGGACTTTCAAGTATTCTTGATAAAAAAACAGAGCTGAACAGAAAATTTGACTTTCAAATATAAGAAGCAAGAGAAGCATGAAAAGGTAAACAGGAAAAAGAAATCATAATGAACTTACTAAAGATGAACTATTTACATTCCTACATGGAAAAATGATCATTGTAACTGATGAGACTTTTCTCAGTGTAAGGATACTTGAAGAGAATATATATGTATATATTTATATACATACATGTATATGTATGTATAGGAGATTTTATGTGTGTATAAATACGTATATGAGTGTGTGTATATGTGTGTACATGTATACATAGACAGAGGACAGAGGATCAGTTGAATATGAAGGGATGATAACTAAAAAATAAAATTAAGAGATGAGAGAAGAATATTTTGGGAAAAGGAAAAAGGAAATAGGGGACAAAAAGGATCAAAGTATGGAACAGGAGGAAGACAAGGACATCAGAACTCCTGCATCCAAAGCTTCCAAGAAAAATATGAATTGGTTATAGGCCAGGGAGGAACTCAAGAAGGATTTTGATAGGGTAAATTATCTCATATAAAAGAGGCCAGAGAAAACTGTTACAATGGAGGGGAAGAGGAGGAAGGTGAAAGGGAATGCGTCAACCTTACTCTCATTGAATTTGGCTTAAGGAGGGAGTAACATACACACTCAATTGGGTATCTTAACCTACAGCAAAGGGGCGGAGCTAAGATGGCGGAGAGTAAGCAGTAACCTGAACAAGCTCCCAAAGAATTTCGTCCTTGGGAACTAAAAAGTCAATTTGAACGGATTTAAGAGGGACGGAGCACATTGTGAGACGGAGAGTGACAGATTCCCAGCCCAGAGAGGTGCCTAGTTGGGTCGGGGCAGGGAGAGCAGAGCGCGCGGGAGTGGCGCCAGCGCGGACCTGGGAGCGGACGGAGCGCGGCGGTCTGGGAGGCCCCACCCAGCAGATTCACCCAGCTGGAGGC
>CM053589.1:14067503-14087670 GCA_028646515.1 Pseudochirops corinnae
AAATGCTTCATTTAAGGACAGTAGTCATGTTATTGACAGATATGTTCATAAAAGGACTGGTAATTTTCTTACCCAATTATACGTAAGCTGTAATTGGAATTATTTTCCAAAGTAAGCAAATTAGAAAACGTCAAAATTAAAATATTATTGTACAGATTGTTTCTACACAGTTTTACTACTCTGTGAGGGTTGGTGGCTTTCTGTTAATAGCCCAGGTCCCACTGCTTTAGCTGAGCACGAAATGTATTAAATTTAGAGAGCACAATGACGTTCTTCAAAAAATGCTCAGAAATCCAGAGAAAGGGAAATGTTCTTTTGTGGCTATGAAGACAAATTTACAGAAATTGAAGTAATCTGAAGTAGTCAGGCCTCAAATCCAATATGATTTTCTAAAATTAAGTAGCCACCTATGACCATTCCCAGATTAGTAGCCAGTGGTAACAGAAAACACAAGGTCAAGCACGCTTTGTTAATACAACAGGCAGGCAATTATCTTTTTATTTTAGTTTGTTTCCAGAGGCAGAAAGACAAACTGATTTGAAACAAAATGAGTCTCATCCTATGAATGACTTTAATTTCATTTTAGAGGCAGTGTGGTATAGTAGAAAGAATGCTAGATTTGCAGTCAGTATCAGTTCAAATTCCACTTCTGCTGTTTATTAGCTGCATAACCTTGAGAATATCACTTGACCTTTCTGTATCTTAGTTTTCTCATCTATAAAATGAGAAGATTGGGCTAGGTGATATCTGAGGTCTACTCCAACTCTAAATACATGTTCCCATAATTAATCACAACTTGATATTAAAAAAAATCTTCCTGGACCTTTATTTTGCATTCAATTCTTTCATTCACTTACATTGGCTAATGAAACTTATCATGAAAATATTAGTTGTGATATAGAATCTTATATATGATTGTTATACATGATAATATATCTTGTAAACCTCATGCATTCAAAATTCACAGGGCAAAATGATAACTCTAAAGGAATTTCAGTACAGTTAGACTAGAGAAAATAGAGTGGAAAGATAAAACCCAGGTGATAGTGCTGGCTTCATCCATGAGTAGTTTTCGAACTTGGGGCAATTATCACAAACCAGTCCTAGGAAAGCTTCAGGAAAGGTGTCTTTAGGTAGCAGTGAGTTTGGACACAACCCTGTGTAGGGATGTGAGAGTACAATTCCGAGACACCGTGAAGCTGCTGCTAGAAAAGATCCCCAACCCTGAGAGTAAGTAGGCTATTCGGTAGCTTTCAATTTACTAAATTATTCTTGATGAATAAGTGCATAAATTAATTGTTCATTTACACTTAGCATTCAAGAAGCTTGATTAGAGAGGGAGATGGCCATAGTAAATGTTATAGCAAATAAATAGATGCTTTTGGTGAGGGGGCAGAAATAGGGTTTGAAGACAGCCCCTTTAAAACATCACGTTTAAACTAGAAAGGGCCATAGGAAATCCATCTCTTTCATTTTATGGAGGAAAGAAGTGCCCCACCCAATATTCCAATAGAAGGCTTGTTCATTTCCTACTCATGTGGAACTTGTGGAAATTAGATGAAGCTGTGTTAGAGCTAGAACAAAGGAAGCAACCCAGAACCTGAGTCAGTGTCAGAGAAGACTCTTGCAGGTTTCCTAACTATGAGTCCATTGTTCTTTTAGCCAGGTTGTTGAAATTTGATTTATACATAAAAGTGTGTGCCCATGCTCATACATACATACCCCCCCCACACACACACTCTTCCAAAACAAGAAGTACCATCTTGGAAGGTGGAGAAGGCAAAGCTTTGAGAGAAAGACCCTGAAACTCAAGAAGATCTTCTAGTTCAGTGGTTCTCAACCTTCCTAATGCTGCGACCCTTTAATACAGTTGTATTAATTCCTCATGTTGTGGTGACCCCCAACTATAAAATTATTCTCATTGCTACTTCATAACTGTAATTTTGCTACTGTTATGAATCATAATGTAAATATCTGATAGGCAGGATGTGTTTTCATTGTTACAAATTGAACATAACCCACAGGTTGAGAACCGCTGTTCTAGTTTGAGCCAAACCTAAAATCTGTCAACTCCTCTCCCTACAACTACTATCATCTCTTTCCCAGGACACACAGTGCTAAGTAGCAGAACCCTTAGATAGTTCTTAGATCTAGCATTTCTCCTTCCTAAGCAAACTAGCTCCTATTCCAATAAAAGACCTTCCTTAAGGAGACTGTACGTGTCCCTTTGTAGACTGATAGAGCAGCCCACACTTCCAACCTTGCCCTAAGTTTGAGAAACTAAAAAGAGCAAAAACTTCCAGGGAAAGAAAAGGTCCAGTTTGGTAAATTAGGAGTTAAGGCTGAGGTGCTTACTATTTCCTGTTTGAAAATCACCACTATGCCAGGCCAGTGGAGGTGGTCCCTGAAGGACTACTGGTGTCGGCATTGAGAGAACAGATTCTTAGGATCAAGGCCACAGGTCCTTCCCTACATTAAGGCTCTCATCCTCTTAATTATGGCCTTTGTAACTTCTCTCCCCTGAGAAATAGCTTCCCCAGCAAGAGCCTGCCTTCTACTCACCTCTCCATCCTTTTGGGGCCTCTAGTCACAGGTCTGCCCTGAAAAAGCTCTGCCCTTTTTCCTTAAAGGGAAATAAGAACTGTCACCTCACCATTTACGTTTCCCACTCTGGGACAAAAGTGCAATGGCCCCATCTTAGGCACGGTTCTGAAACTGGCAAGCTATTTTACCTTATATGTCATTTAACATCTCTTAGTCCAATCTGTAAAATGAGAAGGCTGAACTACATGATTTCTGAGGGGTTTTTTTTCCATTTTAAAGATTCTAGAATTTTATTTCTTAATTCTGATAGTGTAGGCAATATAAAATGGTTTCTTCTCCTACATCACTTTTAAGTTTGCTATAAAGCCTAATAGTTTATCTTCCTAGTCTATTCAAGTTCAAATATGAATTACAGTTGTTCTTTTAAATGTCCAACTTTCTTAAAGTTATAATTAGATGTAAAAAAATATCTCTGATACACTGGAATAAGTATCTCCCCATACTTCAATCTTACCAACTCATTAAATGCCACAACATCTGGATTCTATAACAAGTCACAAAATGCAAGTTGACAAAGAGGAAGGGGTAGAATCTTATTGCCTATTTTAAAGAATAACACTAGTGGAAGTTTATATAATGCTTTAATTCTTGCAAAGTATTATCTCCATTTTATCCCTGATGAAACCAAAATTCAGAGAAATTAAATGAGTTGTCCATAGTGGTCTAAGGACTATTATGTACAAAGTACTTAAGGCGGAATTTGAATACAAAATCTCTCTTATTGCAAGTCCAATTCTCTCTCCATAGTACTACAAGATAGCATCTTTAAAGTTTATTTCTTCCTGGAAGCAATGAGAAAGATACATAGCTATGACTTTTCTGTGACTATTTCCTTAGTTTCAGAGCAGGTCAGAAACAGAACTAGCAATCAGTTTGTAGTCAGCTTGCCAGACCTAACTTCCCAAGGGGAAAAAAAGCTTATGTTATTTTGCTTAATTATGCAGGTGATCCTTGCACTGCCCTATGACACACCTGTGCCTGGGTATATGAATAACACTGTCAATACCATGCGACTGTGGTCTGCTCGGGCACCCAATGACTTTAACCTCAGGGACTGTGAGTACTGAATTGGGTTCTCCCTATTTTTCCTATTTCCCTTTTTTTTAAAATGTGAATCTAGTGATTTTTCTGTTAGATTCGGATAGAGTTTACATGCTAAATGATTTATATAAAGGGTGAACTTGAGAAAAGATCTTGACTTTATCATCTTTTCACTATTCTTTTTAGAAAGCAAATAGAGCTAAGAAGGAATTTTCCATTGACAGTCACTAGTATATGACCATTATACCCCACGTGGGAGTATAATGTAAGTGATTTGGAAACCATTTGCCTTTGGCGTCATTTTTTCATTTTCCAGCAGTGGTTCCATAAATGACCTCACAAGCATTGTATAAAGCCAGGCAACGTGAAATGACAAAATATTTGGGTTTTCTCACCACTCTCTTTAGTTAATGTTGGTGACTATATTCAGGCAGTTCTGGACCGAAATCTTGCTGAAAACATCTCTCGTGTCCTGTATCCCAATGATAATGTAAGTGATTATGCCTTATTTTTAAATGGAAACTGGTCTTTTCAGAAAACATATCTCAAAGTACCCCCACTCAATAGTCACACAAATCTGGTAATTTAATTTTTAATTTGACCTCAGGAAACAAATACTTTTTTTCTCTTCCATCTTGATTAGACATATTTTCCTTTCACAAATAAAGGATTCATCTTATACATGGAATCAAATTTAAAACTTAACATTGAATTGGTGCTAAATCATAAAACTCAAGAGGTTCTCAGAAATGATTTAAAAACAATACTCTGTAAAAATTTAAGTCATTGGTGAGATGATATTTGCTTTCCAAATAGAAATTTCATTTACAGAGTCAAAAGGCCTTTCTCAAATCATTTTAGGTCTCTTGGCCTTTTCAATCAATTAACACTGATAAGATATAAACCACCCAACTTACAAGTGTGCATTACATATATACTCTGTGCCAAGCACTGTTAAGTACTTGGGAAGAGACACTACAAATAAATCCCTGTCCTCATGGAGGTTATAATCTTTTAAAAGAATAAGATATCAATTCATAGCTATGGCATACATTACTTAATGAGTACATTAAAAAGTTAAAAACAAAAACAAGGTGCTGACTGAGGTCTAAGGGGGAAAATCTTACCAACCAGGGAAATGAAGCTTTGAGGTGTTTTTAGTTGCATTTTAATAGATAAGTGGAAATTCAGCAGGTGAAGAGGGTGAAAAAAAGAATTATTAACTATGAGAATACCTTGTGTTAAGGTGTAAAGAAGCATGAGAATGAAAGGAAGAAAAAATTGTGGAGGGAGCTAATGTGAGATAGTTAACTTTTCAGGTAGGACAGGCTGATAGAGGCCTTGAATATTAGGCAAAAGAATTTCCACTTAAATCCTAAGGAAATAGGGAATAAACTGAAGATTTTGGAGCAAAGGAGTGATTACCAGAGCTATACTTGAGAAATGTTATTCTAGCAGCAGTGTGAATAATGAGCTGGATGGAAGAGAGAAAAGAAATGGAAAAATCTGCTAGGAAGCTATTACAGTAATGTAATAAGGTATTGATGAGAGATTGAATTAGGACAGTTACAGTAGAAATAAAGATGAGGGGAAAGATAGGAATGTTGTTGTAGAGTTTAAATCAACAGAAAGTAGAAATTTATTGGGGGAGGAAGTATCAAAGATAACATTAAAGTAATAAACAACAAGGGACATAAATAGTGAAGCTGGAAGAAGGAATAGGTTTAGGAGGAAAGAAAATTAGCTTGGTTTTGGGCATGTTGAATTTGAAGAGTCATTCGTTAGTGGGGCATCCAAGTAGAGATATCCTGTAGGCAGTAGGAAGTACAGGTCTGTAGCTGAGAACAGAGGTAATGGACTAGAGATACTGATTTGTGAGTCATCTGTAGTGAGGTTATATTTAAACCTAAGAGAGTGAATCAAAGCAACAGCAGAGTGTGTTGAGAAGAGATGCAAGGACAGATCTTTGGGGATACTCACGTTAAAGTTTCAAGAAAAGAATGAAGAATCTGTGAAGGGATCAGAGAAGAAACTACTAGAGAGATAGAAGAAGAATCAAGAGTTTATTGTGCCTCACAAACCAGTGCAGGATAGAGTTTCCAGTAAGAAGGTATGCTCAGTTTATTAGGACAAGGTCTGAAAATAAGTATTGGATTTAGTGACTAGAAAGTAATTGGTAAAGTTAGAAAAAACAATTTTAGTAGGTGGCCAGGAAATGAATACCCTGAATCAAGGAGCTGAAGAGAGATGACCCTTTCTCAGAATAATGTTTTTTAAATGCATAAAATAAAATGCAAGCTAATTATATTGGCATGTGGTTATTGAGATCATTTTTAAAAATAAGTTCACAGATCCCAAGTTAAGAAACTGTGCTCTGTGACAAAATAAAAATTCTGTTTAGTTTGTAAAGTCCTACACAAGTCGGCCTCAGATTACCTTTCTAGTCTCATTAAAGATTACTCCCCCTCCTTCATTTTGTGATCCATCAAACTGTCCTTCTCTCTGTTCCTTTCCCATGACCCTGTGTCTCTGTCTTTACATTATCCAGCTTCAATACCTCTCTGGAATATACTCCTTCCTTACCTTCACCTCATCTTCAGGATTAATCCTTTTCCTGATCCCTCCATTTGTCAATGTCCTTCCTCTCAAACTAGTTTATATTTAACTCTTTTGTGTATAGTTGTATTTATTAACTTTTAATATATGCTATCTACATCTGTATATGTACATTATCTCCTCCATTAGAATGAAAGTTCATGATAAGTAGAGATTTTATTTCTTTGTACTTATATCTCTAGTATTTGGTATACATTAGGTAATTAATATATACTTGTTGATTAATCAGTCTCCTCCCTGAAGCTTTTGTTGATCATTCTCCCTTCAATGTGTACATGCACATGCACGTGCACACACACACACACACACACACACACACACACACACACAGTTTATGATTTCCCCAAAATCTGCTTTTTATCTACCTATCTGTGCAAATGTCATTTTTTCTTCTCCTCCTCCTCCAATAGAATGTAACCTTCTTGAAAGCAAGTACTATTTTTCTTTTGTCTATTTATCTCTAGCACCTAACAGTTTCTTTCACACAAAAGGTATTTAATAAATGTCCAAATTAAATTAAAGATATCCATGGAAAACATCTGATGCCCTATCTTGACAGACTCTTCCTATGCCTTTTATTCCGTGAAATATTCTAAATATGGCATTTGATTGTAGTTTTTTGAAGGAAAGGAGCTGAGATTAAAGCAGGAGTACTTTATTGTGGCTGCCACTTTACAAGATGTCATCCGACGCTTTAAAGCTTCCAAGTTTGGTACAGCATTTGATGCTTTTCCAGATCAGGTAAGAAGCCTATCGGTGTAGTCTCTGACAGTGAAATAGCCAGAGAGTTATGGTCAGCTCTCCTTTTTCCATTTGAAAGCTTTTGGATAGAACTCGCTTCAGATCAGACTAACCAGAATTGGACTATTTAAAACATCATGGCAATAGCCCAGGGTCTCTGATCTTTTTTATGACATAGATTCCATTGGTAGCCCAATAAGGATTATGGACCCCTTCTCAGAATGATTTTTTTTAATCAACAAAATAAACCTATTAGATTACAGGGGAAACCAATTACATTGAAATAGAGCTATCAAAATATTATTCAAAACCAATTTATGAACCCCAGATTAAGAATCCCTACCATAGCCCCTTACAAGAAAACTTCTGATAGAAGATCAATAGATGGGTTACCAATATATCTTAAGTGACAACTAAGAGAAGCAAACCATGCTGGATTATTTGGTTTCCAATGTGCAGGGGAAGATCTGTTTGATATGGGATGCACTTGTTTAGTTCATGGACACGAAAGGGATCTAAAGAAGTCATTAATCTCTTTTCAAGAAGCTTCCTTCCCTGTCCCACCCTCCAATTAAAAAAAACCAAAAACTGTTGAAGAAGTTTTAATTATTTGAAAATGAATATTTGGATTCATGCTTCAGTTGAGTAAAATACATGCTCCATGATCCCTAATTTAGTATGGTGTTTCTTAGGTTGCCATTCAACTGAATGATACACACCCTGCCCTTGCTATCCCTGAGCTGATGAGGATTTTGGTGGACATTGAAAGATTGCCCTGGCCTAAGGTTGGTAAAATACTTGGATTCATTTTATATTAAAACTAAGAAATATTGTCCAAAGCACTACTATATATTTTTAATTGTTTGTTAATTTATCTAAACATTACTTTTACTTCCTAATAAACACCCCTTCACTCGTTAGAATTCTTGTCAATAAATTGGTGCAGTTAAGGAAAAACAAATACATTTAGAAATCTGATAATATATGCCTCATAACATTCTAATACTCTTCTCCTCTGAGACAAGATGGGTAAGTTTCATCATCCATCCTATCCAGCCCATATTTTCATGTAAATTTTTTGGTACCAGTAACTTCCAATTGAAAAATGATGGATGTCTTCCTCGGTGGTACAACGTGAACTTTTTTCTCCTATTGGGCTTTGCAGAAAATGTTAGCAAAACAAATGAAATCATCAGAGGAGCAAATATGCATGGATATTGACATTTTTTTCACATTTCTTTCAATGGCTAGCAGAAGATAGAATGTTTTCAGCCAAGAATATGACAGATAAGTAACTGTGACTAATTCTAAGTGTCCCCATGGATTTTGAAGCTAAGAGCTTAAAATAATAAAAGGGGCATTACTCAAGTGCTTCTTTAGAAATTCTTGTCTTTAAAAAATGTGAGAAATGCAAATAAGGTTGTAGAGTAGATCAATAGAATGTTGCCTTCTATCAAACAGACTTAAAAATAGTTCCTTGCCAAAAATGTGGTCCAATTTCATGGAAATTTGCTATTTCCATACATTTCAAGGAAAACCATTACTGAAATTAAATGTATCCAACTCAAGAGAGAGTATTATCCTATGACGATATCTAAGCATAACAGAGGCAAGGAGAGATTTGGCTACCTATAATTGGAGTCTGTGTATATGGAGGTAATCATTTTTGCTAAGGTGGAAAAGTTAACCATTCAATTTCCCTCAGGCCTGGAAAATCACAACAAAGACATTTGCATATACCAACCATACTGTCCTCCCTGAAGCATTAGAACGCTGGCCAGTGGAACTTGTAGAGAAACTTCTCCCACGACATTTACAAATCATCTATGAGATCAATCAGAAACACTTAGATGTAAGTCTTTTTCAAGCCTTTTTATGTGAGTAAATTTTCTTGAGTTGTAAAAGGGGGTTCTGACTTTTTCTATGAAATGTAACATCTAATATCATTTAATCAATGGAATGTTTTTTGTTGAAACTAAAGAAATTTCTACTTTTGACAAGGAATCTAGTTTGTTTGCCTTTCTAGAAAGATACTCATTTAAAAAGCAACCCTTACACTATTACTTTTATATTTCTATCATTCTGAGTAGGCTTCATTAAATACGGTACTTGGAAGACAATTGGTGCCTAACCACTACTTTATTCCAAAGCAACTGACCCTTCTTTCTTCCTCTGATTAGAGAATTGCATCATTGTTCCCTAAAGATGAAGACCGTCTCCGAAGGATGTCTCTAATAGAAGAGGAAGGGGGAAAAAGGATAAATATGGCCCATCTCTGCATTGTGGGCTCTCATGCTGTGAATGGTGTGGCAAAGATTCACTCTAACATTGTGAAGACTAAAGTGTGAGCCTTGGTTACTCTGGTCCCTGGGCTAACACAAATAGACTAATTAATGAACTCAGATCCTGTTCACTTGGGCTACAGTCAGGGTGGCTGCAGAAAAGAATGTTTAAAGATGACCCCCTTCTACACAAAGTTTCTATTGAGAAATCTCTCTTGGTCAGTTTGAACCTACTTTTAGAAACTAAAGGGATCCTTTGCCAAAAAGTCTGATATGTCAATGTTGTTCAGTAAAGAAGAGGTTGGATATTGCTATTATATATGGACAATAAAAACTACATCTTTTTTAATCTCCTTCAGACTGACAACCAAAGATGTTGGTTATCCTTTTCCCATACTTTACTTTGCTGGTTTATTGGCTTCTTAGGGTACTCAGGAGTTACATCAAGGTTTTATTGAATAATCTTGAACTGTACTTCTATGATCCAAACTCCATAACTTTCTAACCCGTAGATTCAAGGACTTTAGTGAGCTAGAACCAGACAAATTTCAGAATAAAACCAATGGGATAACTCCAAGACGCTGGCTCCTACTCTGTAACCCAGGACTTGCAGAGTTAATAGCAGAGGTAACAATGGGAAATATTGAGTACATTTGTGTGAGAAAATTGATATGTAAGAAGTTCAAAATAAGATCATCCCTTAAAAATAATGATGCATGTGTAGAGACTAATTAATATGAGATTGTATCAAGGTGGGCAGTGTTTTCTCATTAGGATTGTTGACCTGGAAGGTACCTTAAAAACAATCTAATCCTAAATAATCAATTTGTGGATGTAGAAAATGAGAACCTAGGGAGATTAATTCACTTATGTAACACAGCTAGGCATTTGCAGAACTTGAACAAAAACCAAAATTTGCTGATTTCTTTTCCAGTTTCTTTCTACTATATGGCTTTCATAAACTTCTAACATCTGATCTAGATGCATCCCAGTTGCTGAATCAGTGTTATTATCTCAGATCTCATAATTGTAAAGTTACTAGAGTCCAAGAGAAAGAGTTGCTCTGTTATGAAAGATTTCAGTAAGGACAAAAATATAGGAAGAAAACAAAACCCACACAGATAATGTTAGATACTCAAGAAAACATAGTAATTCAGCAAAATAGCCAGTAATAAACCCCAAGGCTTCAATGACTCCCAATCATGTTCCTTTCACTTTATATGTAGAACCTCCAGTGTTATAGTGATCCAAATATAAGATAGGTAGTCAAATATTATTTTATAAATTAAAGTGGCAGTCTTTTATCTCTTAAAAGAAACTATCCCTTTATTCAATATTTCTTTGTATAGTAAGCAAATATAACTTACCACATACTTCGAATCTTTTCCATGTGAAATCATTTATGGATACTAATTTATGTACAATTCATTAAGCATTTATGAAGTACTTGCTGTGGGCAGGATGCTGGAAATACATTAACGTATCTTTTTTATTTGAAGAAAATTGGGGAAGACTATGTGAAAGACTTCAGCCAGCTGACAAAGTTGCATAGCTTTATATCTGATGATAGTTTTCTATGTGAAATGTCCAATGTGAAGCAGGTGAGACTTTGCAGCATGGCAGTGTTCGCAATGTTCATCACTTTATGTCCATGTTAAAACTCTCAACACCAGATGTCTTCAGGGTGGAAGAGCTCATATATTTCTATTTCAATAGGAAAACAAACTCAAGTTTTCTCAGTTCCTGGAGAAGGAATACAAAGTAAAGATCAATCCATCTTCTATGTTTGATGTGCAAGTTAAAAGGATCCATGAGTACAAGCGACAACTCATGAACTGCCTTCACGTCATTACAATGTATAACCGTGAGTTAGTCCTTTCATTAGCTTTCCTCTAAACCCTTGGGAGGGGAGGAAGAAGCGAGGTCTACGTGTGTCTTTTTTACCAACCCTTCTCCCTCCCCACTCCCAATCTTTTCCAGGCATTAAAAAAGACCCTAAGAAGCCATTTGTGCCTAGAACAGTTATAATTGGAGGCAAAGTAAGTTTATCTAACTGGAGGGATTTTGAAGTTCAAGTCTTTTTTTTTTTGTCCTTTGGTACATAATAAATGTTTGAGTTGTTTGTTTTCCACAAGGCTGCTCCAGGATACCATATGGCTAAAATGATCATCAAACTCATCACATCTGTGGCTGATGTGGTGAACAATGACCCTGTGGTTGGAAGCAGGTTGAAAGTCATCTTCTTAGAGAACTACAGAGTGTCTCTGGCTGAAAAAGGTAACATGAAAACGGTAGCTAACACTTATGTAGCATTATAAGTTTTGCAAGGCACTTCAAACATTTTTTCTCATTTGATCACAACTTTGAGAGGTAGGTCCTACCATTATACCCATTTTATAGATAGAACTGAGGCTTGGAGATGTTAAAGTGATTTCCCTGACTCATACAGCTATTAAATGTCTAAGGAAGAATTAAACCCAGGGCTTCCTAAAACCAAATCCTTGAACTACAAAGTTTTCATTGAGCACTGGATTTGTACTGGGCAAAGGAAATAACAATAAATGGGCTATGTGTTAGAGAAAAAACAATTGCTGCTGTCACATTTGTTATCTAATGGGACATGCTAGACATGTAAGCTCTTTGGTATCACACCTGGGCAAAACTCAAGGTTTATATACCTATCTGACTGACAGTGAGAAGTGATGTTATTGTGTCAAAGTGAATATTATCAACCTATACTTCAAATGCATTTCATTGTCAAGGAAAACTAGGTGATAACGGTAAATACCTGGAATTCTGTTCTGTTGGATACTGATCTTCTTTTTAAGAAGATAAATTTGTTGGGTTCTTAATCCTTAATCTTGGAGTTCCCTGGCTACTTTCTTCTTGTCATTGTGAGGGAAAACTGAGGAGAAGCTACTGTCATTTGTTCATATAGGAGCAAGGAAATAGATCAGGTTGCCAGGGAGTGAGATTTGGATATGTCTTAGATTGACACTCTCCTGGAGGAGGAGTTAACATGTGGAGGTAGACAAGTTTGCTTGAAAGTCACACGTTCTTTTTTCCTCACTGGTACCCATTTGCATATTTATACTCATCTGTTTTCAAAGCACTGCCCCATGCAAATATCTATTTCAAAGCACTCCCCCATGCAAAAATCTATGCAGATTTCCCAAATACTAAAGATAATCAAGGAATAATTTTTATAGTGTCTTTATAAGGACATATGAGAATTGTCATTCTATGACTGACAAAAACCCAAGAAGATCCCACCATTTCTTCGGGCATTGAAGGTTACAAAAATCTACCCTCCAAGGGGTTCAATTTAAATTGTTTATAATACACAAATGTACTCTGAGAGTAGAGCATTGATGTGGTAGCTTCTATATTCAAAGAGTGTTTTAAAGCAGCCCTCATTCCTGTGTGCAAAAATAGAGTTACAAAGTCAGAATTGTGGACTCGAGTCGCAAATATGTTTGCACGTGGGCCGTTTCTTTCTGAATATGTCGGATGTAAAGAAAGTAGAATAACAATACAAGAATACAGGAATACAAAATAGCAATACAATTAGGATTTTAAAACCCTGAACATAAAAGGAATTTGGGGGGCTTTGGTGTTGACTAGTTTTTGTGAGGAAGTGGGCTAGAGAATCAAAGAAGATCAAAATCATTCACTTGAATACAAATTATTGGTAGTTATTCCAGCCACAGACTTGTCAGAGCAGATATCAACTGCTGGCACTGAAGCTTCCGGGACAGGTAATATGAAGTTCATGCTGAATGGAGCTCTCACCATTGCTACCATGGATGGAGCAAATGTGGAAATGGCCGAGGAAGCTGGAGAAGAGAACCTGTTCGTCTTTGGCCTGAGGGTAGATGACGTTGCTGCTCTGGACAGCAAAGGGTAAGGTTCTTTTGCATTTGGGCAGTTCATAATCACAAGAGTCTTTGGAAGCCCCAAATTTCACACCAGAAATTTCATAAGGACCTCTTTCAAGTATGTTACTTAATCCAAGTCAACCCATGAAGATAAAGCATGATGTAGGGTTGAGTTATTTCATAACGTCAAACTTCAAGCTGCACTTTAGTAAAACTGCTTCATACCTGCTGAGTTGGATGATATCTTGGAGGCCTATGTAGCTCAGCTCCTTCATTTTACACATTAGCAAACAGGTCAAGAGAGGTTAAGTAACTTGCCCGAGTTTACTTGATAGGTGAGACACAGTATTTGAACAGGTTTTTTTTAATTCCAAAGTCACTGTTCTTCTCAAAACAAAAAAAAGAAAAAGAAAGAACAAAGTCACTGTCCTTTGCATCATTCTGCCTCTATCGCTACCTCCCTCAGGGATCCCACCCATTATCTCTATTTGCTTTCACCTTGGCCTAAATATGAAAACCATGCCAGCAAAGATTTTAAAATTCTAATTAATTCACCAGATTCCTCTCAAATTTTGAAGGAAGAGATTAGTAAGGGATCTTGGCCCCCAAAAAAGAAATGAAAAATTTCACCTTTTTTCTTGTTGTAGAGACGTAGGGAACTCTGGATACTATAAGATTTAATAATTCTGTTGACTGGATTTGATTAACTGATTTGGGGGGGAGGGGTTTGTAAGGGAGGACTCATTGAATGGGTGGTAGTCCAGAGTGATATCTGGAAATGATTGTTATGTGAAAACATTTTAAAAGAAAGTAGTAGTGGGACAGATTTAAATTTGAAAAACAATATGAAATATTTATTTCCCCTCTCCTACAAAGGATTTGATTTATATTAATACTAAAAAAATTATCAGAGAAAGTGTGTTTCTATATGTTTTAATCAAACTGGTGATTTTTCATACACTGAGTTCCCTTTCCTTGTATTATATAATTTACTATCAGGTTCGGTGAATGTGTTGGCCTGGCTATCTGCTTATTTAAAATATTTTTTAGAAAAGTCCTAGACTGAATTAAATGCAGCCTACTTGAATATATACCCTCCTGTACTCCATTTATGACAGCACATGGTACTTATGATTTTTCATAATCTGTTATCATTAGTCTTCTGTTACACATAATAACTAAATCATATTTGAAAGGCATTAGGAAAACTCGAAAAGGTCCTTGTACAGAATAATATTATAAGCATGAAATCTACCTCAGCTTCTAATAATAGTTAATTAGAATGCCATGAGTTTTATACTGTTCATAGAATATCTAAGGCTGCTTCTTGTGTGTTATGTATAACTCTTACCTCATCAACCCCATCCTTAGGTATGATGCTAAGGAATATTATGAGAAGCTTCCGGAACTGAAATTGGCCATCGATCAGATTGACAATGGCTTCTTCTCTCCAGAGCAGCCAGACCTTTTCAAAGACATCATCGATATGCTGTTCTATCATGATAGGTCAGTATCCAGAATGGGACATAGGGAGGGAACATATTTTTGCCTCACTGGGGGAAAAGACTGGTGGGTAAGCTATGTTAGGTGAGCATGGACTCCAGATCAGAAAGGAGAGTCAGACAAGAAAAATTAGTTTTTTATCAAATAAGGATGGTAATGGAATTTTAAAATAAAACTGACAAAGCTAATATTCTGTTTTTCTCATGTGATTAGTATGTCCTGCTATCAAATGCATCAACATGATGGCATTTCTTGAGTATGGAAAAGGCTGTAGGAAATAATGTGGGCTGGCTAAAATTCTTGATAGTTGCTCTCAATTTTGTCATCATTCAACCAAATAGTCTGACTAGATCACAGAGCAAGGTGCAATTTAAATAAAAGTATAGAAAAAGTTACAGGTTATGGTAATAATTATTTTGTTTTCATTTTTTGTCCCTCAATAAAATAGATTTAAAGTCTTTGCAGATTATGAATCCTACGTCAAGTGTCAAGAAAAAGTCAGCCAATTATACATGGTAAGAGTGGCTCTAACTTGTCTCACCTGTTAAATTTTAAAAGGGAGTCATTTTTTGGAGAGTCCAAAGAAAACTTTGCATTTTCCCATTTTAGCAATGTTTCTCATACACTCGGGTCCTTGCTGTTACATCAGTGGTTCTCAACCTTCCTAATGCCGCAACCCTTTAATACTAGCATGTGGGCGTATCTGCATGTGGGTGGACCTGCCTAGAGAAGGATAGAGGAGTGGTGTCTCAGTTCCTAAGACCTTCGGAAATATGTGTGACCCCTGTGAAAGGGTCGTTCGACCTCCAAAGGGGTCGCGACCCACAGATTGAGAACCACTGTGTTAGATCAAAATGGAGACTAGCTGCAGTTTTCCTATTCACTCAGGGAAAAAAAAAAATCTAAATTTTGGTCAGAGGTGGGGTTTTGATTTTCATTTAGTGGCATAGCTATCTATACACACACACACATACATATATAATTTAAGGAAAAAAAATTTTAAAACCTGTCCTCTTAATTGTAACTATAAATAGCTTTTCTACAACGTGGAAAACTATTTGGGTATTTGCACTTTTCCAATAGAGACCAATGAGTAACCCTCAGCAAATTAAATTATCAGGCTTCCACAAATGACATCCTCTGCCAGGGTTAGAGAATTTAGTTGTCTACATGACATGTTTGTAGAGGCTTATATGTCCAATAACAGAAACCTTTGTTTAATTGGCATAAGAAAATAATTAGTGGTTAAGTGCCTAACAGGACAGGACATATGCTGCAACTCACGTGTAATCTGCCTTTCTTGTTAGTCTAATTTTGGAGTTCTGATCTGAGTTACAGCTGAAAATCTGCTATATGATGAGAAATCTTACTGTGCATTAAACAGAAGTAGCACCATTCTGGATGTGGTATAAGCACTATTAAAAAGAGGTTTTTTTACAAACAGAGAAACTAAAACAAGACAGAGTTTAAAATGCTTTTCATTTAATCTCAAAAATAAAAAAATCTTTGTATATATTGGCATGTTTTCTCTGGGACCCTGGAATACAAGGTATATTCCCAACTTGTAGTATTTGTAATATATTTGGGTTTTTTGTACAATTAATGTCTGTGCTACTTTACACACTATGACCTTATTTTATATTAAGTTATATCAAGCTCCCAGAAGTACACTAAGCTAGTCTCACTTTAAATTCTAATTTTTAAAAACACTCCATCACATTTCTATATAATAGTTTATTCATTCATTCCCCAATTTATGGGCAACTCTTCATATTCCCATTCTTTTCCACCTAAAAATAGCTACAAATATTTTGTACATCCTTAGTTAAAAGTCCATTTTGCTTAGGATTGGTTCCTCCCTTAATCTACCTCCCCTTCTAATTCCTCATTCCCGCTTTCCCTTCTGGTTAGATGAAATATATTTCTGCATCCAACTGTGCATATCTATGTCTTCCCTCATTTAACTAGTTCAGATTAGAGTAAATTTCATTTCAACCACTGCTCCCTACCATATAGATGCCTACTTGCACACCCTAATAATGTGAGATCATTTTCCCTAACCTCATTTCCCTTTCTCTCATAGTGTATTCTTCTTCCATTCTTTCCATTCTTCCCTTAAGGTCATCAAGACATAACAAAATCACTTCTAAGCCTTATCTAATTAAGACTTCTTCTATGACCCCAGATGAGTATAGGGTTCAGAGGAGACACAAGTATCATCTCCCCTTATTAGAATCAAAACAGTTTATCCTTGTTTAGTCCCTTGTGGCTGTTTGTTTTGTTTACTTTTTTGTGTTTCTCTTTATTTTTTATTCCTTTTTTAGTTTTCAACATTCACTTCTTTAAGATTTTGAGTTCTAAATTTTCTCCCTCCTCCCCAAATGGTATGTCATCTGATATAAGCTACACATGTACAATCATATTAAACATATTTCCACATTAATCATGTTGCAAAGAATTATAACCAAAGAGAAAAAAAACACGAGAAAGAAAAAACCACAGAGAGAGGGAAAGAGAGAAAATACTATGCTTCTATCTGCATTCAGACTCCATAGTTCTTTCTCTGGATGTGGATAGCATTTTCTATCATGAGTCTTTTGGAATTGTCTTAGATTTTCGTATTGCTGGGAGGAGTTAAGTCTATCAAAGTTGGTCATCACACAGCATTGCTGTTACTGTGTACAAGGTTCTAATGGTTCTGCTCACATATCAGTTCATCTAAGTCTTCCCTAAATCTAGCTGCTCATCATTTCTTATGCAACAATAGTATTCCATTACATTCATATACCATAATTTGTTCAGCCATTTCCCAGTTAATGGGCATCCCCTCAATTTTCAATTCTTGGCCACCACAAAAAGAGCTGCTATAAATCTTTTTGTATATGTGGATCTTTTCCTCATTTTTATGATCTCTTTGGGATACAGAACTAGTAGCGGTATTACTGAATCAAAGGGTATGCACAATTTTATAACCCTTTGGGTATAGTTCCAAATTGCTCTTCAGAACGGTTGGATCAGTTCACAATTCCACCAATAATCCACTAGTGTTTTAATTTTCCCACATCTTCTCCAACATTTATCACTTTCCTGTTTTGTCATTAGCCAATCTGATAGTTATGAGTTTTTTTAATTTGCATTTCGCTAATAAAGAGTGATTTAGAGCATTTTTCATATGACCATAAATAGATTTAATTTCTTCATCAGCAAACTGCCTGTTCATATCCTTTGACCATTTGTCAGTTGGGGAATAACCTGTATCCTTATAAATTCGACTCAGTTCTCTATATATTTTAGAAATGAAACCTTTATCAGAGATGCTTGTTGTAAAAATTGTTCCCCAACTTTCTGTTTCCCTTCTAATCTTGCTTGCATTGACTTTGTTTGTGCAAAAGCTTTTTAATTTAATATAATCAAAATTATCCATTTTGCATTTCATAATGTTCTCTATCTCTTATTTGGTCATAAATGCTTCCATTCTCCATAGACCTGACTATGTTTCTCTTTAATTCCTCTGTTTGAACTTCAAAGTTTTGATGGAGTTCTGGCCTTTTCATCAGGAAATCTTATAAGTGCTCTATTTCACTAAAGATCTTTTCCCACTATGTAGCATTATACTCAGCTTTGCTCAATTGTAGGTCCGAATGCTTTCTTTCTGACTCCCTACAATATTATTTCTTTGACCTGGAAGCTCTGGATTTGGGTTATAATGTTTCTGGGGGTTTTTATTTGGGGGTTTCTTTCAAGAGGTGACCTGTAAATCCTTTCTATACTCAATTTGCACTCTGGTCCTAAGAAGCAGTTTTCTTTTAAGATTTCTTTAAATATGTTTGGGATCTCTTTTTTTGTCATGACTTTTAGCTAGCTCAGTGATTCTCAGATTCTGTCTCCAGGATCTGTTTTCCACATTAGTTATTTTGCTACAAGATACCTTACATTTTCTTCTATTTTTTTCAATCTTTTGGTAATGTTTTGATATTTCTTTTTTTTTTATTTACTCATTTACTTTTAATTTACAAGATTCAGTTCCACAATCACTTGAGTTTCAGATTTTTCTCCCCTTCCTTCCCCCCGCTCCCCATGGTGGTGTGCAATCATGTATAGGATCTGCAAATACTTTCACATTGTACAATAGTTTGGTCATATAGAAGGGCTGTAACCAATGAGTGTGTTTTGATATTTCTTATAGTTTCATGCATTCATTGGCTTCTATTTGGTCCATTCTAATTTTTTTTTAACTTTGTTGCTTGGGCACAGTTTTGTACCTTTTGTGCTAAGGAAGCCGTTCTCAACCTGTGGGTGGCAACCCCTTTGGGGGTCAAACAACCCTTTCACAGGGTCACAGGCGTGGCCTAAGACCATGGGAAAACACATATTTCCCATGATCTTAGGAACCAAGACACCACTCCTCTATCCATCTCCAGTTGGGTCTGCCCACATGCAGATATGCCCACATACGAGTATTAAAGGGTCGTGGCATTAGGAAGGTTGAGAACCACTGTGCTAAGCTGTTAATTCCCTTTCCAATTCTTCCATAGCTCTCTTTTTCAGTCTTTTCCTATAGCACTCTTCTTTTATTGATAAAAAGTTTTTTTAACTCTTAAACTCTTGCTTTATCTCTTCGAGGCATTCTAGTGTCCAAATTGTTTATCTTTGAGGCTTCTCTTGTAGATGTTTTTGAGTCATTCTCTTTTGCAAGTGAGTCTTAAGTTTTTCCCCTATCATAATAGCTTTTTAGGTGGGATTCTTTTTTCTTCATTTATTTTTTGCTCATTTTCTCCAGCCTACTTCCTGACATCAAATTTGATATTTTTTTTTTTGTCCTATTGCTCTTTTCATGGGGCATTGAGTGTTGTATTATTCTAGGATTTTAGGGACTGGGAACCTGCAAGCTTTCAGTGCTTTCAAAGTCATCTAATCCAAAAGTCTGCCTCCTGTTTCCTTTGAGCTGTGTAAGTTTCTGATCTGGGTTTGGGTGTGAGCAGTAGTTGACTACAACTGGACTTGGCACATATTGGTTAACTGTTTTAGAGTAAAAGAATAAAGGTTCTCCTTTGGTCTAGGATTCCTGCTATCATGGATTTCTTGGTAGGTTCCAGACTAAGTCAGAAGATAAAACTGGGATCCTACTCTTTTTCCAAGGTCTTAGCCCCACAGCTGTTGCTTATTTCAGAACTTTTCTTCACACATTGCCTAGGGCATGTGGCCAATTCTTATCATAGGTACTAAATTAAAAAAACAAAACAAAACCCTTGATCTTTAGAACAAGAGTGTGAGGTATTAAGTGTAAAAGCATGCTAGTCCTAGGTGCAGGTCCACCCTAGGTCCATGAGAAAAAGTCTGAGATTTCCTCTCTCCCTGATGCTGTAACAGCAAGCACCCTAGCATACCTAGGGTGGCTACTAGCACAGGTTCTTAGATCTGCTTTTCTAAAGGAAAGCAACTCAAAATGGGTTAACGGTTTCACTTTAATCAAACATATCATTTACCTAGTTCAGGGGGAAA
>CM053589.1:14088170-14106657 GCA_028646515.1 Pseudochirops corinnae
TGCCTGTTCATATCCTTTGACCAATGTTCAAGTTTTTAAAGGACCACACAAATGTGCATGTGATAACAGGCTCTAATGTCTAAAAGAAATCAGAACCAGATATGTTATTACATGATGAAGTCTTGCTAGAGTCAATATGCATTTTTAGAGAGGCCAGTCTTGAAAGGGTCTTTTATTTTTCTATGATAAAATGATAACTTGTATTTCTCTTTCTTTCCTATTGTCAATGAGGAGATTAAGTACTATGAAACTTTTTTTTGTTTCTTTTATTTTTTCTGCTGCTCCTTATGGCCAACCAAGCCAAGTCAACAAGCATTTATAAGGCACTTCCAATGTGCCAAGGATTGTGAGAAATATTGGGGGTACCCCCCCAAAATAAAGGCAAAAAAACCAGTTCCTGCTGTCAAGTGGTTCATTGTCTAACTGGGGAGACAACATTCAAACAACCATACACAAACAAAAATCTGTTCAGGATAAATGGGAAGTAAATAATTAAAAAAAGCTAGATTTAAAGGAGACAGTAAAGACTTCTTGTAGAAGATGGAATTTAGCTGGGAATTCAAGGAAGTCAGTATGTAGAGATGGAGGGAAATCATGTCAGTCAGTGAAAAAATCACAGGAATCAGAAGATGTCTTGCTTGAAGAACAGCAAATAGGCCAGTGTTGTTACATCAGATTATGAGGGGATTAAGGTGCAAGAAAACTGTTAAGGTAGGAAAAAGTTAGATTATAAAGGACTTTAAAGTCAAACAGATTTTATATTTGAGCCTGGAGGTTGCCATCGCAGCCATTTCAGTCATGTCTAATGCTTTGTGATGCCATGCTGAGTTTTTTTGGTAAGATACTGGAGTAATTTTCTATTTTCCTTCTCCAGCTCACTTTATAGACAAGTAAACTGAGGCAAATAAGATTAAGTGACTTGCCCAGTTAGCAAATTCTGAGGTTGGATTTGAATTCAGGTCTTCCTGGCTCTAGGCCTGGTGCTATATCTATGGTACTACACCACCTGGCTGCTATTTATTGACTAATATGGTCAGATCTGCATCTTTCAACTGGATATAATAGAATGAATTGCAGTGGAGAGTGCTTTGAGGCAGGAAGACTATTATAATAATCAGAAACAGAAGACTATTATAATAATCATGTATTATTTATTATTGTTGTGAGGCTTTGATTGAATGTATCAGACTGTTTATGTTTGTTGTATGACACTATCCATCTCATCTTCTGTTGTTCCCTTCAATCTTTCCCAATCTCAGGGTCTTTTCCAATGAATCCTGTCTTCTCAGTATGTGGTCAAAGTATTTAAGCTTCTGCTTGAGTATTTAAACTTCCAATGCATAGTCTGAATTAATTTCCTTAAGTATTGACTCACTTGATCTCTTTGCTACTCAAGGAACTCTCCAAAATCTTTAGCACAACAGTTTGAAAGCATTAATTCTGAAGCACTCAACTTTCTTTACAAGCCAATGCTCACATGGCTGCTGGGAAAAACAGCTTGTGACTATATGAACCTTTGTCAGCAAGGTTCAATCAAGGTAACAATCAATCAGTAAACAGTAACTGAGGGCCTACTATGCGCCAAAAACTTTGGTAGATCCTGGAAAACTTAAAATAGTAATAGAAATCAAGTGTCCTTGTTAGGTTAAGTTCAAGTTGCCATACATTTACTCTTTATTGACATATATGCTGTTTATAAAACTGTTCTTAGTGTTGACAGTATTTTCTGATGTCATCTTTTTTAAAAATTTATTTATTTATTTTTAGTTTGCAACATTCATTTCCCCAAGATTTTGAGTTACAAATTTCTCCATGTCTTTCCCCTACCTCCACCCCAATATAGCAAGCCTGCTGAATACTCCTTCCCCCAATCTGTTCTCTCTTATATCCTGCCCCACCCCTCCTAACTTTCTAGTAGGGCCAGATGGATTTCTATACCCCAATGCCTGTATATCTTATTTACCAATTGCATGTAAAAAATTTTTTTTAACATTTGTTTTTAAAACTTTGCTTTCCAGATTCTTTCCCTTCTGCCCTCCTATCCACCCCCACTGGGAAGACAAACAAAGACAAACAATTCAATATAGGTTGTGTAGTTACACAAAACATTTCCATAGTAGTTATATTGTGAAAGACTAACTATATTTCCTCTCATCCTATCCTGCCCCAACTTATTCTGTCTTCTCCTTTCACCCTGTCCCTTTTCAAAAGTGTTTGCTTCTAACTACCCTCTCCCCCAATCTGCCCTCCCTTCTATCATCTCTCCTCTTCTCCCCTTCCTCCCTACTTTCCTATAGGGTAAGATACCCAATTGAGTGTGTATGTTATTCTTTCCTTAAGCCAAATTCAATGAGAGTAAGGTTGACCCATTCCCTTTCATCTTCCTGCTCTTCCCCTCCATTGTAACAATTTGCTCTTGCCTCTTATATGAGATAATTTACCCTATTCTATCTCTCCCTTTCTACTCCTAATATCCCTCTCTGAGCTCTTAATTTTATTTTTTAGATATCATCCCTTCATATTCAATTGATCCTGAGCCCTTGGTCTATGTATACATGTACACACATATACACACATATATTTATACACACACACACCCTCATACATACATATATATGCATGTATAAATATATACATGTATATTCCCTTCAACTATCCTCATACTGAGAAAAGTCTCATAAGCTACAATTTTCATTTTTCCATGTAGGAATATAAATAGTTCAACTTTAATAAATTCCTTATGATTTCTTTTTCATGTTTACCTTCTTCTCATGCTTCTCTTGCTTCTTGTATTTGAAAGTCAAATTTTCTGTTCAGCTCTGTTTTTTTTATCAAGAATGCTTGAAAGTCCTCTATTCCATTGAATGGCCATATTTCTCCCTGAAGCATTATACTCAGTTTTGCTGGGTAGGTGAGTCTTGGTGTTAATCCTAGCTCCTTTGACCTCAGGATTATCATATTCCAAGCCCTTTCATCCCTTAATGTAGAGCCTGCTAGATCTTATGTTATGGTGATTGTGGTTCCACAATACTCAAATTGTTTCTTCCTGGTTGCTTTTTATATTTTCTCCTTGACCTGGGAACTCTGGAATTTGACTATAATATTACTAAGAGTTTTCTTTTGGGGATCTTTTTCCAGAGGCAATTGGTGAATTCTTTCAATTTCTATTTTGCCCTCTGATTCTAGACTATCTAGACTATCAATTTTGCTTGATAATTTCTTGAAAGATGATGTCTAAGCTCTCTTTTTGATCATGGCTTTCAGGTAGTCCAATAATTTTTAAATGATTTCTCCTGGATCTATTTTCCAGTACCATGATTTTTCCAATGAGATATTTCATATCACCTTCTATTTTTTCATTTGTTTGGATCTGTTTAATAGTATCTTGATTTCTCATAAAGTCATTAGCTTCCATTTCTTCCAATCTAATTCTGAAGCAATTATTCTCTTTGGTGAGCTTTTGAAATTCTTTTTCCATCTGGCCAATTCTGCTTTTTAAGACATTCTTCTCCTCACTGACTTTTTGGATGTCTTTTGCCATTTGAATTAGTCTGTTTTTTAAGGTGTTATTTTCTTCAGTCAGGCCGTTGCCTCACTTTTCATTATTTTCTTGCATCATTCCCATTTCTCTTCCAAATTTTTCCTTTACATCTCTTACTTGATTTTCAAAATCCTTCTTGAGCTCCTCCTGTAACCAGTTCATATTTTTCTTGGAAGCTTTTGATGCAGGAGTTTTGACTTTTTTGTCTTCTTCTGGTTCCTTGTTTTGATCCTCTTTGTCCCCCAAAAAAGATCCTATGGTCTGATTGTGCTTCCTCTCTTTGCTCATCTTGCTAGCCAATTACTTGACTTTTGAGCTCTTTGCCACAGTAGAATTCTGCTTCCAGAATAGAGAGAGCTGTGTCCCAAATTCTTAGGGTTTTTGCAGTTGTTGTCAGAGGTGTTGTCAGAGCTATGAGGAGGGTACCCTCTCTACAGCCACCACAAAGTCTGGCACACTAGCATTCTTCACCCCAGAACCACCACTCAAGACTGCAACCCAGATCCAAGCAGGTCTAAGCAAGAGCAATTACCCTCTGAATGGCCATTTCATCCCCCTACAATCTGCAAGCCAGGAGCTAGGAAGGTAGCCATGTGGCAGCTGCTGCGACTGTCATGCCACCACCTCTCCCCCAGGGGCAGGGACTGTACTGCACTCTTCTCTCACCCAGTTCCAACAAAGTTCCCTACTGACCTTTTACTTTCTCTTTGGGGTTATGGGTCCAGAAGTCTGGAAACCACCACAGCTGCCAGTGATTGAGTCCCCTGAAGTCTGCTCTGGTTGATGTGTACTGCTGGTTCAGGGCCACCCTGGGTCTAGGCCTGTACAGCTCATGTGGAACTATGTTCAACTCCCAGCTCTGTGTGATAGACCCTTCCTGTGGGCCTGCTAGGCTACCTTCAGCAGGAGATTTGTATCTCTCTGTCACTTTGTGGATTCTGTAACTCTAAAATTTGCTTAGTCTTTTTTTTTTTCAGGTATTGGAGATGGTGGAGGAGGTCTTAAGCAAGTTCCTGTTTTTATTCTGCTATCTTGGCTCTGCTGCAAATCTTTCATTTATTAGGTAGTTAATGTCTTAATGCTTGTTTCTTATCCCCACCCTCCCACCCCGTTACTGACCTCCAGGATACTCGTCTCCCTCAAAGAGTTCAGTGGCTGGATCAGTATTTTTCTCTTCCTCAAATCCTGCCCTCATAGGAAGGGATTTCAATATGCATATTAATACTCCTTCTGTATTAAAATTATATCTTGTTCTGGTCCCCTGATTCCCTCCCCCTCTTCTAGCTAGTATATTATATTTTAGCAGGAAGTAAGATTGACCTGGAAGTCATATACAAACCACCCCAAAGATCAAAGGGGCATAATTTATAAATTGTTTCATATATTAACTAAAATCCTAATTCTGGTAATGTGCTGAATCAGGGAAAATCATCTAGTTATGGTTTGTCAAGGCTTCTGATTCTATAATTTGTAAATTGCAGACAAAATCCAGACTTCCACAGCTCTAGACCAGCGGCACATCAAAAAGGTGTGATAACTTTGAGATGTATCTTTGGAGTTTTATGGATAACTTTCAGGTGATTTGGATATGTTAATGAATTAATACCAAGGTGTCACAGATAGGAGTTGGTGTGTTTCCCCCCAAAAGAAACTATAAAAATTAGACCTCAACCTACAGCCACCACCACCCTGCCCATCACTCTTCCATCTCCATTTGGTCTATAGCACCTAGCGCTCCAATCTGTAATCCATGGTTAGTTACACCAGTAATATTCTCTGCCTCTCCCTCTTCACATTCCCTTCCCCTTGCTGCCTTCCTTCATATCCCCATCCCCTCACCCCATATTGCCTTCTGCCTCTATACCATTTTTGTTTCTTGTCTCAGTGACATATTAAAGTGTGATTGCCACCCCCTTTTCTGCTGCCAATCATGGTCTTTCCCATTGAGTACTCAAAGAACCAGGTGGGGCAGCCCCTATTTCATAATTTCATAAATTATCAATTCACTTTCAAACATCCTAACTTACTCATTTTTCCATATGAATTTATTCACCCACCTGAGAATTTTGCCTCATATTTCACCGGAAAAAATAGAGGCCAGTCATCAAGCGCTCTCTTCTTCCCTGCTCCTTATCTCACATCACTCAGTTGCCTTCTGCCACTATTTCTTCCTTCATCCCTATCTCACATGAAGAGGTGACAATTCTCTTTGCTGAGGCAAATTCCTTTACACGAACAAAGCAATCCCATTTCATCCCATATTCTATACTAGATTACCCACTCTGTCACCCTTACTCTCTTTAATCTCTCCCTGTCTACTGGTTTCTTCTCTGCTGCTTACAAATCCATCCATATCTTCTGAATCATAAAAAAACACTTCTCACTTAATCTGTCAATCTTGCTATCTATTATTCTATATACTCACCCCTTTAACTCCTAAATGCCTTGAAAAAGCCATCTGTAATGTGTGCCCTCACTTTTTTTTCTTCTGTGTAGTTTGGTTTCAGACTGCATTATTCAATGAAAACTCCTCTCTCCAAAAATACCAAAGATCTCTTAATTGCCAGAGTTAATGATTTTTCTCAATATTCATTCTTCCTGACCTCTCTGCAATCTTTGACACTATTATCATCCTCTTCTACCAGATAATCTATTCTCTCTAGGAGTTCAAGGCATTTCTCTCTTGGTTCACTTCCTACCTGAGGTGACCTGAACTGAAGTAATACATATATAAATGAATAAGGTCTGAAAAACTCTATTCCACAGTCCAAGGAAAACTGCAATTTCTATCCTTGTTTGGAATGGAAGTTGGCCATTACTAAACAATCACTCTTTTGTTCCTCTGCTTTGGGATTCAGAATAAAATCTACTTTTTCTGATTACTCTGAGTAAGAAGCAGTCCCACCTCAGACTAAACCAATAATCATAAATATCCCCTAAGGCCTGTCCTGGGCCCTCTTATTTTCTCCCATTATATTTTTTTGTTTGTTGATATGATCAGTATCCATGTATTCAATCAACATCTCTATTCAGATGATTCTCAAATCTATCCAAGCGCTCTCCTGATCTCCACTCTTGCTTTATCTGGATGTTCCATAGATATCTTAAACTCCACATATCTAACTGAACTCATTATCTTTCACCAAAAATTCTTCCCTATTCCTAAATTTCCTATTATTGTCCAGAGCATCACCATATTTCCAACTACCTTAGACATGCAACCTCTATTCCTCACTATCATTGTGCCCTATTTTCAATCAGTTGCCAGTCTCTGTCAATTAGAGCTTTGCAATATCTCTCATATATGCCCTATTTTCTTCTCTAATACTGCCACTACCCTGCTGCAGCTGAACTATTGAAATAACTTGCTGGTTGATCTTCCTATAGTGGTCAAATTAATCTTTCTGCAGTACAGTTTTGACCATGTCACCCTACTATTCAATAAACTCCAGTGGCTCCCTATTACTTTCACGATCAAATATAAAATCCTCTGTTTGCCTCTTAAATCTTTTCATAACCTGGCTGCCTCCTAGCTTGCCAGTCTTCTTATTACTTATTCCCCTCCAAGTGATACCCTATTTAGTCATGGTGGCCTCCATGCTGTTCCTTGAACAAAACACTCCATTTTCTTACTGTGATTAGAATTCTACTTGCTTAGAATCTTCTTCCTTCTCATCTTAAGCTCCTGGCTTCCTTCATGTATATGCTAAAATCTCTCCTTCAACAAGCCTTTTCTGATCCCCTTTAATGCTATTGACTTCCCTCTGAGATCATATTCAAATTATCCTTTATGTATCTTATCTGTACATAATTGTTTCTGTGTGGTTTCTCCCCATTAGACTGTGAGATTCTTTTTGAGTGCCTTTCTTTGTAAATCTCAGCACTGAACACAGAGCCTAGTGCAATGTAAGCACTTAATAAATACTTGATTGACTTCACTTGAAACTACTCACTCAGCTTGAGGATATAGAAAGAAGTATTCCTCTTAATTAAATAAATCAAGGAATATAGGGTTCTTTCTTGAACTTCAAGTTTTCCTTTGAAATCTGTTAGGCCTTTGATAGGGAAACAAAGACTTTCAGACCACAATATTGCCTGCTTTGAATTTGATTAAGTACCAATAAGGTATTTTGCTTTTTTTTTTTTTATTCCATTCCTCTGACATTTTGCTTGATCCATTATGTTTGCTACATGGGAGTTAATTGGTCTTTGGTGACCATCATTCCAGTAACAGGAGATCCTATTAACATCTCCCTAAGGGCTGGGGGTTCCAGAAAGTCTTTCCTATGGGCTATATTACCAGTCACATGGCTATTCTGTGAGAGAAACCTTTAAAGGATCAGTCAGATCTGATTTTTTAAATATAAACTGATTCCTGAGAAAGTAGTCTCACCTAGTGTTGACCTGGAGAGAAGACAGTTTGGTAAATTAAATATTCCCCTTTAGGTCAGGAACAGGAGTTTTGCCAGTGCTTCCCGCTGCCTACAGTTTGCTCAGCACTCAGAACTGAAGGCATCACATGGTCTGTGCTACACTAAACAAGCAGGTTGATGTCCCAAAGAGAATGGTTGAGTTTGGGAAGTTGGGAAGTTGGTCCATTGTGAATTTGTACATGGGAACCATAGTGTCACATTGTTCTGGATACAGGACTATATGATCCTTCAAACTAAGGACAAGGCAACTACAATGAAATTCTTCATTTCCTGTTCTATCTATCTATCTATCCTGTTCTAGTCCTCAATCTGCTTCTAACTAGCAAACTCTTCCTCTTCCACCATCTTAGATTTGCTTCTGCTAAACAATAGTGATATAACTACTATATCCAGGATGAACCGAGGTTATCCTCAGGAAGAGAAGGACTCTCTATTCAGATAATATCTCTAATTCAGACTCCAGAAAGATTTACCTGACAAGAATGTACTGTTTTTGAACACTGTTGCACTTGATCTTCTTTCACCCTTCCTTATCCAACCCTTCTCTAATGTAGAAGTGAAAGATGTCTTAGCCACAGGGGCCCTTGTGAGATAGTCTCTTGGTGGAGGGTAAGTAGGGAAGCCAAGTTTGTAGTCAAAGGGGCATAGAGAAAGCCCTAGATTTCAAAAGCTCTCTGCCTTTTGAGAGTATTATGGAATAATAATATTCTAATAATAAAATAAATCAGCATCAACAAGTTCTTGCCTACCAGCTACCCAGCTGAAAGGGAGAAGTTTCCAACCTACACACTATGAAATGAAATAAAAAAATCCCTCAGGTCCATCCTCCATTGCACACTCTGTATAGTTTTAAATTATACACAATGAAATACACATGACTGACATTGGCTACATATGGTTTATATGATGAGACTATTATGATAAAAATAATGCATAAAATATAACCAGGTAACTGACCGTAAAACTTTTTTTGATTTGGTAAATGGCTGTCATATTAGTCAGTTCATATCACAAAGTTTAAACCATGGCCCTGGGACCTGAGGTGACCTGAACTGAAGTAATACATATATAAATGAATAAGGTCTGAAAAACTCTATTCCACAGTCCAAGGAAAACTGCAATTTCTATCCTTGTTTGGAATGGAAGTTGGCCATTACTAAAAAATCACTCTCTTGTTCCTCTGCTTTGGGATTCAGAATAAAATCTACTTTTTCTGATTACTCTGAGTAAGAAGCAATCCCACCTCAGACTAAGAGTGTAATAGTTAATTCATTCTCTTAGTTTTCTCTCACATTTATCACACACACACACACACACACACACACACAATTTAATTGCATTTTTTTCTCTAGAGCCAGAAAAGACTGATCTTTAAACCACTGAACCACAAATCCCAAGATGTATATGTCCTAACTTAGGGGAGGTGTTATACAAAGAGTCTCAAATATGGCAGAGGAATTAGGGAAGAAAAGTGAGAAAACAAAACATTGGTTTTGGTCATTTGTTCATTCATCACTTTTTTTTAACATAGAAAATAGAACTTTTATTCTAAAACTACAGTTGTAACTGGACTTGGGGTCTGAGTCTGAAGGACACTGTCCCATGTGCCAGAACAGGAACTGTTAGCTGTCATCTTCTCTGTAATCCCAAGGCCTTGTACATAGTTGTTCTCTGGAGATGTTTGCTGAACTTTGTTCAGTTCTGGGACCCAGAGGACAAGTGACCTAAGGATAAATGACCAGGAGGGAAAATGACAATCCCTGTCTTTGGTCCTCAGTCTCTATTCCTAAGGTTTGGGTTTGGTTGGGTTTTTTTTTTTGTTTTTTTTGGTTGGGGAAAAGGGTATCAGGGGGCTAGGCGCACTGCACATTCATCACCTTTGAGGCAGTAGTTTCAGTAGAGCAATGGGAATGGAAGCCAGATTGCAAAGACTTGAGGAACAAACAATTTGGGGGAGAAGTTAATAGGCATAAGATGCTGAAGTTTTTTTCAAGAAATTTAGCAGTAACAAAAGAAAGAGATGAGATGATAACTAGAATAATTAGAATGTGAGATTGGAGAGAACAGGGCCTGATTGTTGGAGTAATGGATGAAAAGGCGATAAAGTGGAAGAGTAAAGATCCATGAGAAAGTGAAAATAATTTATCAAAACAAAAGTCTTAGAAAAAATAGAAAGAAGAGGGATCAAATGTACATGTTTAAATACTTTATAAACATGACAGTTCTGCCCTGTCTTAGTAAGAAGGTATTCCACTTCCTACAATACAGCAGGGAATGCATAAAGAATGATGCTGAGACATTTCGAGGAAAAGAGAAGGACAATTAAGGACATTTCCAATAAATGATTTCAATATCCTTAGTGAAATACGGGGACTGGGTCATCTGCCGTATGTAAAGGGAAGGAAAAGGAATGGATATTTTTGTTGGGGCTTGAGGAGAAAGAAAAATGATAAGAAGAGTAACTGTGGAGAACTGGATGGAGAATCAATGGAAGTAGAATAAAGAAAATGCAGAGAAGTAGTGAAGACCCAGGTGGGATTGTACACCATGAGTTTATTGTGGGGGAAAAAAAAATAGTTCAATTTCATTCCTTTATCCAGTAATACTTAGTATCCCAGGAACTGAAGTATGGATGTTTTTAGCTGGATACTTAATTTATTGATTTATTGACATAATCTAGTTATTCCTCATGTGAGTTTTGGTGGTAGAACCATTTTAATGAGTTCTCTTCATTATTAAGTATATTTTTTGAACCTAGCCCACTATCTTGCCCCACTACCACAGCCCCTACTAAAAGTCTGTGCATGATTATTAAGTTGTTGTATAGCAGAGTCTGAGATTTAGAAGACCTAGCTGTTAGTCCCAATTCTTTTAAGAAATCACTTTGTAGCCTTACCAAAAACAAAAGCAAAACATCTCACATCACCCTTCTGAGGCTCAAGTTCCTTATCTTTCAAAAAACACTGGACTAAATGGTTTCCATAGTTCCTTCCAGCTCATAATGTGAGTGACTATCTAAAAAATATATTGCCTCTGATCCCCACAGAGAACGTTTATAGTTATATGAAATCTAGGATACAACCCTATGCAAAAGATAAGACTCCTTCCTCCTCCTTGGTGAAGAATGATCACTTAATGCTTTGTGTCTTCAGGAGGAGGGAAGTTGATAAGAACTTTGGAGAAGACAGATCCTGGTCTTCTGGTTTCCAGCTTTTCTTCAGGTCCTTGAAAAGAAAGAAAGACTTTGGAAAGAAACAAATTTGGAGAGAAGCCAACCATAAGATTGGGATCACAATAGCTTCTTCCCAGTTTTAATTCTAGTGACTCTCTGTTACCTCCAGGATCAAATATGAAATCCTCTGTTTGGCATTTGACAGAGACTTTCATAACATGCCCCACCACTACCATACCTTTCCAGTCTTCTTACACCTTACACCCTCCCATAATCTGCAATCCAATTATACTGGTCTCTTAGTTCCTGGAACAAAATACTGCATTTCTAACTCTAAGAGTTTTCAGTAGTAGTAGTACCCTCCATGTCTGGAACACTCTCCATCCTCTCTGCTTTCTGGGTTCCCTGGCTTCCTTTAAGTCCCAGCTAAAATTCTCACCTTCTACTAGAAACATTTCCCAATTTCTAATGCCTTCCCTTTGTCTATTATTTCCAATTTCTCTTGTATATAGTTTGTTTGTACCTACTTGTTTACATGTTGTGTCCTTTATGAGCTCCCAGACTTTCTTTTTTTTGCATCTCCAGAACTTGGCACAATGTTTGGCACATAATAGGCACTTAATAAATATTTATTGACTGATTTGGATACCTGAAGAAAATCTGGAACTGTATGTCTTCTTTCTTGAAGCTGGAAGCCAGGAGACCGGTGTCTCTCCTCTCAAATTCTTTCCATCTGCATACCTCATTGGAACAGAGTATTGGGTTTTCACCAAAAAGGATTCAAAAGGGAGAATCCTATTCAAATAAACTTTGAACCAAAGATTACCACATGGAATTAGAATTTAAGGACAAATGGGGTAGAACAGTAGTTCTCAACCATCCTAATGCTGCGACCCTTTAATACAGTTCCTCATGTTGTGGTGACCCCCAACCATAAAAGTATTTTCGTTGCTACTTCATAACTGTAATTTTGCTACTGTTATGAATCATAATGTAAATATCTGACGTGCAGGATGTATTTAAATTGAACATAACCCACATACTGAGAACCGCTGCTGGGGTAGAAAGAATATAATATTTGAAAGCCTTCAATTACTCTTTTTTAAAAGTATGTGCTCACAAACGCTTTGCTATTGGCAAAAAATAGGTGGTGTTTTTTTTTTTTGCGATACTTGATGACTAAACAGGAAAGTTTCAGTGAAAAATCAAATTTCAGATATGATTCCTTTAAAACACAAGCGTTTTATTATTTTAAAAGTAATCCAGGCTAGCTGAAAAGCCATGCAGACGTGCCTTCAGTTATACGGATGGAACTGGATGAGCTGCAAAGAACTGCTTCCCATTCTTTGAATTGTGTGATTTGCCTGGTTCCCAGGACTCCGGGAGTTAAAGGAGTCAAAAGTTGCCCAGGGCACGATATACCAGGGTGAAGGGATTTCTTGGATTTTCACTTTGCGGTTTTTGCTTTTTTTTCCGTAAGGTTACAAAGTGACGCCTCGGTTGTTTCTCGGAGCAGGGCGATGTCTCTATGGGATCAGGAGGTCAGGACAGAGGAGCAGAAATATAGAAGTAAAGCGATTTATTACCATTCACTCAATCGATGAATTAGCAGCATTTCTTAAGCATCTGCTGTAACTGGGGACCGCTCGCTCTTGAGGATCTTCTCTGGTACAGCCCAGTTTTAGGGTTTGCCGCTGCTGTTTGGAGGGCGGGGCAGCTCATCACACCAATCAGACCGGCCTCCTGTCAGAGAGGTTTTTCCCTAAACGTCCCGAGCCGCAGCAGTTCTCTGGGTGCCGTGTCCTCTCCCGTAACTTCTGCCTTGGCACCTCCTTCGCTCTCAGCTAGACGGGTTTTCCTAGCATTCTCTGGGGTGCTCCTGAGACCACGTCACCGCCATGGCTACACCTTTGACTGATCAGGAGAAGCGCAAGCAGATCAGTATCCGTGGAATCGTGGGCGTTGAGAACGTGGCGGAATTAAAGAAGGGCTTTAATCGGCACTTGCACTTCACTCTGGCCAAGGATCGGAATGTGGCCACCCCTAGAGACTACTATTTCGCCTTAGCGCACACGGTGCGGGACCACCTCGTGGGGCGCTGGATCCGCACTCAGCAGTACTACTACGAGAAGCACCCCAAGGTACTGAAAAGGGCTCCCCTCTTTCCTCTACATCCTAAACCTTCGGAACCCTCTCCTGCTGCCCTGCTCCCTCGAGGCAGCACTTCCAGCTTCAAGTGGAAAGAGCTGCATTTGCAAACAGACTTCTTGGATTCCAATCGCCACTACTTATTTCTGTTAAAGGGCCTTGGGCAAATTTACCTCACCTCTTTTTAGGCTTCACTTTTCCCTCTTTTCACATTTTACTTTTTGTGTAAAATGAGACTACCTAAGTCTATGAGAGGTGCTACTATCTGTTCTCAAACATCCCTTTAGTTCTAATAATCTGTTACTTCAGGATTTCAGTGCCAACGAGATTTCTGGAAATTATTAGTGAATACCCTACGCATCCCTATAATCATGCTAATAATTGTAGGCAACATTTCTATAGTGTTTTAATGTGTAAAAAAATATCACACAGTTCAATCTCAGTGTTAGGCAATAACAGAACAGGAGATTGCAATTTACTCATGTTGTCACAACTACTAAATGTTGAAATCTAGACTTAACCACATCCCTTCCCACCTTTTCCCTGATATACTCCTTACTTCATGCAACAAACATTTATTAAGTACCTCCTGTATGCAAAACACTGCAGTAGCAACTGGAAGGAGATGCAGAACCTATATAACAAGGGATAACTGTCTTTATGGACCTTGTCTTTCACAAGGTGGGAGGATGTTACACATACACAGCTAACTGTAATATATACTGTAAGGGCATTGAAAAGATACAAAACAAAGTGCTGTGTGAGTTTGGGGGAAAAGTTATTACTTGCTGAGGAAAGATCAAAGCAGGCTTGATGGAGGAGATGATATTTGAAAATATTATCATAGTTAACATTTCTGGACCTGTTTCCTCATTCTGTGAAATGAGTATTAGACTGGACTTCTAAGTTCTTTTCCATGAAGTCTATTATCCTTTGACTCAGAATTTGGTTTCAAATCCTTCCTCTGACAATTACTAGCTCTGTGACCTTAGGCAAAGCACTTCTCTTGTCTAAGCCTCAATTTTCCTGTCTATGAAATGGGAATTATCCTTGCACTAGGTACCTCATAAGATTATGAGCAAAGTGCTTTGTAATTCTAAAGCATTATATTAAAAATTAAAGCTATTATTACTATAATTCCCCTGGTCTCTCTGTGAGCAGTCTGCTTTGCCACCATAGTGGGATGAGGACCTCAGAAGGATGACTGTCTAGAAATCACAATGAGGTAGTACTGCCTCATGGGTCAAGTTTCTGAAAGGACTGGGGAAGTGGGAAAGGCAGCTGTGGGGGCGGGGAGCAATAGTTGTAGAAGGGGACTTTAGGATGATCAAAATCTTTTTCAGCACAATTGAAGGAAAAATTACATAATTAACTTGCCATGTTACCTGTTTATTTTCTCTGCTGAGAAATGGGACTGAAGAGGGAGATGGATAAATAGCAACAGAATTTCAGTTTTAGGTACTATTTTGAACCTCTCTTCCATTAAATACTTTGTCAAAACAATAAAGCAGACGTATTTCAGACTTTGTACTTTTCCTTTTTCGTTTTGCCCTCAATAGAATTAAAGCAGACAGTAAGAAGGAACGATCCATGACACTGTGTAGCTTTCCAGTCTAGGTGAGAATATCACAGTAATAGTAGAAACAACTTTGTAACTTAAAATTACATCATGTGAGGTTTAATCCAGATTTTCAGTTTATTATCTGTGTGATATCAAGTAAGTCATTTAACTCCTCTGATCCTTAACCTCATCATTTGTAAAGTGAGAGAGTTGAACTAAATGACTTCCCAAAATTTCTTCCAGGCCATCGTCTTTGCTCCTAGACATAAATACCGATGATTCTGATAGAGAACTATATACAGGTGTATTAAGGTCATGTGGAACAAAGTACTTACATAAAGATTAGGAGATCAGCAAGGGATCAAAGAAGGCCTTATGGAGAAGGTGCCATTGGAATTGAGCTTTAAAGGGTGGCAACCGGCAGAAAAGAGAGAACATCTGAGATACAGAGAAGATGAGAGAAAGCACAGAAACACAGTTCTACTTTGGCTGTTGCATATGATGCATTGGGGAAGTAATGTAAAATAAGGCAGGAGAGGCAGGGTGGCACCAGAGTGTGGAGGGCATTGAATGAAGATGAAAGTTTAAATTTGTTTGTTGTCTTTTTGGAGGGAAGGCAGGGCAATTGGGGTTCGGTGACTTACCCAAGGTCACACAGCTAGTAAGTGTTAAGCATCTAAGGCTGGATTTGAACTCAGGTCCTCCTGACTCTAGGGATGGTGCTCTATTCACTGCACCACCTAGCTGCCCCAAGGAGTTTGAATTTTAGTTGATACACAGTAAGGAGTCATATGCCATTTTCAGGTCTAAAAGATATGACTGCACCTGTACATTGGAGTATTCTGACAAGATGAGAGATGGAGTAGAGTTGGAGTTGTAGGAGAGAAGGTGAGAAGGAATTGGAGCATACAAGAAAGCTATTTATTTTAGTAGCCTAAATCTGTGGTGTCAAACTCAAATAGAAACAGGGGCCAATAAATCATACATTGACTAAATCGAGCACATTAACTTGGAAAACCATGTATTAACATGATCTATGTTTTATCATATTTTTATTTATTTTGTTAACTATTTCACAAGTATATGTTAATTTACTTGGGGCTGTACTTGGGAATTTTGTGGGCTACCTGCACCCTGAGTCACATGTTTGATACTGGACTAAATCAAATATAAGATATAGAGCCAGAACATGATAATCTAGTCAAACTCCCTCATTTTACAGGTGAGAACGCTGGCATCCAGAGAGGATAAGTGTTTTGCTCAATGTGCAATAATTAGAGAAAAGATTAAAGCCAAGATCCATTGACTCTAAATTCTATGCTTTTCCTTCTATATACATCACTGCTTCTAGGCAGTGGAAATACAGAAAAGACCTCAATTCAATCAAAAGGAAAGGACTCAACCCACAGGCAGCACCTTTCCTATCTAGAACCTCACCTATAAAAACACCTGGAAAAACAGATCATCTGTAAAACTTAGAAATAAGGACATTTATGCTAATCAGTAAGTTCAGATAGATACAAAATGACCAATAAGTCACAAAAGTATCACAACCATAGTTTCCCCTAGACTAGCCTGACATCACATTGCAGAAGAAGTGGCTAGATATACAGTTAGAACAGATTCATTGGTGTGGGTTATATGTAATGTTGTTTTTTAATTGTAATCTTATTGCTGTCCTGAATATCAATTATATATTTTGCTATGTAATGGATGACAGCAATTACAATTGTTTTATTGATATATCTTTTGGAAAAGTATATACAATGATATGTATATGCTGTTACTATAGTATAATAATAAAAATTATTATTACTTAAATAACATATTTGTTAAATGCTTACAATGTGCCTGGCACTACGCTATGCACTAGAAATACAAATGCAAGCAAGCAAGAAAGGGGCAAGCAGGATGATGTCCAGAGTATAAGCAGCATGCTGAGGACGTGACCTGAACGTGGTGTGAAAGCCTAGATCCCAGCAAGGTAATGTGAAAGCTTGGAGGCAGCTAGAAAGCATGGTTGATAAGAGTGCTTGGCCTGTAGTCAAGACCTGAGTCCAAATCCAGCCTTAGACATTTATTAGCTGTGTGACCCTGGGCAACTTATTTAACCTGTGTTTGACTCTTTGGTGAACCAGTTCAATTTTGCACTGTTTTCTTCCTCAAGTTCCTTGCCACTTATTCTTATCAAAAACTTTGTGCTGCCAAACCCCAGCCTTGGATTACACTAAGCATCCCCTGCTTCCATTTCTATTCGTGGACTAATGAATGAAGCTGAAGAAAACTTCTGACTGTGCTGATTGGGCACACTACAAATTTTGTGTTCTGTAATGTCAACTGGGCCATCAATACATCAAGGCAATCCTTTCACACTTCCCTAATTGACTCTCTATCCCACTCACCATAGTAGCTTTTCTCAGCCTTTTCATCTTTTTCCAAACTTCCCATAGCTACCCCTCTCCCTGTCTTCTTAGCTGAAAACTATTTCAGTAGAGAAAAAAAACTGAAACCATTCACTGTGAGCTCCATCTTCTCCCTTGTCTTTTATTCTCCATCACAATAGCCTTTTTGCAATTATTTCAGCCTTCACTCCTGTTTCATGTGAAGAGGTAGATCTTTTTGCCAAGACAAACTCCTCCACATGCACAAACAACTCCATTCCATCCAGTCTTTTCTAACTTGATCTTGATCACCCCTGCTCTCATAGTAATCTTCAGTCTTTTCCTGTTTACTTGCTACTTCCATACTGCCTGCAGTCATGCCCGTGTTGTCCACATCCTCAAAATAAACCTCACGTCATCTATGGATCCAACCCACTAGGTGTCATCTGATGTCTCTTCTTCCTTTTGTGGGTAAACTTCTTGAGAAGGCCATTTATAATCAATGCCTCTACTTTCTTTAGTCAAACTCTCTTCTTAGCTCTACAGTCGATCATTCAACTGAAACTGTTCTCTTCAAAGTTGCTAATCATCTCCCAGTTGCCACATCTAATAACTTCTTTTTGCATTTTCAGTGTTCATTACCTCTTTTCAGCTTTTGACACTGTTATTGAGTCTGCGCCAGTGTAATATTAAGAGAATTTGAAGATCTTTCCTTCCCCTTAATCAGTCCGTGTAACCTGCTTTGAGCTCTGGTCCAGTCCACCCCTGAGTCACACAGAGCTCAGTGTGGGAGAAGTTTACCTAATAGAGCAGAGAACAGGAACCATTGGGGCAGGAAGAGGGAGAGTGAGGTGGAGATGAGAGAGAGAGAGAGGAGGCAGAGAGCAGCAGAGCAGCAAGCATGGGTGAGAGAGGGGCTTTAAGATCCACAAAATGCTTTTCAGTTGCTCAATAAATAAATATTTATTAAGTTGCTACTACGTTCCAGGCACTGTGCTAAGGACTAAGGATACAAAAAAAAAAAAAGACATTCCCCGCCCTCAGACAGCTTACAATCTTTCTTTTTTAATATGTGGATTTTATTTATTTAGCTTTATACATTATGACAGTGCACTTCATTACATACAACTTCATACAGCTAAACTGGTCAATGAAGAATAAATTTACTCTATTTTTTTTTCTTTTAAATGACTTGTTTATTTACTTTTAATTTACAAGATTCAGTTCCACATTCACTTGAGTTTCAGATTT
>CM053589.1:14107157-14141918 GCA_028646515.1 Pseudochirops corinnae
ATAATTTTGGTGATATATAGTGTAATTTCCCTATATTTCTCTTTTAATTAAATCTAGTTTAGCTTTAACTTTGTCTGAGATCATGATTACTACTCTAGCTTTTTTTTTTTTTTTACATAATAAATTATACTCCAGACCTTTATTTTATCTTTGGGGATATCTCTCATTTTTATTGCTTCCTGAAAGCATCATATTTATTGAATTAAAATTTTTAATCTGCTATCTGTTTCTATTTTATGGGTAAATTCATTCCATTCACATTCTAAGCTATAATTACATTTGTATTTCCCTCCTTCCTATTTTTCTCACTATCCTTTTCTCCCTATTTACCCTATCCTTCCACACTCCTCTAATTTGTTTCCACCTTACCCTCCTATTCCTTAATCTACCCACTGCTCTGAGCTTTCCCTTATGCTCTCCCTCCCACATCCCCTAGCCCTTTTTCTTTTTGAATTTAGAAGACTTTTATATCCTTCTAGATACATATGTTGCACCCTCCTTAACCCATTCTTGATGGGCATAAGGATCCAGCACTATCTGTCCTCTCCCCACTTTCTTTTTCTGTATCAACTTTTCCTTTTATGCCTCATTAGTATGAGATAATTACTCCTTTTTATCTCTCCCTATGGTTTTTTTAAGAATCACATCACACATAGCTCAGCCCAAGTCTTTCTTTCAAACTACCCAAATAATGATTATAATCTTAAGAGCACTGATAGTATTCTCACATATAAGAAGCAACTAATTTGACCTTATTGAGTCCCTTTTTAAAGTTTACCTCAAATTTTTCCTAGATGTAATGTCTAATTTTCCATTAAGGTCTGCTGTTTTGCCACAAATACCTGAATTTTTAAATTTATTAAATGAATTTGTTAAATGTCAATTTTTTTTTTTCCATTTGGCATTATACTTACCTTTGTTGTGTAAATTACTCTTTGGTGTATCCCCAGTTCTTTTGCTCTATGAAATACAGTATTCTAAGGCCTATCCTCCTTTGGTCTAGTATCTGGTAGGTCTTGCATAATCCTTATTGTAGCTCCATTGTGTTTAAGCTGTTTTGTTTTATTGCTTGCAATATTTTCTCCTTTACCTGGGAGCTTTGAAACTTGACTATGATTTTCTTGTAAGTTTTCCTTTTGGCATCTCTTTTAGGTGGTGATTGGTAGATTTTTTTTTTCAATTTCTCCTTTGCCTTCTTGTTCTAGAACTTCAGGGCAATTTTCCTTCATAACTTCTTATAATATTATATCAGAATTCTTTTTTTAATCATAGTTTTCAGGTAGTCTATTTTTGCATTATTTCTCCTTGGTCCGTCCTCCAGATCAGTTGTTTTTCTGATGAGATGTTTCACATTCTCTTCTATTTTTTCATTCTTTTGATTTTGATTTATTATTTCTTGGTTTCTTATAACATCATTAGCTTCTCTTTGCTCAAATTCTAATTTTCAAGGAATTATTTTATTCCTTAAGTTTTTGATTCTCTGTTTCCAATGGGGAAATTCTTTTTTTATAATTTTCTTGATTTTCTTGTATTGCTCTGACCCTGTGGTGGGAGGAGTTTTCTGAAGGGTGGGGCAGAGCCCACAGGAAGCTGGGAGTGAGATTAATTAGAGATGAAGGGAGGAGAGGACACACCCAGGCAGACAGCTAGGCTTCTGAGTGTTTGTTTGTGGAAAAGCTAAAGGATAGTATGACTCCCTGCTGTGTCATGGTTTATTAACTTCTTTGCTGCTATGTTGGATTTCACTTTCTGGTGTTGGGATTTGGCTTTCTAATGTCAGAATAAATGTTTTTACTTCTTTCTTCTATATAGAGAGTCTGTTATATTTTCTGATTCAGAAGTATGCTGGCATATTCATAGTCACCACAAGTGTGGGAATATTGCATTGGTGGTACACCATATAACCCAGAAGATTTCAGTTAGCTTTTTATGAAAAGTAGACACCCTGTCTTGTAAGTCTCTACTGGAATAGGTGCTTTTCCATGTAGAGGGAGCCTGATGGTATTTAGAATATTTTCTTTATGGAAGTTTGGCTAAAGAGGTATTGACTTCAACCTGAGGTGTATACTCAATTGCTTTAGCATTGATTGATCGTGGTCTGTTGATAACACCATGAAAGTGTTTAGCCTATCCCCTTATCACTTATCAATGTGGCTCCATCAGCAATGAGAAGTTGAGGTGTGTCACAGGATTTTGGCTCATAAATAGCCTTCAGGGCACCATAAAAGTGTTTTGGATTGTTACTATAATTGTGAAACTGAATTTCATCTGTCTTCTTACTGAGCCAAAAATCCTGTATCTCTCTAAGTTTTACTTACACTTTGCTTTTGATAGAGTAAAATGCTGCCTCCTTAGAAATGGACAAACTATCTTGCTGTAAACCTGTGGACTTTTCATTTTTCATTTGGAAGCTTCTGAACTCCCCCACCATTTTGGTCAAACCAGTCTTGACGTTTATGAATGTTCTGGCCCAGAAGAGTAAATGTTGTGCTGTACACCAAATCTCTGAAAGCCACCTGCTCTTTTTCTGCTCATTGTTGCCCACCATGTGTTGGCTCAGTTTTCCACCCAAGTTAGTCACAAACTGTTCGTGCTCTAATCTGTTGATATTAAGTCATTTTGTAGTTATTGTGCCTTGGGGTCACTACGTTTATTGACTGCAAATGTTCAAATTCGAGAGGATAAGTATGATCAGTTTGGCTCCCTGTGCTACACATCTCTTTTTCACTCTCACATCCTGTCTGTCTCTTTTCCTTACAAAGACATAGTCTGTTAAATGCCAATGTTTGCTGTGAGGATGCATTCATGAAGTTTTATTTTGTTTAGGTAAAAAGAAGACAGTGCTGGTGATGAGGTCATGAGATGCACAAGTTGTCAGTAGTAAGTGGCCATTGCTGTTGCTGTTTCCAACTCTATTCCTCTCAAAGAATCCCTGCCAAGTCTGTTAGTCTGAACCTACTCTGGTGTTAAAGTCACTCAGAATTATGTTTGTCCTTTTTTGGCACATTGATGATGAGGGTCTCCAGGTCTTCAGAAAATTTTTCTATGACTTCATCACAACTGAACAACCATGAGATTTGAAGAAACAAAATTATAGGTGATCCAAAGGACAATGGAGAGACATGGTAGGAATCAATAGGCTGTAGTGTATTGGCAATGGTAACTTGTACCCAAAAAAGTGACTTTAGAAATATCCATGACATTTATTTGTAAATAAAGCTGAGCTGATCATGCAATAAGAGCAAAGGATAATAGATTAAATACTGGCTATGCCAATGCCCATAGACCTAACAAAAACACTTGAGGGCTTCAATTTTCCTAAGAGATTTTTTCAAATTGTTCTCCTTTCTAGATAGTCAAAGAACATTTGCCTAAGTAGTAACTTAACTGATATTAAATTGGGAGACATATTTGAATGCATTCTAATTTTGTGGAAACCCCTAGGTAGAGGCAATATGGTATAGATGATGGAGAGTCAGTTCTTATGTAGGGAAGACGTGAGTTCAAATTCCATTCATAATACATACTAATAAGGCATAGGGTCCCTGGTGACTCTCTAAGACATTAAGTTGCAAAATGGTTGCTGATCTGAAGTCATAGAGGGAGTTTCCTCACATATCATTAATTACAACAAAATTCAACCTTGTGACTGTGGGTCCTTGGATAATGAATACTTGGATTAGGAGACCCCTTATAATAGTATGGCAAAAAGCAACACTGTTATAACTATTGGAAGATATTGTATTATTTAGCAATTAGGGGAATGACTAAACAATTTATGATACATGAATGTAATAGGGTATAATTGAACTGTAAGAATGACAAATAGGCAGAGTTAAAAAATGTTAAGTTATGTTAAATGAAATTGTGAAGAATGAAGTAGTCAGAAACAAGAAAATAAAACCTAGACTAAAACAATATAAAATCAAACTGATAATTGGGCAATTTTTATCAAGCTTCAATTGCTTCTCCTGAAGAGACTGCTGTATACATAGATACTGTTACTATCTCTTTAAGAAGCAGAAATATTAAATACATCCTTGCAATAACAATTATATTCAATAAAGCACCATGGAAAAACAGATTAAAAACTAAGTTGTGACTAAACAACCTGATCACAAAACAATTAATAATTTTATCAAGGAGAATGACAACAATGAGACTACATATGAAAACCTATGGGATGTGGCAAAAGCAAATTTATATTTCTAAATGCTTGTATCAATAAAATTGAAAAAGAGCAGATCAATGAATTGGGCATGCAATTTTAAAAGCCAGGAAAATAACAAATTAAAAATTCCTGATTAAACACCAAATTGGAAATCCTAAAAGTTAAAAGTGAGATTAATAAAATTGAGAGTAAGAAAACCATCAAATTAATAAATTAAACTAGAAGTTGGTCTTATAAAAACAATAAAATTAATAAACCATTGGTTAATATGATTTTCAAAAAGAGAGAAGAAAATCAGATCATTAGTATTGAATATGGAAAGGGTGGATATACCACTAGGAAAGATGAAATCAAAGCAATTGTAAGGAGTTATTTTACCCAGTCATATGCAATACATTTAACAATTTAAGTAAAATGGAATAATATTTACAAAACTACAAACTGCTTAGATCAACAGGAGAGGAAATAGACTATCTAAATACACCTATTTTAGAAAAAGAAATTGAATAGGCCATAAATGAACTTCCTAAGAAAAAAGCTTTAGGAACTGATGGATTTACAAGTCAATTCTACAAAACATTTGAAGATCAAATAATTCCAATATTAAGTAAATTATTTGGAATAACTGGCAAAGAAGGAGTCCTACCAAACTCCTTTTATGAAATGAATATGGTACTAGTACCTAAACCAAGAAGATCAAAATAGAGAAAGAAAATTGTAAACCAATCTCATTAATGAATATGGATGCAACAATACTAAATCAAACACTAGCTAAGAGACTACAAAATAAATTACAAAGATTATACATTGTGACCAAGTGGGATTTATGCTGGAATTCAGGGATGGCTTAACATAAGGAAAACTACTAACGTAATTGATTATATCAATAACAAAATTTTTAAAAAATCATATGATTCTATCAATAGATTCAGAAAAAGCTTTTGATCTAACACAACATTCATTCCTATTAAAAATACTTGAAAGCATAGATATAAATGGATTTTTCCTTAAAATAATAAGAAGCATCTACCTAAACCCATCAACAAGGATTATTTGTAATGGGGATAAGATAGAAGTCTTTCCAATAAGATCATGAGTTAAACAAGGATGCTCATTGTCACCAATATTATTCAATATTCTATTAGAAGTTTTAGTAAAGGCAAGAAGATAAGAATATTCCTTGAATATTGTAAATACTTAAATCAACTACAAAGGATCTATAAAGGAAGATGCTACCAGAGAAAGAACTGTTAAATAGAACAGGGATATTAGCGGTCATGTAGTTCAACCTGTACTTGACAAAGAATCCGTGCCACAAAAAAATTCATTGTTAGAACTCTGGTATACTTCCAAGGATACATTTTTCAGTTAGGATGATACTTTAAGAGAGGATAAAGGCAGACAAATGCTAATGTGTGTGTGTCTAACAGTAGTCTTTTCTAGGGCAGGGTGGGGAGGGATATAGAAAAAATATAAAAAGTGCACAGCAGAGAAAAAAAGAAAACTTAGGACACAGAAAAAAGCAGGGTAGCTTTAAAAACATAGTACTTATTACATAGTGTTTATTTAAAAGTAAACAGTGTGAAACGGAAATTCATGGTTTTATATTGGATCCTCTTTTAATATTGTGCTGTGTACATAGAAGTGTTCTTTTTCATCTTTATGTATTTAAGTTCAAAATGAATAAAAAAGTTAAAAAGAAGTAATGGAGTTTTGGATGCTGCAACTAATTGCCATTCCATGAAGCTGAAGGAACTGAGTGTTTGATTGTCATTTTAGAGAGATTAATGACTGAGATGATAGAACAAAGGACAGAGAAAAAGGACTATCAGAATTTATTTCCTGAAAGAACTGAATTTAATCCCTATCTTATGAAGAAACATAAAGAGTTCTTGAGAATAGACTTTAAGTGTTATCTATATAACTACACACACACACACACACACACACACACAAACTGAATGTTGAGATTGTGTTTCTATATTTAAGAAATCCACAATTGTAGTGATGCTAAAGTTGACTTTAGTTATTATCTTTTGTACAACTGGGATGTTTTTAAAATTATTATTACATTATTTATGTCTTTGCTTTTTTCCTTGCTTATTAAATTATTAATAAATAACTGTAGTTGGAAATGGATGTTTCCCTTGGAAATTAGGGGATTTGATACAGAGAGATTAACAAATGTTTATGGGAAATGGATTTTGTGTAGTTTATTAAATAAATGATAATTCATAACCTGAGGTACACACTCAGGGCTAATTGATTAATGAGGTTATTGAAGTTTTAGCAATTAGTTTGGAAGTATTCAAACATAACCTTTGATTAGATTAGAACTCAGGACAGGAATGAATAGTGACAATTTGTAAGTGGACAGGGAGAGGAGAAAGAGAGAGGGAGATGGTAGTTTCCCCACCTAGTACATCTTGAAAGGATATATGTTAGGAAGGTAGCCCCTAAAAGCTTGCTATATTAAAATGACAAAGCAAACAAAAAGAAAAGTTGAGCCAATGTGCCTTCCTCTCTTCATTTCAGAAGTAGAAAATTGTATTCTCAAATGCTATCAATGCGTCCATTTGCTGGACTTTTTAAGGAAAGAAAACTTTTCATTTTTCTTATAATGGAAGTTTCCTGGGAAAGGGGAAGGATGAGACATATTCATAAACTAATTTGACATAAAAAGGCACCAATAAAAATAAATAAAATAGAAAAGAGAGGAGAAAATAGAATAAAATATTTATCTTATAAAGATAGAAGTAGGCTTGAAAAACTTATCAATTGAAATACAGTGTTCGTTGACAGCTGTTTTCTGAGGCGAAAGGCTTACTGAAAAGAAGTATTACTTAAATAGAACCTCATTAGCTTAATATTGATACCCACAGTGTTTAAATTGCAGAAGAGAGAGGATTAGCTCTCATGTAAAGCAAGTATTCAGAAATCTGGGTAAGGAAAACTGGGAGTCTTAAGGTAGAAATCTACTTTAGCTTTGCGGCTACCATTTTCTTATTGAGTAAGAAACATTAGTAGGACTAAAAAGGGGCTTATATCACCTTAGCATAGATTTCACATTTGATGACAGAAATGAATGAGGTTAATGATAAGAGTGGGATTGCTTCACATAAATTGAATTTAGGAGAAGTTTGAGGGCAAGGCCCAAGCCTTAAAATATATACTTTACTTGGCATGGGTTTACAAACCTGTGAGGGATAAATGGGAGTTTTTCCTAACATGGTACACCCAGTACTGAACCTCTTATTCCTGAACCTTTGATTCTATCTCCCATGAGTTAGACTTGATTGTGTTTCTGGTTTTTACCTGATCCTTTTTTGAACAGATTTGCTGCCTTAAGTTCCATAGCCCCAGATATTGATCTTTTATTCCAAACATCACTACTACATGACTCTTTGAGTTCCCAGACTTATATCTATTACCACGAACTCACCTTGCTCACATTATGTTTATAGCTTGTGCCAGAATATCCTGAAATAAAATTCTTTTTTCCCATTGTGGCTGGTTCTGCCAAGAAAAAAGCACCAGATCAACAAAGAAAGGCCTTCTTTTCATCGGACCTCAGAAAAAAGATAATTGGAAAGTTGGTGTTTTTAAAAAGAAGATTGTGGATAGGGGTAGTCTGTCTCAGGTGCATGTGATATAGAATTATGTATGTGTCCTATTTTTCCACACTTACTGCTTCATGTATTGGCTAGTAGAAATCATAAATCAGCTGGTAGAATTAAGCAATAGCAACTGTTTCACAGACTACTAGACTCAATGTTATAAGGGATCTTAGCAGTCATGTAGTTCAACCTGTACTTGACAAAGAATCCATGCCACAAAAAAAATTCATTATTAGAACTCTGGTATACTTCCAAGGACACATTTTTCAGTTAGGATGTTACTTTGAGAGAGGATAAAGGCAGACAAATGCTAAATAAACACTCAGTGTTCTCTCATAAAAGTCATTTATTGGAATGGTAAGTGTGATAATTTCTTAGTACAGCAGTTATATGCAGTATAAACACAATACAACATAAACAGTGTGTTAGGAGTACTAGAAATCTAATTAACAGAAACAATTCCATGAAGAACTAACAGTCACTATGAGTCTATAGTGGTCCAGCCATTGAGAGTCATTGGAAATTCAAACAAATATCAAACTAGTGTTGTCCTGCAACAGAGGTTTTCTGTAGCAAAGAAAAACTGAAATGGATGTAAAGAAAATAGCACCCATTCAATACGTGAGGCCAATTTCAACTAGAACAATGTAACAGGTAAAAAGTGAATGTTGACAGTGGTTATTTACAGCCTCTTTTCTGTAACACTAAGGTGTTAGGTAACTTCATTTCTCCATTTTCCCCATTGAAATCCATTGCTGACTGAACTTCTCGATACATTGGCAAATGAATCATTGCACAACTAAACATGACTTTCCCTCCTCCCCTATTTCTTAAAGTTTGTCTAACATATTTTATGAAATGAAGGAAACCAAAGAAATGCTATTGAAAATATCATGCAATTAATTCCATATAGAAATACAAGAGTTAACAATCTGGAGTCATACATAACAAGAGTCTACTGTTTTTCTCCCTAGCCAGAGTTCTCCCAGAAAGTTAAGTTGTGAGTGATGGCAGAGTAAAATAAAATTTTTATTTATAGTAGGCATGGGGGAATGGGTACAAGTACAAAATGCCAAAAAAAAAAAAAGAGCAAATTCCTGAGATGAATACCCTAGATTACAATTTGAGATATTCTATGGGGAATGTGAATTTACTATGGATGGACAGTGGATGACGTTAAAAGATCGTTACCTGGCAAATTCTCTCCAACAGAAACAACAAGAAGTGCCCTCACAGAGCTCTAATTTTAAGGCTTGACTTTCTTTGCATTTTTGACATATTGGAATACCAATATCATCTGGACCAGAGAAAGACTCCATGATATATGGTAGCACAGTTCAAGTAGGGGCATAATAAGTAACAGAAGAACTGAAAATACATGTATGTCCTACCATGGTAGCAATTATTGCTACTCTACTCTAGCAACTTTAGTGAAAGGCTGTTCTTTTTTGATTTAACTTTAGTAACATTCTACTGCCACCATGTGCCATCACATGAGAAATTAGACTGGCTTTGAAGACTGACTAGTTGTTCTAATTACAAGGGTCTGGACAGATAGTAAAGATTTATTTTTATATGGATGATATTGCTGTATTAATTCATAGCAAAATACTTAGTGCTTAGCAGAGCCATAACTAGCAATCTTGGAGCCCAGGGCAAGCAGCACTAAATGAACTCTCAAATTAGAAGTAGGTATCAGAGATCCTAACATTAGACATGTTAGGGGCTCTCTCAGAGCATTGCTATGTGAACAGAGAGACCCTGCAATATTGGTTCTCCCTTGGTGGAGGTGGGAGTAGAATCTAGTACCAACAACCCTATGGGAGACTTTAGGAAAGAGCTTTGTGGAAAAAGAGGTCCCATATACTACTGGAATGCTGCCCTATGGAGGAGCAACAGAGCCCTTGGAGGAGTGGTTCTCAACCTTCCTAATGCCACGACCCTTTAATACAGTTCTTCATGTTGTGGTGACCCCTAACCACAAAATTATTTTCATTGCTACTTCATAACTGTAATTTTGCTACTGTTATGAATTGTAATGTAAATATCTGATATGCAGGATGTATTTAAATTGAACATAACCCACAGGTTGAGAACTGCTGCCACAGAGAGGGATAACAGGATACCATAAAGGTAATATGGGGGGGGGGGGTCATTGGACAACGGGATAACCTGGGCAGGAAGAGCTAACCTGGCTCATGTCAGTCAGTGGAGCAAAGCACACTATCTGGTAGGTTCTTAGTTTAACTACTTATTGTTCCTATATGCAGAAGGAGCAATGGTATTACCAAAAAAAAAAATTGCAATGTAAGAAATTTTAAAATTGCAACCATTTAAATTATTTATAATTTTTGCCCCTTCTAAATATCAAAGTCCTGGGGAAATATCCAGGTTATCCTTCCTTGGTAACCTTGGTCACTTTGCCCAAGTCACGTTCTGATACTTGGTGCAATCTACATGTACCTACACAGAGCTCAGTAGGGAACAAACTAGTCACATCTTCAAAATGTCTTTTAAATTTGTTCTTCCATATAGTATAGCATTGTTTGAGGGAAAACTAACCATGAACATTTTCTCTTAGCATGAAGAGAAAATGGCTCACCCAAATTAAAGTCCAAATGAAATCACAAAAAACCTAAAATTGGACACAGTAACACTGCAGTATATCTAGGTATGTTATTGATCAAAAGAGCTAAACACCAAAGCCAATGCAGACATGTTAACATTGGAGATATTGAGAGGATACATGGCAGAGTTATAGAATACAAAGAATGTAGAAGACCAGCTTTATTCTTCCAACTTCTCTCTGATATTAACAGCCTGTGAACTGTCCAGCTTTTTCCCTTACTGTTATCAGGTCTGATCTTGAATAAATTTAGCAACTTTCAACTAGGGATGAATAAAGGCAGCTGGCTTCTGAGCAAGGCTCTTGTTACGCTATTGATGCCCTGCTGGAGTAGAAGTCAGGTACTGGCAGTCCAGTATGAAGTGTTACCTACAACGAGAATATGGTCAGCAAATCACAACCTTGCTGTCTGCCCTCTGGCATACTAAGAAACCTCCTGACTTTCTTCTTTGATGTCTACTCTCAGGGAAACAAAAAAACACATCAGATTAAGGCAAGAATTCTAAACTTTTCTAATATGCTTCTCAACCTCCTGCCTATTCTAAATGTTCTGGTGGAAGCTTGGTTGCAGACAGTGAAAGTTCACCTATGGGCTGCTAGGTGGCACAGTGAATAGAGCACTGTCCTGGAGTCAGGAGGACCTGAGTTCAAATCTGGCTCAGACACTTAACACACTAGCTATGTGACCTTGGACAAGTCCCTTAACCCCAATTGCCCTGCCTTCCCCCTCCCCGCCAAAAAGCAAAACAAACAAACAAAAAAAAGTTAACCTGCGTGTTTCTGCATGCTTAATGGAAATACCACTTAGAGTCAGGAGAATGTAGCTTAAAGTCAGCTCTAAACCCTCTATATCTCATGTCTGGAAGCTAAATGGATAGGTTGGGAAAATTTTACACTTTAGAACATCTACTAATTTTACATATTCTTAAAGGGTATTCTCAAGCTATGCCAAACCTTTCTATTTATGTGTAGGTACATTTTTAAAAAACTATTAATATTCATATAAACTTATTTAATTCTTACCCAGCTTGATTATATTAATCTTTAAGTTTCTTTGTGCTTTTTGGGTTTTTGCTGGTTTATATTCTGCTCCCTCCATCTGGCTGTGAGCTCATAGCTAGACAGCACCATCTCTGGAAGCTCCCCACCAGGATAAGGATAGAGATTTGTATGAGATCAGTTAATGGAGCTCATTGACTGACTCAGTAAATGGGAGGTGAAATATTTACTTCAATGTGATGAGATCATAAACAAAGGGATAATTTTCTCTCTCTCTCTCTCTCTCTCTCTCTCTCTCTCTCTCTCTCTCTCTCTATATATATATATATATATATATATATAATGTGGGTTTATAGTTATAATCAGCTTATGCTGCTCTAGAACCCACTCACAGCATACAACAAAATAGTTATATAAATTGTAGCTTATGACTGAATATATGATTGTAATGACTGTAATCACTCCTTTTCTTCTGGCTCATGTGATGCCCAAGGGCAGACACTAAAAAAAAAATGATATTTCACATTAAAGAGAGTGATGAGCATATAGACCTCTGACTGGTTCTTATATAATTGTTTCCATTCCTCCTAAACTATATTCCCAGTCTTTAAAAATTGGACTTGGCATCCTTCGTTGATCTGATCTAGGCATCTGTTCCACCTACTGCCTTCTCTGTCTCTTTCCCATTTGACTATTTGTGATAGGGAGGGGCCATATCTCTACAATGTAATGTCAGACTCTGTAGTCAGAATCAAGTAAGTACACATTGAGCTTCCCACTTTACTCCACACCTCATCATCCCCCACTGCCCTGTCTTTTTAATCCTCCTCCAGTCTTACAACCGCATCTCTCTCCTCACCGTCCCTCCCTGTGATCTTTTTATTTTAATGCTATGAATTTTTCTCTTAAGGCCATGAACCTCTGAAACTGCTGCAATGAAAATATTTTCTCCATCTATAAGGGCAAAATACTTACCTGTACATTCCTGTTCAGGCTGACAGCAGGAAAGAATAGACCCTCCATATTCTCAAAGGCAATAGGACCTTGTTGATCTTCATTGATTGAAAACGTTAAGGTTTTTCTATTTAAGTCGAGAAGGACTCCAACTGTGGCTCCCTTTGATATCCCCCCCTCAGTTCTGTGGGAAAAGAAAGTAATTGGTATGGCAGGGCAAGTTAAATTGTTTCTTACTTATAAATTTGAAAGACTATGCCATTTCCAAACACAGTTAATGAACAATGGATTCTCTTGTTTGCTACTTCTTAGTGTTGATGAGTAAAACAATCACCAATGACTAAAAGAAAATCTTCTGACTCATCAGACATTAGGTTCTTTGATTATGCTCTATGATAAATTTCAATTATGAATTTCTCTATTTGGTATCATACAATCTATACAAGTGCATCCAGAGCAGAGAGTACATTTTATCTTGCTTCATATCCCCGGGACTTAACGTATTGCCTCATATACAAAGGGCATTAAATAAATTTGTGTTGAATTAAACGAACAAAGACGGGGACTTTTGTTCCAAAGAGCTAAACTCTTTGCATATCCATAACTCCTGTGCTGGATTGGTTTTGCAAGAGTAGGGGGAAAGAGTGAAGAAGAACTATGACTGGGGTTCTTATTCTCTTACTAGAAGTTTAACATGAAGACTTGACCTTCGGAAAGTTGGCAACCAAAGGGTACCTGTTGGTGTGTGAGTTGTTGTGCATAAACCAGCTCCGATTATTGTCCACATACATTGCCCAAGCCTTATCATCCTTTCCTAACATCATGTCTTTCATCACATCAATGCAGGCCACACCAAAAGCAGGATCTGGATGGTTGTCATAACGATCAACTGTCAACTCCCAGTAATGGACTCCCTTAGAGAAGCCAGTCTTTCCTAGCACAACCCGATCATCATAGCTACTGCAGGTCACAGTCAGGTTGTCATTGGAGAAGATAATGTCAGAGTGCGCAGAGCCAGGGTCAAATGCAAACCAGGCAACTGGGAAAAACACAAAGGAAATCTAATTATCAAGAATGAAATAGTGACTGCGGTCTATTAAAAACCCCTAGGCAAGTTACAGACTTTTATGTCTAGGTACCTTACCACTGTATAGGTAGAAAGCTCCTGGGGCCAGGAGGGATAAACCACAAAATATGCCCAAGTGGTGGCCACTTTCTTCATATAAAATGAGACTCAAAGAACTAGATAACTGTCTTAGCAGCATACATCCACGGGAAAGGGTCTTCTTGCTCAGACTACCCTCCCAACTTAGTGGTCAAGAAGTGGAGTGGCATCAGATATGGAAGAAATGCCTTCCTTCATCTGGTGACTGTCAAAACAATACCACCAGAAAGAAAAGGGGGTTGAACTAAGGTGAAGATATGAAAGAGAAAGTGGGAAGTCTAAAGTATGGAATTCTACATGGAGGAGGATCTCTCTATATAACTGATAAAGTCCAGTTGTTCTTGACTCAACCAAAAACTGAAAAGTTGCTCAACAAATATGAGTTTATGGCTTCAATTTTCATGAATAGCTAAGAGTTGGCAACAGGGCAGAAATGACATGAAATCCTTCACAACAGAAATTGACAATTTGTTCTCTAAATCTCAGACATATCATAATTTATAGAAATACTGACCTTTTAAACATTAAGGGTAGATAAAATAGCATATTCATGTAAGCAGTTATGCTCTGTTAATTCCTAAATACTATCTTAAAAAAAACACACACTATACAGATTCATTCACTAGTTTATTGGACCTCTTGATAAGAAACTCACATGCACGCAGATTTCTGTGTTGTTTTTTTTTTTAAAAAAACATAGGTTATTTCATACCTGCCACCATTTTTTTAATGTCAACTGTTGTCATTCCAAATGAATGGCATGAAAGAAAGAAACAGGAAGTAAAATAGTCATTTATTAGAAAAGTGATATATTTTTATGAGCACTTGCAATTATATTGAATGGTGCATTGTGACCATAAGGCACTACACAAATTCCAGTTATCATTGTTACTGTTTTCTTTTGGTGGGACTACATGTCTTTGGAGATGTGAAAGAACATTTTTGAAAATAGTATTAGTATAAAACCATACAAAACATAACTTTTGGGGTGGTTTGTGTTAATCATGAGTTCCCGAGAAATAGCATTCTGAATTAATGTATAAGAAAACTAGAAGGAATTAAACTTTTTTTTCTGATGAAGCATAAAAAAATAGAGCTAGATTTTTTTACAAAAGGAATTTTAAAAAATTGGTGTAATGGAATCTTAAGAATGATTAGTCAATTCTCTTGAACTAAAGTATCCATTTTCTCTGTGAAAGAAGCTAATGGACATAATAAATAAACTAAAACTAAAACTTAGTTATGATAAATATACTTGCCCAGTTGAGAGTAAGGTGCTGATTGTGTTTCAAAATTGCATCCTATAAAGAGATACTAGGTTACATACATCAAGGATAAGAAAAAGTAACAAATCTTAAAGTTATTCATACACAATAGTAAAAAGCATTCTGAATAAAGTTAATATGTCTGTGATTCATTCAAAACCAGAAACCTTCCCTTTGCCCACTTCCTACACAAGTTTACTACATACCTTTGCTCTGTGAAATCTGTGGTATACTTTTGCATTGAAAAGCACACAATTTTATCATTCACTAATCCTCTTTCAGTCTTTTTGCAATTATGTAGTTAAAAACCTTATCCACTTCTTTATGAGTTTCCCATATTAAGAGGTTTACCATTTCAAAAAGGGAAAAAGAAGGCATTATTCTGCATGAAATGGAGAGCTTTGGTACTTTGCAACTATTCTATCATAGTATAAGTATAAACTCATGCTATACAGATCAATATACTTACGCTAAACTACTGCTGTAATTTAGGTCTATGTTCAATTTTATTAATATATCTAGATAGTAATATACCTTATTTATCTATGTATCTATCACTTAAGTAACATGTTTATTAATATTGAAATCATTTTTAAAGTAAAGAGGTATTTTGAAAGCCTCATTCTTTTTAGATGTCAAAGTTTCTAGCTATCTAGAGATCTGTGGTATAGATGGGTAACCATAAAAAACACTATTTCAACCATGATTCATTCCACTGCTTTCCAGAAGAGATTATAATAAACTTCCTTTTTTTTTTTTTTTGAGAGGCAGAGGCAAGGCAGTTGGGGTTAAGCGACTTTCCCAAGGTCATACAGTGCAATAAATTTTCTTAACCTCATTCCAATTAGGCTTAAAATTTGGGATGGTACCAGAAGAGCCTTGTAAATTTGCTTTTAATTGGAATTATGAGAAAGGAAATCAAACTTCCCTAGACCCACTCAAAAAAGAATAATAAAAATTGCTTTCTAATAACATTTTTGAAGGAAGATATATGAAGGACTGAATTAATAGAAAGAATTAGCAGGATATTTATTTAAAGTATCTTGCTCTTGTCATAAACTTAAAAATTAGAAAGTTATTTTGTCATGTATAACAAAGACAGAAGGTCCAAGGTTGGGTTGTAACTAGAACTTAAGTAATGTAACCCTACTTTTGGTTAGTATTTTGCAAGAATAAAATGGAAATAATCCATGTATTTGGATTTCATGTCTAGCTTCAATTTGAAGCTGCCTAAATTTCTATCTATGAATTAGGGCCCAGTGAGTAAAATAAAACTAACTTTTTTCCTGATTGAAACTTCTAATTTAATTCTAATTGAATTTCTTTTCCTAATTGAATTCCATTTTAGACTTATTTCTAGCTGTAGCAGTTATGGAGGCTCAGATCAGGCTTTTTTTTGGCATTAGTTTTTATTTAATTATGCTTATATATGTTTGTTTTCAAAACATATATTCTAAAAAGTATTTCATTTTAAGCACAACATAAGAGTTAAAATTCAATTATACAACTATTATAGTACTATTAAATATGTCCACCAATCAACTCAAATCACAGTGCATTTTATTCTTAAGACATATTATAATAACTGTGACATTTTGTTATGTCAGACATGGGGGAAAAATTCAGTACCAAAGCATCTTTATAGCATAAACATATACTATGTTTATAGTATATAAACAAATACTATGTTTATAACATAGTATAAAAGAAAAAAAAAGACACATTTAATAAAGCTTGAAGCTCCTGCATATCTTTTGGACTGACATGGCATGATTTTGCTCATTTCTTGATGTAGGAGATAAAAAAAAAAAAGGAAAAGAAACCTTTGGAAATGTGCAAAATGTAAACATGTTCATCCGTGATTACAAAATAGCTCTGAAGAAATTGAGTAGGTGTGTTGCTTGGACAAATTTTCTATGTTCTGTTCATTGGACCGATCCCAGCCATGTAAAAACCTATGTCTAGTGTCATTACAAGCAAAATGAGCTTAAATCTGTCATAACCTGCCTTGATGGTAAGCGAAACAAGAGGTACTTAGCTTATCAGGCCTTGTAGATTGTAATTACCTAATTATTTTATCTAATTCTTTTAGTAATAGGATCCTTTTTTAAACTGAGTAAGCACTGTCACGCTAGCAGATAATGCTTTGAAATTTTAGTTCTGTTCTCCCTAATTTGCAGGATATAGTCTGCTGGAATTTCTCAAGCATATGTTTAAATAACCCCATTTTGGCCAGATGTGCTGATCTACTCTCAGACACAAATGGCTTCCAGGATTCAGCAGCTGCATACCTTCAGAATGTTTCCCTGGCCTTATATAAGGGGATTGTACTAGTCCTATGTCATGGTGTGCTATGACAGAATAGGTAATTCATGACAGTGTTAATAAAAAGGATAATGTATGAGCAAAAATTGTGAATGTGAGCAAAGGGAATGCTTTTACTGATGTGGAGGGCTTACTTATCAATGTCGTTATATATGAATAGCAGTTCAAATGGTTTCATTGTTATATCACACAGATATAACATGAAATGTCATTATTCAAATCCTCTTCACCCTAAAAGCAGGCCATAGACAAGAGAACAATTACCCCCTTGTATTGTACACATGAATGTCGAGAACTAAACAAGATTTTTCAGAATAAAGGCCCAGAGATTAAGAGGAAACATCAGATGTGCTCAGCTCACCCGGTACATTCAGAGACTGTAAAGAAGAATGCAAACTCAGCTGGTGGGATGAGGATCGAATATCAAAGCAGGATCTTCCAGAAAAGCTGGGTTGTAGATTAAGGGTTGATGAGAAAGGACTCATCCTACGAAGCTGTAATCTTTCTGAAGGAGATGGAAAAGCAAGGGTCTGTTCTTCAGAATCTGTGTCTAAATGTAAATCAATGCAAACCAGATATCAGAAATCTGCCACCTATTTCCATAGTCTTACCAATGCATGACCAATTACACTAGTACAAATCCTGACCCCAGGGGGAAGGGGTGCTACATGCCCCTGACTTAAAAAATGGGGCAGGAACAAAGTAGAGGAGAGCTTTACAAGGAGAGGGACAGAGACAGAGACACAGAGACACAGAGAGAGAGAGACAGAGACACAGAGAGAGAGACAGAGAGACAGGCAGAGAGAGACAGAGACAGAGAGAGAAAGAGAGGCAGAAAGAGAGAGACATAGAGAAAGAGAGAGAGACAGAGACAGAGATAGAGAAACACAGAGACAGAGAGACAGAGAGAGACAGACACACAGAGAGAGAGACAGAGACACAGAGACAGAGAGAAAGAGATAGAAACAGAGAAATATGAATGTATGCATGGATATATGTATATCCCCACTCGTTCTTTCCTCTGACATTTGAAACAGTATGACTTTTATTCTTCCAAAATGTTAAGTGGTAGTCAAACAATGGGTACATTTCTCTTTTGCCATTAAGTATTATTCATATTGAAGTTTATTCTTGAAAGTAAACTTTGCTAGGCGATGACCAAAAGGGCTATTCATGCCTTATCCTAGCTAACTGGCAAATTTATTCTTAGACAACAAAATCCTTCTCATAAGTTTTTGCATAAGTGATGATGATAATTAGGGATCATTTTCACAGCCATAATTTTTCCTTTCCCTCTTAACATGTTATTTCTCTTAAGAAATGTTTTTCTATGAAAATATATTAAGATGGTTTTTTTTCTACAACAGACAGCAAAACACTCCCAAAGTTTGGGTTTTTATATAGGAGGACTGATGTAAAATTCAAGTGACTCAGAGAAGAAAATACTCAACTGGCCTACTGTTTCAGTAAAGGAAACTGGGTTCTTGTCATGTCCTATGAAGTTATGTTTAGAGCCTGAAAATTTCAATTAACCTCTTTATAACTATAAAAATAAACTGACCTCACAAAGACATAATATGGGTTACTCATAAAATGCCTGTGAACTATATAAAGGACGTGTTCAGGGGCATGCTGCCAAATGTTTAATATCTAGCTCTCAAAAAAAGATATGCACAACAAATTTAATTTGAATCTACATTATTATCATTTCCCATCACTTTTTTAAATCTAGACACTCAACAAAATAACAAATCAAGCCATTATTTATAACATTTTTGAGGTATAAATGCTTATACCGAACATTTGACAGTTGACTCTTGTGATCTGGTACAAGTTGGGTATAGACTACTAGGCATGTTATTGATTCAAAGAAGAGGTGTTGTAGAAATACTAAGTCCATGTAAGGATATTCTTTATTATATGTCCTGAGCAAATAGAACAACCAGTGGATTGATTTTTCTAAATTGCAAAATTCACCTGTTTCCTTCCTTAAAAAGAGAAATGTAGTATGTTCAAATAGGCACTCATACCAGGTCATTTAATACTAACCAGATGCAGTGCAAGAGGCTTTTCATAAGTTGACTCCATAATTTTTGTCTTTGAATTCCATTTTAGAGGGACTAGAAATTATCAGATAATATTGGTTTCTTAAAACATTTTCAGTTCAAATACTGCCCGGTAAGTTTCTTTAAGCCATTTTGGTGGCTGTGGACATTTTTCCACTAAGATTTGTTAATATTCTCCTCATTGAGATGATCATTTATTTCACTATGATTCCCTGTGAGTGCTTCATATTTAATAAACAGAGTAAAAATGGTAAATGAGTTCATTTCTAGGAGTCAGTTTGAGTTAAGAACAGGCAAAAGTTCTATTTATTAGGCTGATCGAAGGAAAGCAAAAACCTAGGTCCAGAGTCATTACAGGCAAAATGAACTTAAATCTGTAATAACTTGCATTCATGGCAAGTGAAGCAAGAGGAAGTTAGATTATCAGACTTTAATTCCTTAATTATTTTATCTTATTTTTGTTTGTCATAGGTTCTTTCTTTTAACTGAGAAAGTACTGTTGAATTCACTTCTGTGAAAGATTTTTAAAACTGCGATAAAATAATATAAATTATTTTTTGTTTTGGAATAGCTTGTAGCTATATTTATCAAATGCTAGAATGCTATTTTCCTTATTAAATAAATTAAAAGGCTCTTCATCTAATAAGAATCTGCTTGGCATTCCAGATTTCATTGTATACTGGCAGTTATTTTGTTATTCTGAAAATACAAGGGAAAGAACACATGGTAGAATCATTTTCAATAATTCTGAATCTTAGCACAATCATTAGAAAAATCAGTTGTATTATTTGAAGAAAACAATTATAGTGGTTCCATCAATACCAATTATAATTTCACCTAATTATTCCACTCTCACCAACAGGAAGGACTTTAATGAAGAAACTTCTATTAAGGCTAGGAGATAATAATGATGTACAGCTTGGCACTGTGATAGTTTTGTCTATGGATTCTGCCAGCATGCTTCAGTTGCCTTCTCCCACTGTGTGCTCATTCTCCTACTGAGGAGTTCCTCCCAGAACCTCCATTTTTTAGGAAATTCTTTGATCCATCATACTTCACTTTTTGGACTTTGCCACAGTCTCCCTCAGCCCCGTGAATATGAGCCTCCCCTTTCAGCTCCCTTTTATATATTGTCTTCCCCTATAAAGATATAAGCTTTTTGATAGTTTAGTAATTTTTCAATTTTTATGACCCTCTTTTAGGGTTTTCTTTGCAAAGATACAGGAGTGGTTTGCCATTTCCTTCTCCAGCTCATTTTACAGATGAGGAAACTGAGGCAAACAGGGTTGATGACTTGCACAGGGTTACAAAACTAATGTCTGAAGCCAGATTTGAAGTCAGGAAGATGAGTTTTCCTGACTCCAGGTCTGGCATTCTATCTACTTCACCACCCAGCTCCCTTTACAGTAAGGACTATCTTTATTTTTCCTTGTCTTTGTATCTGTAGTGCTTAGCTCAGAGTAACATTTAATAAATGCTTGTTCACTTGAATTGACTTGCCGTAATCTTACCATATAAATAGTTTTCTTCATGACCACCTCATTCCCCAGGTTTCAGCTCTTAAGTGTCTGTTTTGCTCAGATGAATTTCTTATTGCCCATCATTTTAACATCCCTTTCCCATTCTTGAGTCTTCTGTCATTGTAAACCCTTTATATGGTATGGCATTTCTCAGCTGCTTGTCAAGTTCTTGTTCATTTTTAACTCAAGCAGAAACTAAAATCTCACTTCTTCCAAAAAGCCTTCCGCTGCTAATTAGAAGACATGGAGTTTCTAAACTGGAGTTATTCATACTGCTGAAGAAACAGGCCCAGACTCAATTTTTTTTTTAACTAATCTGCTTTATGCATAGGGGATTTTTCAAAAATGGAAGTATTCTTATTATAACTCTGTATGTAGCCTCAAATTGACTGAAATATAAAGAAGGTACCTTCAGAAATGGTAACTTCTCAGGCAAAGCTAAGGTATATGGTCAAAATTTTGTGCTCCCCAGCAGAATACATTTTGAAGAAGTGCGCCAACATTTCAGGTCACTGATAAATATCTAAGTTCCTTTTTCATTAGAAAATTATTGTCAATTTAATGTCATTAGAGATAGGGGGCAGGTAGGTGGTGGAGTGGATAGAGCACTGGGCCTAGAATCAGGATGCTCTGAGTTCAAATTTGATCTCAGATACTTACTAGTTGTGTGACCCTAGATAAGTCACTTGCCTCAGTTTCTCATCTGTACAATGAGGACACACTGGAAAAGGAAATGGCAAAACAGTGTAGTATTCTGTGACAAGAAAATTCCATGGACAAAAGCCTATGGGGTCACATAAAGTCATGCACAACTGAACAACTAAACAACAAGAGTTAGGAAAACAACTCCTTAGGAAGATTCTCATCACGGTGTATATCATGTCCTAATATGGTCTAGGTTTTGTCGCCCAATTCTGGGGAATTCTTTTATAAATGTATGTAACACACACTCAAAAATTGTAAGATATATAAAACAAATATATAAAAAGATATAAATAATAAATATAGTATATAAATATAAAATTAATAAAACATAATAATATAATAATAATATACAATATAAAATATATAAGCAAAACTATAAACAAAATTAATTCCCAAATTTAAAATTGTATTTTCACCTACCTAAGCCCCTGATTTAGTGTTTTGCACATATCAGAGAGTTATTAAATTGTTTGCAATGCTAGTGAATGCAATATTTTGTCAATCTAATCCCTCCTTTTATTGGGTTTATATACCTTCTCTAGGTATACGCTTCTAGAAATGTGTGGTGTAGATGAAAGGGTAGTGATCAGAAGGACAAATCACTCCCTTTTGGCTGGCCTCTACTCTTATGTGGACAGAGCCTCTTTCTCCCATCTCTTTTGTCATATACCTTTCTTTATAGTCAATATCTTTTAGCTCTATCCCTGAGGGTAGGGAGAGGGATAGGTTTTCCTTAAAACTGTATGGGACTTCAGAAGGACTGAAAATCCCTGAAGCAATTGGCCCCAGAAGAGATAATTTTAGTGATTTCTCCACAGGAAAATGTTTAGGTTCAGGTATGCCTAGGTTCATTTAGTCTAGAACAGTGGTTCTCAACCTTCCTAATGCCACGACCCTTTAATACAGTTCCTCGTGTTGTGGTGACCCCGAACCATAACATTATTTTTGTTGCTACTTCATAATTGTAATTTTGCTACTGTTATGAATCATAATGTAAATATCTGATATGCAGGGTGTATTTTCCTTGTTACAAATTGAACATAACCCACAGGTTCAGAACTGCTGCTCTAGAATCTTGACTTCCAGTTCCTCAAGTTCCCTTTGACTGAATCCAAACTTCACAGAACAAATCCTCTTTATAAAAAGATTTGTTCTGTAAAACTTGGACTCAGTCAAAAGGCTGCACCCAAGGACCTAGAAGACCAGATGTGGTCTCAAGGCTGCAGGTTCCCCACTCTTGCCTCTAGGTCCATTGGGTCCATTTTAGCTTTAGGAAGCTATCAAATATAAATCAATAAAAATATCTGAAGCATCTAGATCTAAGCCCATGTATTGGGAAAATTCCTAGTAGATCAGTCTCTCTTCCTAGGTACATAATGACTCATTTGCCTCCTTCCTAGCTGCATTTATTAACAAAGGGAATACATATGTAAATCAGCACAGTAATGAAATTATGGGATATTAAAGAAAGCTTCATTTAAAGTAAGTGACAAAATAAGACAACAAACAGATTCTTAATGAGGAAGGATTGGTGAAGCAGATTCATTTCTCCAAAGAGAGTGAAATAATAAGGTGTCGGGAGAAGAGTCAGGAGAAGGGAGTATTGAATGTATACGGTTGCTTCTCTGTAAAATTAGAAGCTCATCAATCATGACTTAGATGAAGCTGCAATCACACAGTCCTGACAAGAGTATTGATGCTTTCCTGCTTCTCATTTCAATATTACTGAAGCTATGGAAGAGGTAGGTAGCAGCCCTTGCTTCCAATCATGTTGCTGGTGGATCCTTTGGCACTGGTGGGCTTCTTGAACTCCTCTCCTCGGTGCGTTTGTTCCCTCATGCCCTTTCACCAAACCTCAGCTGTCCCTTGTCTTTAGGATGAAAGTGAGAAAAACTGCCCTTTCAAAAACACCCTCCAAGACTGGAGTAGATATATATTGGGGGATTCATTTAAGGCAGGAAATATTGATCTTAAATGCCACACTCTGAGTCTATACCAACATTTTTCTTGATTTTTAATCATAAGACCCTCCCCCCCCCAACTTTTTATCTGAAGTCCAAAGAGCTGAGTTCAAGTGCTGGCTTTGCTAAGTTTTAATCTTGGATGATTCATTTAACTTCTCTGAACTTTGGTCTTCCTATCTATAGAATGTAAATTTATATCTAGGTGTTATCTAAGGCCCATTTCAGATAAAAATTTATGATTCCGTTTTCTACCGCTGTTTGCTTCTGTTATTCAGTTGGGTTTGACTCTTTAAGACCCATAGACTACACTGTCTGTTGGGGTTTCTTGGAAAATATATTGGAGCTGTTTGCCTTTTCTTTTTCTTGTGGATAAAGGCAAGCAGAAGTTAAGTGACTTGTATAGTCTTGCATTTGACTAGACCTGGAGGTCTAGATTCTAGACCAGTGGTTCTCAACCTTCCTAATACTGCGACCCTTGAATACAGTTCCTCATGTTGTGGTGACCCCCAACCATAAAATTATTTTTGTTGCTACTTCATAACTGTAATTTTGCTGCTGTTATGAATCATAATGTAAATATCTGATATGCAGGATGTATTTAAATTGAACATAACCCACAGGTTGAGAACCACTGTTCTAGACCAAATGAACCTTGGCAAATCTGAACCTAAACATTTCCCTGGGGGGAAATTGCTGGAGTTACCTCTTCTGGGGCCAATTGCTTTAAAAATTTTAAGTCTCTTTGAAGTACCACACAGGTTTAAGGAGAACCTATCCCTCTCCCTACCCCCGGGGCTGGAGCTGACAGTCAAGCACTTGACACAGTAGTCTAAGGTCACATTTGAACTCACATCTTCCTGACTCCAGGCTCAATACTCTATCCATTGAGCTACCTAGCTGCCTCCTATTATTATTAACAAATAGTTCACAAGTACCAATCAGTTTTCTTCTGAGTTAAGTGAGGAAGAGCAAGTATAGTAGCTGTTCCTTCTTACCAAGGATGGAATCGTGATTTTTTTCCCTCCTCCTCCCATCCTTGCTCTTGAAACCAATAACTTGATAAATTTACCCACAATTGGGCACTAGCCAAATGTGGAGGTTGGAATCCCAGAACAGTAAAATTAGACTTTGCGGTAACACTTGCCCAAGTTATGTTAAAGCCCAGCTGCAGGAGAACAATTAAAGCTGCTTTTATCAGAAATGTGACAGAAGAAAGGGGAACAAATAAATCAGCAGTCCTTTAAATCACCCTTAAAATGTCCCTGAAAAGAAAAAAATACACCAAAGGCACACAATTTACAACAAAAAGTGTCATTTGTAAAAATAACTTGGTTAAGTAGTGACAGAAGTTGTAGTTTGGGAAATGGCAGGAAAAGAAGTATTTTGATTATTTCTTTTTAAAGCAATCAGTACAAGACCTTTTGCCTTCCATGACAGAACTATGTATTCTATCACTGAGTCCAGTGAACAACATTATTTCTTTTTTTAAATATTATTTCTGTTATGGTAGAACACATTGCCCTCGGAGCACGCCTATCCCTACTTTCACTCTTTTTTTAAAGGCACTTTTACAGACACTGAGATTTGATATGTCACATTCATCCATGACTTTACACAATCCTGAACACCCATACCCTCCCCCGTCCCCCACATACTAACTCAGTTTCCAAGTCCTTCTTGTCTATTGTATCCATTCTCTTCTCCACTCACATTAGTCCTACCCCAGTTCAGCTCTCATCACTTCTCACTGGCCTCCTAATTTATTTCCTCTTCAATTCATGCTCTAAGCAACTACCAAAGTAATCTTCTTAAAGTTCCAGTTTGGCACTGTTTCTTAAATATTTCCAAAGTTTCATTGGCTCTCTGTTGCCCTGAGGGTGAAACACACACCCCTTTGTCATTTAAAGCTTTTCACAATTTGATTCCAAAATATGGTTTGTTTTTCTCTTTCTGTGACTTTTATGGGTTGGTTATATTCCCAGTTGTGGTTTTGCTAAGTCCAAGGTTATGAACAATTTATAGAATTTTGGGATATAATTCCAAATTGTTTTTGAGAATGATTTCATCAGTTTATAAAATCTCTTTGCTTGTCATTGTCTCATTGACAGTTTTACGTGTGCAAAATAACTAGAATCGTAATTATTTTAATTTTAATTTTTCTTATTATGATTTTCATATGGTTGTGAACAGCTTGCCTTTTTTCACTTGAGAATCACTTCTCCCTATTCTTTGTCTGTTTATCTACTGGAAAATATCTCTTTGCTCAAACATTTATGGAATACCCATTATGTGCTTAGTGCTAAAGGTAACAAAGAAAGGCAAAAAAAAAAGGAAAAAAGTCCCTGCTCTCAAGAAGCTCATTTTCTAATGTGACAACTTACAAACAACCGTGTAGAAACAAAACCTATGTAGGATAATTTGGAGGTAATCAACATAGGGAAACACTATCTTTAAGGGGAATGGGGAAATGCTTCTGATAGAAAGTGGAATTTTAGCTCAGACCCAAAGGCGGCATAGGAAGCCTACCTAGAAATGAGGAAGGCAGAGAATTTCAGTTATCTTGGATAGCTGTGGAAATGCCCAGAGTTGGGAAATGCGTTGTCTTGTGCAAAGAATAGCAAAATGGTCAGTGTCAGAGTGCGTGGAGGAAAGTAAGCCTTCAGTAAGAAGATTGAAAGGTAGGAGCCAGGCAAGTTATAAAGGGTTTTAATGCTAAATTGGGGATCTTATACTTAATCCTAGAGGTAATATGGAGGCTTGGAGTTGAATGAATGAGAGGATGTTGTACTCAGATCTTTGCTTCGAAAAGATCAATTGTATAGCCAAGTGTAGAAAAGCCTGGAATGTGGAATAACGGAGACAAGAAGATCAACCAACAGGCTAGCGTAATACTCCATCCAGGTGTAATTCATTGTGAACCTGCAACAAGGTAGTGGGAGTGTTAGTGGAGAGAAGGGAGCATATAAAAGAGATTTTAGGCAGGTAGAATAGAGAGGACTTGGCAAAATATTGGACATGGGGTGGGGAGGGATGTTAAAGAAAAGTGAAGAATTGAAAATGACACCTTGGTTGTGATCCTGAAAGACTGAGAGGATGGCAGTACATTCAGTAGTACTGGAGAAATTTGGTAGTATTTTGGGAAAAAAAAGATGTTGAATTCAGTTTCAATACATTCAGTTTAAGATATCTAAAGAATATTTAATGTAAAATAGATAGTTGGAGACATAAGAACAGAGTGTAGGGAAGGTGTCAATGATGAATGTGATTATAATCTGTATAGAAGCAACATTTGAATCCAATGATGCTGCTGAAATCTTCAACTAAGAAAGAGGGAGAAGAGAAGGCCCAGGACTCTTGGGGGACATTCAAATTTGAGCTCAGGTCCTCCTGACTCCAGAGCCAGTGCTCTACTCACTGCGCCACCTAGCTACTCCGCTCTGGCTTCCTTTAAACTACAATTAAAACCCCCAACTTCTACAGGAAGGCTTCCCAATCCCTCTTAATTCCAGTGCCTTCCCTTTTCATTATTTCCTATATGTAGCTTGCTTTGTATGTATTCATTTGCATGTTGTCTCTCCCATTAGAATGTAAGCTCCTCGAGGGCAGGGATGGTGTTTTGCCTCATTTTGTATTCTCTCTGCTTAACAATCTGCCTGACACATAGTGTTTAATAAATGCTCACTGATTTATTGGTATGTAATATTCATATAATATTTAATAACTTTTTAATCTTAATGAACACTAAATTAAATGAGCATTTCATGTAGATTGTAGCAGTATATTCTATCTCAAACTGTGAATCTCATACATGGCACTTGTTTTTCTTTTTTAAACAATAATGTAATAAATTCAACATGTAACTTTAATTCATTTTATGTAGATAATATTTTTCATATTGAGAAAGTCTAATTATTTTTTCAATAGCCTATTTTTGTATTATAGATATTATATATGTATTATGTATTGCATATATATTATATATATTATAAATAGAATCACATGATTATTATTGTTTTCATTATTATTTTTGCATTATGCTATAATTTTCCTAATATTGAACCAATCTGCACTCTTGTTATGATTCCAACATTTCCATCTTTTGCCAAGGCCTAGATTTCTCCATTGCAATTTCTGTCCTAAATCCCCCTTCTCTACTCTGAAACTGCCACCATTCCAAGAAGGCCTTCAATACCTCATGCCTAGACAATTTTTTCCTCAGCATCTTTCTGTGATTATTCAGTAGAGGTGCTATGCTTCTAGTTTTCTTTCTTTGTTTTCTCTCTCGCTCCTCAGTTTAGGGATTAAGAGTGTACTCGCCTTAAACAATTTGTCTGGTAGAATCGATTTCCTATTTTTCCAAATAATTTATATATTAGAATTAATTATTATTTAAATATTTACTAGAATTCACTTGTAAGTCCATATGACCCTATATCATTTTTCTCTGGGAATTGCTTTGAGTTTTCAATTTCTTTTTCTGAAGCTGGGCTGTTTAATATCATTACTTTTTGTTCTTTCTATCTGGATATTTTATATTTTTGTAAATACCCACCAATTTCAATTAGGTTATTAGGTTATTTTTTTTTTAACACAAATAGGACAAATGGTTTCTAATAATTTTCTTTAATTCTTCTTAATTTGTTGTGAATTCTTATTTTCATTTTTTTAAATGTGATTTTCCACTGTGTGATCTGATCTTCTCCCTTTTTTTTTTTTCAATCAGATTGATTAAAGGTTTATCAGTTTTGTGGGTCTTGTCATAGAGCCAGATTTTGTTTTTTTATGATCATTTCTATATTCATTTTGGATTTCAATTTAACCATTTCTCTTCTAATTTTCAATATTTCCTGTTGTTTGTTTTGCATTGATTTGTTCACTTTCTAAATTTTAAATATATAATCAGCTCTCAACTCAGTGCTCTCCTTTTCTACTTTGTTGGTATACATTTTTAGGAACTTGATTTTCTCCATGAGAATTACTTTTGCAGCATCCTAGAAATTTTGGTATCTTGTTTCATCACTATAATTTTCTTTCACATAATTATTAATTGTTTCTAAGATTGGGCCTTTCCTTGCTCATTACTTAGGATTCCACTGTTAAAACTCTATTTGGTCTATATCTTTTGTTAGTTCTTTCTTAATGGGTTACTATTTTTATTATGTTAGAGTTTGCATAGAAATTTTTTACAGTTTCTGCTTTTTAAAAATAACTATTCACAATATCTCTGTGCCCTAAAACACAGTTCATTTTTGTAAAAGTTCTACATGGTTTTTAAGAAGTACTTCTATTTTTTAGTGGTCTCATAAGTCTCTTCACTTTCATTTCTCTAACACTTTGTTCAATTTTATATTTTTCCTTTTGTTTTTCTTTCTATTCTATTTGTTCAAAATTGTATTACTATGTCTTCTTGTGTTTAAATTACTTTTACTCTTATGAATCTAGATAATAGAGTATTTGGAATATATGTTGAAATTTATGTTGGTTGGTTGCCCATGATCTCTTTCAGCAAAATGTATTCTTTTTTGTTAAGCTCTGTGAACTTTTGTTTTTGTTTTGTTTAATAGCATGGTTGCTACTCGTGTTCTTTATTTTTTTTACTTTTTGGAGGGGAGAAGGCAGGGCAATTGGGGTTAAGGGACTTGCCCAAGGTCACATGGGTAGCAAGTGTTAAGTGTCTGAGTACGGATTTGAACTCAGGTCTTCCTGACTCTAGTGCTGGTGCTCTATTCCCTAGAGCACCACCTACATACACATAGCTGTATATAGCACCACCTACCTGCCCTGACTCCTGTTCTTTTTTCATATCCTTGAAACATAATAAATTTTGTTCCAACCCTTCATTTTTATTTTGTGCATGTCTTTGCTTTGTAATTGTGTTTCTTGCAATCGACAGATTATGGGCTTTTGTTCTCTTAGCCCTTATTTCTTTCTTCTCTTTTTTATTGAATTGTTAAATCCATTAATATTTAAAGTTTTGAAATTTAGTTTTAGTTTCATTGAATTCCTTTCCTCCCTCTACCCCCTCATTGATGACTAGTTTTGGGTTTGAAGGGTATCTCACTCTGAGTTGCATCTTGAGCTTATTAGATTTTTAGAATTCTTAATTTAGAATTCCAACTTCTTCTGTGGTTTTTGATCAGTACAAAATTATCTTGGGGGATACAAAATACTCTTGTGTTAGCTGAAATTTCTTTCATTTATATTTGATGATCTTTTTCCTGGTTGCTTAAAGAATTCACTGCTTTTCCTTGGAATGGTTAAATTTTTCCACTATATGTCTTGGAAATTGAATTATAAGACTTATTTTTCTAGAAGCAATCAATGATTTTTTTTTCTTTTTTCCTTCAATTAAATATTTTTTAGTTACATTGCAAAAGAAAAACAAAATTTCCACCACAAATGTGTGTAGTAAATTAAAACAAATTTCCTCAAATATCCTAAAAAAAAAAAAAGCTTTAATCTGCATTCTGAGTTAATCTGCTTTCTGTCAGGTTAGTCATTATGTTGTTCAGAGTTTTAAAATTCCTTCAACGTTGTTTTTATCACAATAATGTTATTTTATAAATTGTTTTCTTGCTTCTGTTCACTTTACTTTGTATCATTTTATATAAATATTTTTAGGTTTCTCTGAAACTATCCCCTCCATTATTTCTTATAACACAACAGTTTTGCATCACATTAATTTATTATAATTTGTTCAACTATTCCCTGGTAGATAGGTACCTTCTGCTTCCATTCCTTTGCCGGTGGAAGCAGAAGGTACCTATCTACCATGGAATAGTTGCTATAATTATCTGCGTACATATATATCGCTTTCTACTGTTTTTCTGTTTCTTTGGGCAATAGACCAGGAATAGTTCCAAAATACTTTCCAGAAGGACTGAATTTGTTCATAGTTCCACCAACAGTGTTATGAATGTGCCCGTTTTCCCAGTCCTTTTAAACTTAGTTATTTTCCATTTTTTGTCAATTTTGCCAATCTGATGGGTATGAGGTGGAAACTCAGAATTTTTAAAGTTTGTATTTCACTAATTGTTAGTGATTTAGAGCATTTGTATGGCTATTGATACTTTGGATTTCTTCCTCTGAAAATTGCCTGCTCATATTCTTTGACCATATATCAATTGGGAAATTACTCTTATTCTTAAAAATTAGAATCAACTCCTTATAACAGCTGAAAACTGTACTGAGATTTTTTTTTCTGACACACTGCATATCTTTTAAATGAGCCCTTCACCACAGAAACTTACTGCATAGATTTTTTTCTCCCTTTACCTGCTTTTCACTTAAATATAAGTGTATTTTATTTGTACAACAACTTTAAAAATTTTATGTAATTAAATTGTTCGTTTTACTTACTGTGATCTTCTCTCTCTTTAGATTCTGTTTTCTGAAATATTGTATCCGAAAGTTTTATGGTGTCTAATAAATCTTATATGAGTGTGACCATTACAGCTCAGTATTTGAATTTTTTTTCTGCCTACTTCTACTATTTTATCTTTGACTTGAAAGCTCTGAATTTTTGATATAATGTTCCTGGGAATTTTTATTTTGGAGTGTCTTTAAGGAGATTAATAACAATAACTAATATTTATATAGCAGCTTTTTTTTTTTTGCTTTTTGGAGGGGAGAAGGCAGGGCAATGGGGTTAATTGATTTGCCCAAGGTCACATGCTAGTAAGTGTTAAGTGTCAGAGGTCATATTTGAACTCAGGTCCTCCAGACTCCAGGGTTGGTGCTCTATTCACTGTGCCACCTAGCCAATCCTACATAGTAGCTTCTTTACAAATATTATCTTTTTTTATCTTCACAACAACACTGGAAGGCAGGTACTATTATGTTCCCCATTTTACAGTTGAGGAAACTGAAGCAAACAGAGGTTAAATGACTTGCCCAAGATCACACAACTAGTAAATTTCTGAGACAAGATTTCAACTCTGATTTTTCTCAGTATACGCCTGGCACTTTATCCACTCTACCACCAAGGCGCCCTCATGGGTGTAATAGGTAAATTCTTTCTATTTTCATTATAGTCTTGGATTTTAAGAACTCTGAACAGTTTTATGATTGCTTGACATATGATATCTAGATTTTTTTTTTTTTGATGGAATTGCAGTGGGAAGGAATCATGGCCTTTAGGCATTTTAGTCATCATTAAATTGTCTCTCCTAGATCTGTTTCCTAGATCAGTTGGTTTGGGTATGAGATACCATACATTTTCTGGTCCTATTTTTCCCCAGGCTTTTGACTTTGTTTAAATACTACTCTTCTCATGGATCCATTAGCTTCTATTCAGTTAATTCTAATTTTCAGGGAGCTTGTTTCACGATAAGGTTTTATACCTCTTGTTTCAAGCTGCTCATTTTCATTTCAATCTTTTTTTCCCATAGCTCTCACTTCTTTTTCCAATTTCCCTTCTATCATTATCATTTGATTTTTCAAATAATTTTTAAACTCTTAAAAAACCCTCTTCCATCTCTTCTGGGAATTCTACTTAAATGTATGTTCAATGTGTGTTTTTCTTGGATACTATTTAAAATATTTTCTTACCATTCTCTTCTGTTTGTGCCTTGAAAGTCTCCGTCACCATAATAACTCTTTATAATGGGATTTTTGTTTGTTTGTTTATCTTTCCATTCTACTTACTGACTTTAGGATAGGATCTGGGTACTTCAGGAGCCACTGGCCTAGCTTAGGCTATTTCTTCTTTGGTCTTTCCGCTGCTTTTTTCGGTGGCATATTTAGTCTTTTTTTTTTTTTTAAACCAGGATCTCAGGGACATAGCAAGCTGGGAACCTGCAAGCTTTTACTCTTCCCAAAATGGTCTGATACAATGCAAAGTTTGATAATTGCCTTCCTAGAACCCTTCAGGTCTTGACCTAAATTTGGTTCTGAACAAAGTGGGCTTTTCTTATGGTTGGAATTCACTATAATAATCATATATATATATATATATGTATATATACATATATATGTATATATATAAAATTTTATAACATAGTATATACTGTATATATACAGGTTCAGAATAACAGAATTGAAGACTCATCTTTGTTAAGGGATTCCTGCCTTGATTATTCTCCCGTAGGAATTATACAAAGACTTAGAATGGAGACCTCACTTGCCGCTTGCTTGTAAAATTGTTGCTTGCCTTATATACAACCTGACTCCTCACTATGAAATGCCACCCCGAGGCATAGGTCCCTTTCTCAATCTGGCATGGATCTATAATGCAGAACTGAGTGACAGAGGAGCCAACTGTATCTGATTGGATCTGTTCGTGCCTTGGTGTTGACTTGTGCTGGAACCCTATACTAACCCTGCATAGTTGACTTGACCCTGTCTCCAAAGTCTGCAGATCTCTCTGCCTGTCTCCTTACGACAACCCATGACTAGAGAAATTATTTGCTGTGATTTAGAAACTGTTTTCTGTTTAGGATGTGGTCTGGTACACTTTCTACATCTTTGTGAAAGTGGTGTTGGTGGTGGGGAAACTGAGTTGTATATTTTCCTGCTAATCAGCCATCTTCACTCCACCCTCTCTGCCAGTGGATTCTTTAGATTGACACAATTTTCTGTGTTCAGAAGCTGTGGGCAATTTTCCTAAATTATTCCTTACTTCATGGTATTCAGGTTTTTGACTTCTAACATTGCTTATTGGAGGCGTATCTCCTAAGTTTTCCATCTTGTCTTTGAGATCTGTGTAATTTTCTTCTATAGTGAACATATTCTTTGAACATTGCTGCTATTGGATGATCTCCTTCCATATTGTTCTTCACTTATATATATATATATGTACATATATATGTATATATCTATCTATCTATCTTTGTACTCTCAATCATTTGTTCTTTCTTTTGCTTCTTTTGAAAGACTCACCACTACCAACTCAAGTTTACTTATTATCCCAATTATTTCTGTTGCGCAGGAAACAAATTCCACTTTCATTATTCTTATTTGTTTTTGAAACCATTTGGGTCTGGTACCAAATCTCTTGGGAATCCACAAACCATCTGCCTCAACAGGTATTGTTTTAATTTCCTTGAACTCATTTCCTTGGTCCAATATTTATCTAGAGATAACTGGATTAATTCAAGATGCCTTTGTTTCTTCTGTTTTAACATCGTCTTTGTTTAGTTTTCAGCTTGTATTCAATATTTTTAACTCAGTTTTCTTTCTCTTCAGAACTTAGGTAATTTTGCTCTATATGTTGATTTAGAGCTTATCTTGGCATATTGTGTGAGATGCTTATTTAAACCTAAATTGTGCCAGACTTCTGTTCAGTTTTCCTAGTAGTTCTTATCAAATTTGTTGTTCCTTACTCCAGTAACTGGAGTACTGGGCTTTATTGAATGCTAGGCTGGAAAATCTGCTTCAGGATGTTGAGCAACTATTCTTTTCCACTAATTAACCAATATTTTATCCAGCACTACATTATTTTGATGTTTTATACTGTAGTTTAAGATTTGGATTGTCATGTGACCAACAAGATGCAGGACTAGACATTTTTGCCAATCCTCACAAATCCCCAACATAAAATTTATGAGTGATAGATAAAGTGACTACATACTGACTACACACCATGACTAGTTACTTTCTATACAAATAAGAAATTACATGTAAGAGTGGTAGAAAGGGAATGAGTTAATAATCAAACAAGAGATAGAGAGAATTACCAAAGATAAAATGCCTTTTCCAAATACCAGTGTCTTCTAGGGTCTAATAGAAAATTAAGTAGCATGCAAAAAAGGTCTAGAAATAGATTTGTTCTGTTTTATAGGTTTTATGGATGAAATGAAAAGGGAAGAAAAAGTGGATATATATAGAAAAATTTTGAGAGGAGGAGGTAACTCAAACTTTTTTCTGAATAAGACAAACATGGATTTATCACACAGACACATTCATGAAAAAATTTAATTTAGAAGTGTATTTAACTCAACAGCAAAAGGAGTTGGGATGGGAAGAGGGGAGACGAGGGATTAAGAAGGCAGAGTTGGGATGGAAATAGTTATAAGAAAAAGAAACTTAGACTCCAGAGAGATATCATGAAGCTAAGAAATGGGGAAAGGAAGTATAAGAGCCAGAGACTGGGATCTGGTTTTGGTGAAGGAAAGAAAGGAAGATGAATAGAAAAAAACCAATTCAAATATAACTTAATAGTGTTCATCAGATTCTTTTGTTTCATCCCATGCTTCTTTTCAAAAGAGAGTAGAGGGAAAAGGAGGGGGGACATATAAAATGGCAGGAAATGTGCAATTTAAAAATAACAACCATAAACACGAATGAGATGAACTCACCCAAAGATGGATGTGGGTAGCAGAATGGAATATGAGGAAATTTCAGTATATGATGTTTAGAAGAAACATTTAAAAGAAGCAAAAATT